>BMAC01000033.1:902055-912258 GCA_014905375.1 Phtheirospermum japonicum | reverse complement strand
ATGAATAGGGTTTTCCACCCCTACTTGGATAAGTTCGTCATAGTCTTCATCGACGACATCTTGATCTTTTCGAAGAATCAAGAAGAGCACGAAAAGCACTTACGAATAGTGTTGGGAACACTTCGTAAGGAGAAGTTGTATGCGAAATTCAGTAAGTGCGAGTTTTGGATGGACCGAGTAGTGTTCCTTGGTCACATCGTCACTGCTCAAGGGATAAAAGTGGATCCATCTAAGGTTGAAGCTGTAAATGGATGGCCACCCCCACGAATGCGAGTGAAGTTCGCAGTTTTCTGGGTCTAGCAGGCTACTATCGAAGATTTATCGAAGGATTTTCTAAGATAGCTGTGCCGATGACTCGAATTACGAGGAAAGGGGAGAAGTTTGTTTGGAGCACGAAGTGCCAGGAGAGTTTCCAAGAGCTGAAGAGAAGGCTCACTTCCGCACCCGTCTTGACAATTCCCAACCCAACGAAGGACTTCGTTATTTATAGTGATGCGTCGAAACAAGGTTTGGGTTGCGTCCTGATGCAACATGGGAAAGTAGTGGCTTATGCGTCACAACAACTAAATACCCATGAGACAAACTACCCTACGCACGATTTGGAACTCACAGCTGTAGTTTATGCTTTAAAGATCTGGAGACACTACTTGTACGGAGGCAAGTGCAAGATTTTCATCGACCATAAGAGCTTGAAGTATTTGTTCACTCAGAAGGAGTTGAATATGCGTCAAACAAGATGGTTGGAACTGGTTAAGGATTATGACTGTACCATTAGCTACCATCCAGGGAAGGCGAATGTGGTAGCTGATGCTTTGAGTCGTAAAGGAGGACTGACGAGTTTACTTTCCGAACAAGAAAAGCTGGTTGAGGAGTTCGCCAAGATGAAGATCGAAATGGTGATACCTCCAAAGAACACAAAGGGGATCTTAGCATACTTAGTGGTGCAACCAACTTTGAGAGAAAGGATCAAGGAAACTCAAACTCGAGATGGTTTCATAAGCAAGATGAAGGAGAAAGTGCGGAAAGGAACCATCAAAGGTTTTGTTTTAGCAGACGATGGAGCTTTGTTTTACGAAGGGAGGATTTGTGTTCCAAAAGACGAGGGTCTAAGAAAAGAAATTCTGGAAGAAGCCCATTGTACTCCTTACACTGCACATCCTGGTGGTACCAAGATGTATAAGGACATGAAGACAGTGTTTTGGTGGAGGAGCATGAAGAGAGACATTGCCACTTTGGTGGGAAAGTGTCTAGTTTGTCAACGAGTTAAGGCTGAACACCAACGACTGTCAGGTTTGCTAAGACCACTAGAGATTCCGGAATGGAAGTGGGAGCATATCTCGATGGATTTCGTGGTAGTTTTACCACCATCGACGAGAGGTAACAAGGCAGTTTGGGTGATAGTAGATCGTCTAACCAAGTCGGTTCACTTTTTACCAGTCAAGATGATCTTCAACATGGAACAATATGCCCAAATCTATATTCGGGAAATTGTTAAATTGCACGGAGTACCGATCTCGATTGTGTCGGACAGAGACACGAGGTTCACCTCGAACTTTTGGAAGAGCTTGCAAAGTGCTCTGGGCACTAAATTGAAGTTCAGTACAGCTTATCATCCACAAACACATGGTCAAACTGAGAGGACTAACCAGGTCATGGAAGATATACTGAGAACTTGCATACTTGACTTGGGAAGTCAATGGGAAGGTTTATTACCATTGGTAGAGTTCGCTTACAACAACAGTTACCAATCCACCATTAGTATGGCTCCATACGAGGCTTTGTACGGAAGGAAGTGTAGATCTCCTTTGTACTGGGACAAAGTAGGGGAGAGAAAGATTTTGGGCCCCGAACTAGTCCAAGAGACTGTTAAACACATCGCCATGATCCGAGATCGAATTAGGACTGCGCAGGATCGACAAAAATCTTATGCGGACCGTCGAAGAAAAGATCTGCATTTTGAGGTAGGCGATAAGGTGTTTCTGAAAGTAGCACCGGTCCGAGGTGTAGTGAGRTTTGGTCAAAGAGGGAAGTTGAAGACAAGGTACATAGGGCCGTTTGATATTCTCAGGAGAATCGGAGAATTGGCTTACGAGCTTGCGCTACCACCCAGTTTATCGGGCATTCACAACGTCTTCCATGTGTCTTTGCTAAGAAAGTATGTCTACGATCCACACCATATCGTATGCTACAAAGAGTTGGAGGTTAATAAGGATTTAACTTATGAAGAGGCTCCGGAAGCGATTTTGGATCGTAAGATACACCGATTAAGGAACAAGGAGATAGCATTGATCAAGGTGCAATGGAGACGTCATGGGATAAACGAGGCCACTTGGGAACAGGAGGAAGAATTCAAAGCGAAGTATCCAAATTTCGGCATTTCGGGTAAGTGCGGAATTTTGAGGACAAAATTTTTCTAAGGGGGGTAGGTTGTAACATCCATACATCTAATACATTATTTATTTATTTATTTATCATCATACATTAAAAATATAATTCTAGTCCCGAGCTCGTCGCCATAAACAAATTCCTAGTTTAGTTTTAAATAATCTAAGAATTCTATTTAAACGAATTTATAGTTCATTTTCAAATAAAATTATAATATCAACTTCTAAGAAATTAGTATAATTATTTAGTAATTTATTTATTTATCTAAATTACTTTTGAGTCGTGTATGACCACAAATCAAAACCATCGTCGTCAACTACCCGATCGTTCCCAGCCGATTCCCTACCACCCCTGTCCAAAAACCAACCCATCACCTCAGCAACATCGCCCAAATCAGCCCGATTTCCAGTCGCCAATACCACCAAGGCCTGTTCCAATCGCCACCCACAAACCCCACGTAGCCGAGTCAACGACGTCCGAAACCACAACCAAACCCACGGCCAAGCCGGCAAAACCCGCAACCAAAACCTACACTTCCGTCACCAACCCAAACCGCCATGACCCGAACGAGAACCCGAAATTCAAAAGCCCGAACTGCAACTCGTCGTCGTGCTGCCTTCCAGGCCCGAGTCACCATATCGAACCAACCAAAACAACCCAGCAGCCCCATGTTCTCAACTTCACCGCCACCCATCGACCTCACGCAACCGAGCCCAAGTTGCCGTCTAACGCCGCACGCCCAAGCCGGAAAGAGAAGCTGGCCGATCCAACCACGGCTGCTGTAGTCGCAGACGAAGGAGGAGAGGACCTTCGTGTCCATACCACTGACCCACGGCCGAGTCCAGAAAGGGGCCAAACCACGCCATCGTCCGATTCAACCACCATCGCAAACCAGTCAAAGGAGGGGAGGCCTCCGCGCCGCTCGCCGCTGGCCGAAGCCGTCAAATTTTTCGAAGTGGACAGAGAGGGATTTGCACCCTCCGAATCATACCTGGCCCCGCCGCGTGGCGTTGCCACCGAAAAACGCTGCTGGCAGTCAGCCCTTTAGCCGCTGACAAGGATTGAAGAAGGGAGAGGTGCCGATTGCCGTGTGCCGATTGCCCGAGTTCTGTTTTGGGAGAGAAAGGAAGAAAGAGGGAGAAGGAGACGGGTTTGAGGAGCTTAAGGGCTGGGTTCCTTATTTTATACCCAGCCCACTTTCCCATATTCCCAGATTGACCCCCAGACCTTTAGCCCCCTTTCAATTGGACCCCCGATTTTACCATTAAGCCTAAATACAACCCTCCAATTTAATAGAAACCCCAATCCAGCCCCAAACATATTTTATAACTACACTCCAGTCTATTTTAAATTGTTATTATTATTATTATTATTATTATTATTATTATATTATTATTATTATTATTATTATTATCATTAATATTGTTATTATTATTACTATTATCATTATTATTACTATTTAAATATGAAAGATACTAACTAAATATATTCTCTGATTTATTAGGTGACGAGTAATAAGGGGACTTAGGATTTCAACTACGTGCATACCACTCGATTTCCCACGACATTTTTACGAGGTAGGGACCACTGACTTGCCTATGTTAAATTTTATGTACTCAAATTTATGTTCTATGTGTATCATGAAACTCTATGTTTTCAAAAACTAATATAGCCGTAGACCAAAAGTGTCTGTGACCGGGGAAAAGGGTCATCGGGTATATCCCGGTGCGTTTTAGCTGCAGTCAACTTATTTTCTACGATAAAACTATGAATTCTATGGTCATTTGTGCTATTTTTGAGTTGTATGATTTTGCATGGGTTAAGTCGGTGTAACTATTGAGTACGTTGAGCTCATCCCAAATCAACGATATTTTTTTCAGGTATGAACGAAGATGTCGATCGGATGGGAGATGAGTAGAGGAATAAAAATGTTGATGTTGGTTTTGTGTTTCCAAACTTGTTTCATTGTTTTAAATAAAAGTTGAACTAGACATCAAAACGCGTTTTTAATTATAAATTTCCTTTGATGATGATTTGGTTATTTATATTATGATTATTTCCGCTGCGTAAAGTTTGAAAGTCTTGACATTTATTGTGACACCAAGGTTTCGTCATATTTTTCTTAAATATAAACCCTATTTTGACTAAAGTGAAATCGGGGAGTTACATATCAAGCCATGTCGCAAGCTGTGCGAGCTAGAGCCCCTCATCTAACCTACAATTATTGTCTATTCTTAATGTAGCCTAAGAAAATTCAATACATAATATAAGGAGATCATTAGGAAAATATATTAGAAAAGAGTAGGAAAAAGTGCATAACTTTTATTTCTAAAATTCGGGTTGGGTCGGCCTTGACCGGATCCTGTTAAAAGTGTCAATTTATTGATCACAATCTTTCTCTCTCAAAACTCTCTTGTTTCTCTCACTAAAATTGGGATCGCTTCTCTCTCTCTCTTGGAGAGGCTATTTATAGTTTTCCCATTAAAACCTAATTGGACACCTGTCACTTTCTTATTGGTTGTTAAATCTCCTTAGAAATAAGTTAAGCCAAACAAATCCTAATCCTGATTACATTTCCACCACCTTGGAGCATGTCTAATCTGTTTTCTTTACCGAACTAGTCCCAAAATACTTTTCTAGTCTTTTGCCAGCCCATCTAAGTTGGTAAGAGTGATCGGATGCTCTAGCAGTTCAGTTTGTTTTAGCTAGTTGGTTTGATTTAATACCAGTCTAGCTAAAAAGGTGGACCCAAGTTTTCTCATGCAGTGTCAAGGGAAAATATTAACCATCAACAAGCCTCTGAGTCCAGAGTCGACTATCAGTAGGCGGATTCAGAATCATCGAAAGCCCTGTAAGCTTGAAGACCAAGCTGGCCAAGTGGGGTGTTCGGTCCAATTTATCCCTTTCAACGGTGAGTTTGACTGCACATCGTACTAGGTGCTAGCTTTTTGCATACTTTGTCTTCTTGTGTCTTCTGGACTATTTTGTCTCTTGGTTCTCCCACCCCTCTTAAAATAGACCCCCTTAAGTTGCCATTTGTTCATCTGCACCTCCTATTTTGTTCTTTCTCCCTCTTGGCTAGAAAATTCCCCAGCACGGATACCTCTTTTTTTGTCGCCTCAGCTCTTCGGTTCTAAAAAGTTCCATCCTTCTGACTCATTTTGGTTCAGGCTCAATCAATTTTCGCACCCCGATTCTTGTTGTTTTTGAAGGTAATTTCATTATTTTTCTTCTTACTTTTCCGTCAAGCTTATGACACAGAGTCTGGGTTATTCTCGGGATCATTTCCGGTGTTTTCAGTTAATTTAGGTAGGGAGGCAGTTAGTCCGAGCCTCAACCAAGACAAGATCGCTAGTTTGGGTTCAATCAATATGAGAGTTTTGGCACGAGAGAAATTCTTGGTCATGGGCGACCTTTCGTTTTTGAGCAATTCAGCGGTGATAATCATCAGTTCGCTGGAGATTCATATTTCAGCCTGAGTTACCAGTTCGGGCATGGTGGGAAATTTATACAAGTTTGCGAGTCCTGACCTCGAAGCAAATTATATTCGGAGCATCATTACGGTTTGGGTCTATATTTTGAGTCCGGATCGGACTGAGATAGCAGACAACAACTTCAGAATCAATCTTGATCAACTTGAGCCCATGGATGATCTCTTTGATCAAAACTTTATAGTAGATTCCTATCGAGCACCGCGGGTCAAAAAACCTAAAAAAGCCTAGAGTTATCCATTCCAAAACTAGCGGGAGATCGACACCCCATGAAACTTTTTCATCCAGGTTTGCCTGAACCTGTGAACGGACCCCTGTAGGCCACTAGAAGAGACCAACCCCATTGGACTTGGACAATGCCGAGTCCAAAATTGCTGTCCAGAAAAACAAATTGACAGATGATGACCTGGCTTTGTATCGAGATCTGTATGGTGTGACCGGATCTGTTCATTAATTTTGCCTTATGACGGCGAGCAGATTCATTATCCGCTAACCTCCTATACCACTTTGCTTAAGGATAACCTTCATTTTGAGGTCTCCTTTCCACTTCCCTTGGTTTTAACCAACCTTCTAAGCAATTGGGGACTTCTCCTTTTTCAAATTCATCCTTTATACATTCCTCGAATTTTAGGATTTTGTGTTTCTTTTCGGCCCCCACCATCGAAGAGCTCTGTTGACTCTATCTCTTAAAACCATCCGATGGGGATAAATCTGGGTTTATTATGGTTCAGTTCGGGGTGTCGAATGCAAGCACCTCGTGATAGGGCTTTTCGAGACTCTTCACATTTAGAAGTCATATTAGTTTTATGTCGGAGGAGATTGGCAGACAAAAAACCCCGATGGCTTGATCTGTTGCCCTCCGAACTCTCTTGGGAAATTTGGCTAGTGTAGCACCCAACACATTTTCTTTATTTTGTTTTAATCCCTCATTATTTGTTCTTGTTTACAGTTTCCCATCGGCCTGCACTATCTAGGCAAGAGTTTTTCGGTCGTCTATATAACATTTTGGATTTTTACCCGCAGTTGAGGAACTGAAAAAACTATTGACCAAGGCCAAACTCCATAGAGCCGAACTCCGGGATTATCGTATTTGAACTCAAACTTAGACCCTCTGTTCTCGGTGGGTTGAATATTCCTTTGCTTCCTATTAAGTGCTGACTAGGGGGTTCGGCAGTTTGACTTCAACAACCTATCTGTAGAATAATATATATTTTCTATTGTGTGCCAACAAGAATGATGTCGACTATGGAGCTCGTCTACTCGTCCAGTTTCTTATTTTGTGTGTAAATTTTATCCTCGTCATATTTGTATTCCTACTTAACTTACTTTATGTTCTTCCAGTTGTTGTATTCTATCCTTTCTCTGATAGAATCATGTCGCTAGTTGCGCTTGAAAAGGCTGTGAAATTCTTGGAGAAGAAGAGCAAAGCAACAAAGAGGCTGGCAGCTGGTGGGGCAGAAGGAAGATAAATCCTATCTAATCTGCACCGCCTGCTCCTCCAAGATCAAATTCAGCTCCTCATGTTGGTGATGGAAGCTCTCATCAAAGGCCCACTTTTGTTTAGAATGATGAGGAGATTGTCTTCTGGGGTCCTCACCCTCAACCAACCCCTCATGGATATGATTATTTGGGGTGTTACGCTCCGAATTTTCCTAGTGGGTCATCCTCTAGATACAGCTTCTCTGATTTTCCCGATAGTGCTACTCATAGTTGGGGCCCAAGTTTGAGTGATTGGGTCTCAAACTTTGACGCGGATAACAAGCTATAGTTTTCAAAAGATGAATCTCCACTGCGCCTTTGTTTCAATTAAGTCGGCACGCTGGGACTTTCTGATATCAAGAAGAATCATGATCGGCCTCAGCGGGACTACTCTGCTCTTTAGAGAACTCACGATCAGTGCACCGACCTCATCCTTGTTCATGAATAATTGTATGGAGAGGGACAACAAGGCCAACCTGGAGGCTCTAAAGGTCCAGCATGACGAGCGGGTGAAGAGTCGATCTCATGGGGAGGATGCAACCTATGCAAGAGGGAAATCCAACGGGCCCGAGGAGTACAAAACTGAAACCTTAGTGCCGATGATGAGAACCTCCTACTTGTCCACCATGGAAGAAGTCTTTCAAATGCTGAAGAATAGGGCCTCCATAGTAGATTTTGAAAAGCATATTGTAGAGAAGGTTGTGGAGTACGGAATGGGGGACAATAAGGACATTGACATAGATGCCGACCTCGACATTAGGCAAGAGGGAGACGATGAGAAGAGGTTGGCATTGATTAGCTTGTATTTTCTGGTTGTTTTCTTTTCTTCTACCAACACGTCACTTTTGGGAAACTTGTTTTTCTTTCGTTCGTACTGTCACTTTTGGTTAGGCGATCTTGATGTATTTGAACTATCAAAACCATTTTTAATTCAGGTCGGTTTCATCTACTCAGCCGATTTTCCCTTTGGTATATTTCACCTTATTGTTTGGAAACTTTCTTCTTTTGCATGATAGGTTCGATAGATTGGCATTTTAAATACACACACAACACACAACACACACACACACACACATATATATATATAATATATATATATATATATATATATATATATATATACTATATATGTTGCCTCTTTTTTGTGCGATGAGGTTGGCGGATCTCACTTGAGCTCGGCATTAGGAGCTCTGAAACTTGAGCTTCATGATGACGTGTTAAGATATTTTTTAGCCAACCTTATTGGTCGGTTTATGCCAATGAGATCGGCATATATTAAAATCTTTGTTGGGCCTTATTCAGATTTAATTCGTTCTGTTTGGTTATATTGTATAAATTCATTATCGGGTTAATCATGCGTTTATGTCAGCTTGAATTTGTATTTCAGTTTCTTGAGGCTCTTGGCTTTAAAAAAATCTCTAACTATTTAGGAGTACTTTCATGGTGCCTTCAGTCGGCTTGTATTTTTATGAGAACATCATTTTTAAACTTCTTTTAGTGAGCTAGGTTGCTTTGATGATATCTTTGTAGGTGAGGTCGTCCTGTTGAGGTCGGTCCATCACACTTTTGTTTGACCTGATTTGGTCAAATTTGTTTATACAACTACGGTTAACAACATAAGTACGGCACCTAAGCCTTTTTTATTGTCGACCTTGTTGGCATATATTCCAAATTTGAGTGGCATGCTCGTGCTTTGTTAATACTTGCTCCATATATCACACGAGGAAAGAAAAAAATGAGTACTTTATTCATAGTATTTCTTTAAGTACACAACATTCCAGAGGTGCACAAATTTCTTCCCGTCCAAATGTTTTAGGTGGTAATCCCATGCTGAAGGATTTCATACACTTTGTATGGTCCTTCCCATTTTGGTTTGAGAGGACCTTATTTCAGTGGCGAAGATGCACTTTAGGACCAGGTCACCGACTTTGAAGGTCCTTTCATTCATTTTTTGAGCTGTAATAACATTCATTTCTCTATTTGTAGTTGCCATTTTTCAGTTTGGCATTCATTCTTTTCTCCTTGAGAAGGTCAAGTTTGGCTCGGCATGCAAAGTCATTTTTTCCTTCCTCGAAGTGTGCTATTCGGTAGCATGGCATACCGATCTCGATTAGTATAACTGATTCTGACCCAAAGGTAAGAGCGAATGGTGTTTCATTGGTGGATGAGTGGTGAGTTGTTCTATACGACCATCAAATGTCGGGTAGCTCTTCTGACCAACTGTCTTTTTAGGTTCTCCAACTTTTATTTAGTGTATATTTGCGGATTTTGTTAACCGCTTCAACTTGCTCATTTGACTAAGGGTGGTATGGTGCGGAAAAGTTCTTTTTTGATATTCAGCTCCAAACAAAAATGTGTTAAACCTTTTTCTGTTGAACTGTTTGCCATTGTCGAACACTATTGAGAGTGGCACACTGAATCTATATATGATCAATTTCCAGATGAGATTGATGATATTCTTATTGGTTATGGATGCCAAAGTCTTGTCTTCTGCCCATTTAGTAAAGTAATCTACCACAACCACTGCATACTTGACTCATTCTTTGCCTTTTGCAAGTAGGTCGATCAAATCAAATCCCCATTTAGCGAATGGGCATGGAGAATATATTAAATTGAGGGTTCCTGCTAAAGAGTTGATATGGGGTGCTAATACTTGACATTTTCCACATTTCTTGACCTTCGCTATCTCATCGTTCTTTAAAGTCATTCAGCAATACCTTGCGGGATAAGTTTGTGGGCCAACGACTATCCTCCAGCATGGTTTCCACAGATACATTCATGTACTTCTCTCAATGAATATTCAACATCTTGCTCATTTCAGCATCAGAGTATGGGGATGGAATATCTT
>BMAC01000033.1:802400-902030 GCA_014905375.1 Phtheirospermum japonicum | reverse complement strand
AGAAATTATTATAATTATTTAGTGATTTAATTAGTTATTTAAATTACTATTGAGTCGTCTCGATGGAATAATTTCGATTTCTAAAATAATTATAATTTATTTATATTATAGTTATTTTACTTATTAAAATATTATTGGATCGTTCACGTAATTATTTAGTTTTAAATCTAAGATCGTCAATTGGATCGTTCTTTTCGGACCTCAAGAACGAGCCCAATGTTTAAACCGAGCCCACTAAACTCCCACCCTAACTTTCCTAAAATTAGTTCATCTTTGGTTTATAAACCAAATTCCTTTTTTTTTTCATTAGCCGTCTTCAAATCATCTACAGCTTTTTCACTTTTCTTGACATTTCTGCAAACCTAGCCGCAAGCAAGGTAAATATTTTTTTGGTGTGAATTTTGTTCAATTTTCATCCCTGCCAACGTCATCTTCCAACCCACGGCCACACAACCCCGACAACTCCCAGCGATTCCCAGCCAAACACCACCCGAGACCCGAAGAACTTCGACGATTTTACGAGGTAGGGACCACTGACTTGCCTATGTTAAATTTTATGTACTCAAATTTATGTTCTATGTGTATCATGAAACTCTATGTTTTCAAAAACTAATATAGCCGTAGACCAAAAGTGTCTGTGACCGGGGAAAAGGGTCATCGGGTATATCCCGGTGCGTTTTAGCTGCAGTCAACTTATTTTCTACGATAAAACTATGAATTCTATGGTCATTTGTGCTATTTTTGAGTTGTATGATTTTGCATGGGTTAAGTCGGTGTAACTATTGAGTACGTTGAGCTCATCCCAAATCAACGATATTTTTTTCAGGTATGAACGAAGATGTCGATCGGATGGGAGATGAGTAGAGGAATAAAAATGTTGATGTTGGTTTTGTGTTTCCAAACTTGTTTCATTGTTTTAAATAAAAGTTGAACTAGACATCAAAACGCGTTTTTAATTATAAATTTCCTTTGATGATGATTTGGTTATTTATATTATGATTATTTCCGCTGCGTAAAGTTTGAAAGTCTTGACATTTATTGTGACACCAAGGTTTCGTCATATTTTTCTTAAATATAAACCCTATTTTGACTAAAGTGAAATCGGGGAGTTACATATCAAGCCATGTCGCAAGCTGTGCGAGCTAGAGCCCCTCATCTAACCTACAATTATTGTCTATTCTTAATGTAGCCTAAGAAAATTCAATACATAATATAAGGAGATCATTAGGAAAATATATTAGAAAAGAGTAGGAAAAAGTGCATAACTTTTATTTCTAAAATTCGGGTTGGGTCGGCCTTGACCGGATCCTGTTAAAAGTGTCAATTTATTGATCACAATCTTTCTCTCTCAAAACTCTCTTGTTTCTCTCACTAAAATTGGGATCGCTTCTCTCTCTCTCTTGGAGAGGCTATTTATAGTTTTCCCATTAAAACCTAATTGGACACCTGTCACTTTCTTATTGGTTGTTAAATCTCCTTAGAAATAAGTTAAGCCAAACAAATCCTAATCCTGATTACATTTCCACCACCTTGGAGCATGTCTAATCTGTTTTCTTTACCGAACTAGTCCCAAAATACTTTTCTAGTCTTTTGCCAGCCCATCTAAGTTGGTAAGAGTGATCGGATGCTCTAGCAGTTCAGTTTGTTTTAGCTAGTTGGTTTGATTTAATACCAGTCTAGCTAAAAAGGTGGACCCAAGTTTTCTCATGCAGTGTCAAGGGAAAATATTAACCATCAACAAGCCTCTGAGTCCAGAGTCGACTATCAGTAGGCGGATTCAGAATCATCGAAAGCCCTGTAAGCTTGAAGACCAAGCTGGCCAAGTGGGGTGTTCGGTCCAATTTATCCCTTTCAACGGTGAGTTTGACTGCACATCGTACTAGGTGCTAGCTTTTTGCATACTTTGTCTTCTTGTGTCTTCTGGACTATTTTGTCTCTTGGTTCTCCCACCCCTCTTAAAATAGACCCCCTTAAGTTGCCATTTGTTCATCTGCACCTCCTATTTTGTTCTTTCTCCCTCTTGGCTAGAAAATTCCCAGCACGGATACCTCTTTTTTTGTCGCCTCAGCTCTTCGGTTCTAAAAAGTTCCATCCTTCTGACTCATTTTGGTTCAGGCTCAATCAATTTTCGCACCCCGATTCTTGTTGTTTTTGAAGGTAATTTCATTATTTTTCTTCTTACTTTTCCGTCAAGCTTATGACACAGAGTCTGGGTTATTCTCGGGATCATTTCCGGTGTTTCAGTTAATTTAGGTAGGGAGGCAGTTAGTCCGAGCCTCAACCAAGACAAGATCGCTAGTTTGGGTTCAATCAATATGAGAGTTTTGGCACGAGAGAAATTCTTGGTCATGGGCGACCTTTCGTTTTTGAGCAATTCAGCGGTGATAATCATCAGTTCGCTGGAGATTCATATTTCAGCCTGAGTTACCAGTTCGGGCATGGTGGGAAATTTATACAAGTTTGCGAGTCCTGACCTCGAAGCAAATTATATTCGGAGCATCATTACGGTTTGGGTCTATATTTTGAGTCCGGATCGGACTGAGATAGCAGACAACAACTTCAGAATCAATCTTGATCAACTTGAGCCCATGGATGATCTCTTTGATCAAAACTTTATAGTAGATTCCTATCGAGCACCGCGGGTCAAAAAACCTAAAAAGCCTAGAGTTATCCATTCCAAAACTAGCGGGAGATCGACACCCCATGAAACTTTTTCATCCAGGTTTGCCTGAACCTGTGAACGGACCCCTGTAGGCCACTAGAAGAGACCAACCCCATTGGACTTGGACAATGCCGAGTCCAAAATTGCTGTCCAGAAAAACAAATTGACAGATGATGACCTGGCTTTGTATCGAGATCTGTATGGTGTGACCGGATCTGTTCATTAATTTTGCCTTATGACGGCGAGCAGATTCATTATCCGCTAACCTCCTATACCACTTTGCTTAAGGATAACCTTCATTTTGAGGTCTCCTTTCCACTTCCCTTGGTTTTAACCAACCTTCTAAGCAATTGGGGACTTCTCCTTTTTCAAATTCATCCTTTATACATTCCTCGAATTTTAGGATTTTGTGTTTCTTTTCGGCCCCCACCATCGAAGAGCTCTGTTGACTCTATCTCTTAAAACCATCCGATGGGGATAAATCTGGGTTTATTATGGTTCAGTTCGGGGTGTCGAATGCAAGCACCTCGTGATAGGGCTTTTCGAGACTCTTCACATTTAGAAGTCATATTAGTTTTATGTCGGAGGAGATTGGCAGACAAAAAACCCCGATGGCTTGATCTGTTGCCCTCCGAACTCTCTTGGGAAATTTGGCTAGTGTAGCACCCAACACATTTTCTTTATTTTGTTTTAATCCCTCATTATTTGTTCTTGTTTACAGTTTCCCATCGGCCTGCACTATCTAGGCAAGAGTTTTTCGGTCGTCTATATAACATTTTGGATTTTTACCCGCAGTTGAGGAACTGAAAAAACTATTGACCAAGGCCAAACTCCATAGAGCCGAACTCCGGGATTATCGTATTTGAACTCAACTTAGACCCTCTGTTCTCGGTGGGTTGAATATTCCTTTGCTTCCTATTAAGTGCTGACTAGGGGGTTCGGCAGTTTGACTTCAACAACCTATCTGTAGAATAATATATATTTTCTATTGTGTGCCAACAAGAATGATGTCGACTATGGAGCTCGTCTACTCGTCCAGTTTCTTATTTTGTGTGTAAATTTTATCCTCGTCATATTTGTATTCCTACTTAACTTACTTTATGTTCTTCCAGTTGTTGTATTCTATCCTTTCTCTGATAGAATCATGTCGCTAGTTGCGCTTGAAAAGGCTGTGAAATTCTTGGAGAAGAAGAGCAAAGCAACAAAGAGGCTGGCAGCTGGTGGGGGCAGAAGGAAGATAAATCCTATCTAATCTGCACCGCCTGCTCCTCCAAGATCAAATTCAGCTCCTCATGTTGGTGATGGAAGCTCTCATCAAAGGCCCACTTTTGTTTAGAATGATGAGGAGATTGTCTTCTGGGGTCCTCACCCTCAACCAACCCCTCATGGATATGATTATTTGGGGTGTTACGCTCCGAATTTTCCTAGTGGGTCATCCTCTAGATACAGCTTCTCTGATTTTCCCGATAGTGCTACTCATAGTTGGGGCCCAAGTTTGAGTGATTGGGTCTCAAACTTTGACGCGGATAACAAGCTATAGTTTTCAAAGATGAATCTCCACTGCGCCTTTGTTTCAATTAAGTCGGCACGCTGGGACTTTCTGATATCAAGAAGAATCATGATCGGCCTCAGCGGGACTACTCTGCTCTTTAGAGAACTCACGATCAGTGCACCGACCTCATCCTTGTTCATGATAATTGTATGGAGAGGGACAACAAGGCCAACCTGGAGGCTCTAAAGGTCCAGCATGACGAGCGGGTGAAGAGTCGATCTCATGGGGAGGATGCAACCTATGCAAGAGGGAAATCCAACGGGCCCGAGGAGTACAAAACTGAAACCTTAGTGCCGATGATGAGAACCTCCTACTTGTCCACCATGGAAGAAGTCTTTCAAATGCTGAAGAATAGGGCCTCCATAGTAGATTTTGAAAAGCATATTGTAGAGAAGGTTGTGGAGTACGGAATGGGGGACAATAAGGACATTGACATAGATGCCGACCTCGACATTAGGCAAGAGGGAGACGATGAGGAAGAGGTTGGCATTGATTAGCTTGTATTTTCTGGTTGTTTTCTTTTCTTCTACCAACACGTCACTTTTGGGAAACTTGTTTTTCATTTCGTTCGTACTGTCACTTTTGGTTAGGCGATCTTGATGTATTTGAACTATCAAACCATTTTTAATTCAGGTCGGTTTCATCTACTCAGCCGATTTTCCCTTTGGTATATTTCACCTTATTGTTGGAAACTTTCTTCTTTTGCATGATAGGTTCGATAGATTGGCATTTTAAATACACACACACACACACACACACACACACACACATATATATATATATATATATATATATATATATATATATATATATATATATATATGTTGCCTCTTTTTTGTGCGATGAGGTTGGCGGATCTCACTTGAGCTCGGCATTAGGAGCTCTGAAACTTGAGCTTCATGATGACGTGTTAAGATATTTTTTAGCCAACCTTATTGGTCCGGTTTATGCCAATGAGATCGGCATATATTAAAATCTTTGTTGGGCCTTATTCAGATTTAATTCGTTCTGTTTGGTTATATTGTATAATTCATTATCGGGTTAATCATGCGTTTATGTCAGCTTGAATTTGTATTTCAGTTTCTTGAGGCTCTTTGCCTTAAAAAAATCTCTAACTATTTAGGAGTACTTTCATGGTGCCTTCAGTCGGCTTGTATTTTTATGAGAACATCATTTTTAAACTTCTTTTAGTGAGCTAGGTTGCTTTGATGATATCTTTGTAGGTGAGGTCGTCCTGTTGAGGTCGGTCCATCACACTTTTGTTTGACCTGATTTGGTCAAATTTGTTTATACAACTACGGTTAACAACATAAGTACGGCACCTAAGCCTTTTTTATTGTCGACCTTGTTGGCATATATTCCAAATTTGAGTGGCATGCTCGTGCTTTGTTAATACTTGCTCCATATATCACACGAGGAAAGAAAAAATGAGTACTTTATTCATAGTATTTCTTTAAGTACACAACATTCCAGAGGTGCACAAATTTCTTCCCGTCCAAATGTTTTAGGTGGTAATCCCCATGCTGAAGGATTTCATACACTTTGTATGGTCCTTCCCATTTTGGTTTGAGAGGACCTTATTTCAGTGCGAAGATGCACTTTAGGACCAGGTCACCGACTTTGAAGGTCCTTTCATTCATTTTTGAGCTGTAATAACATTCATTTCTCTATTTGTAGTTGCCATTTTTCAGTTTGGCATTCATTCTTTTCTCCTTGAGAAGGTCAAGTTTGGCTCGGCATGCAAAGTCATTTTTTCCTTCCTCGAAGTGTGCTATTCGGTAGCATGGCATACCGATCTCGATTAGTATAACTGATTCTGACCCAAAGGTAAGAGCGAATGGTGTTTCATTGGTGGATGAGTGGTGAGTTGTTCTATACGACCATCAAATGTCGGGTAGCTCTTCTGACCAACTGTCTTTTAGGTTCTCCAACTTTTATTTAGTGTATATTTGCGGATTTTGTTAACCGCTTCAACTTGCTCATTTGACTAAGGGTGGTATGGTGCGGAAAAGTTCTTTTTTGATATTCAGCTCCAAACAAAAATGTGTTAAACCTTTTTCTGTTGAACTGTTTGCCATTGTCGAACACTATTGAGAGTGGCACACTGAATCTATATATGATCAATTTCCAGATGAGATTGATGATATTCTTATTGGTTATGGATGCCAAAGTCTTGTCTTCTGCCCATTTAGTAAAGTAATCTACCACAACCACTGCATACTTGACTCATTCTTTGCCTTTTGCAAGTAGGTCGATCAAATCAAATCCCCATTTAGCGAATGGGCATGGAGAATATATTAAATTGAGGGTTCCTGCTAAAGAGTTGATATGGGGTGCTAATACTTGACATTTTCCACATTTCTTGACCTTCGCTATCTCATCGTTCTTTAAAGTCATTCAGCAATACCCTTGCGGGATAAGTTTGTGGGCCAACGACTATCCTCCAGCATGGTTTCCACAGATACATTCATGTACTTCTCTCAATGAATATTCAACATCTTGCTCATTTCAGCATCAGAGTATGGGGATGGAATATCTCCTCTTTTAGAGTAGTCCGTCCATAATGGTGAACCGAGCTGACTTTTTTTATATTGATCGAGCTTCAGCTTGGTCTTCTGGGAGCACCGCTTCTCTCAAGTAAAGCAAGAATAGCTTCATCCAATTACCACTTCTGGTTTGGCTTTATTCATCCTGGTCGGCTCGACTTGCAGAGTAGGCTACGGTAGCGTCAAGTGCCATTGTTGAATGGTGGCTAACCATCACTATGTTAAACTCCTCAAAACCTAAACTTCATGCTAATTTGGCCAAGAAGTCTGTTGGAACATTGTCGTTTCGAGGTATGTGAATGATCTAGTCTTCGAATTCAACTAGGCGAGCTTTAGAGAGTTCTAAGTATAGTGTTATTTGGGGATCCTTGGTCTTGTATTCACCGCTGATCTAATTTACCACAAGTTAGGAATCATTGTAGATTTTTATGTTCTTGATCCCCATCTTGGTGGTTGTTTCGAGCCCGGCTGGGAGGGCTTCATATTCCTCTTCATTATTAGTTAAAGGGGATTTTAAATATACATCCGATAAGAATAGTTTGTTTTCAGAAATGACTAATACTATCTCAGCACCAGCCCGCCCAATCGTTGACGACCCATCAATATACATGTGCCATCGTTCGGACTCCATTGGAACTGACTCGATCGCCGGTGTGAACTCAGCTATGAATTCAGCCAGGGCTTGTCCTTTGATAGTCGTTCTTGGTTCATAAGTTATGTTGAACTATCCAAGCTCAAAATCCCACTTGATCATCCTTCACGACGTGTCAGTTCAGTGCACGATTTGCATCAAAGGGAAGTTCGTCAACACAATTATCCAATGTTCCAAGAAGTGTGGGCGCAGCTTTCATGAGGAAATGATGAGAACATAAGTCGACTTTTCCATGGGTGAGTACCTTAGCTCGGCATCTTGCATGGCATGACTCATGTAATACACTGGATGTTTCCTAAGTTCATCGGATCGTACTAGTGCCAAGATGACCGCCACCACCAAAATTGCCAAGTAGATATATAAGGGATCCTCCTTCATTGGTTTTTTCAAAGTCGGCATGCTCACCATGCATTTCTTCAGTTCTTCAAAAGCTGCCTAGCATTCTGGCATCCATTTGAATTTTTTATTCTTCTGTATTGATTCGAAAAAGGGTTTGCACTTGTCAGTTGATCTAAATATGAAACGATTCAGGGGGCCACATGTGGGTCAGGATTTGCACTTGTTTTAAACTTCTGGGAGGTTCCATATTAGCTATTGCCCGGGTTTCGTTCGGATTGGCTTTGATGCCTCTTTGGCTCACTATATAACCTAGGAATTTTCCAGAACCAACTTCAAAAGAATACTTTTTGTGGTTAAACATCATGTGGTAAACACGTTAAATTAAGAACATTTTATTAAGATCATCGATGTGATCGGATGAGTACAATGACTTAAAATGCTCTGAGCTCAGAAGAAGCAGCCGAGCTAGCGGAGGAAGAGCTAAGGAAAGAACAAAACTCTGATCATGGGGATGACCATTATGCCGATCTCTTCCAAGTCAAATAGAGCAAAGAACAAAGAATAGAAAAGGAGCTCTCTGGGCAACAGTGCCGAACAGAATTGCCGACCTCAAAAATGCCAAACAAAGCGAAGAATGGAAATGGAAATGGAAACAGAAACAGAACTCTATGGGCAACAGTGCCGAACAGAGATTGCCGATCTCAGAAAAACCGACCAGGAAAGAGAACAAAAGATGCACGCTGACAAACTTGAACTCGAGCAGACTGATCCAAACTTTTGTGCACCCCTTTTAAGATATTTAATTTAAAAATACGTAAGTTTTCTCGCAAGAGTACAAGGAACTTGTAGGGTGGTGAGTTTGACTCAAGTCAATTCTCTCGAGGAAACAACTGATCGGTCTCGTAATATTTTTCTCAATTCACGAATTATCATAAAATACATGTACATTGGGGGTTTTTGGAAGATTTTGAATTGATCATTATAAACTAAATAAATATTAAAACTAAGACTAATTAAAACTAGATTATCAACTACGAGCAATAATTAAACTACCAATAAAATGCAACGAAGATTTAAACTTAATTAACGAATCTAAGAAYATGAATATAATAAACTATCACGAAGCAATCGTATCATAAGAACCTAAAATAGGAATATAAAGCATGAACTAATTCGCATAA
The DNA here is from genome assembly GCA_014905375.1 of Phtheirospermum japonicum. Lineage (NCBI taxonomy): Eukaryota > Viridiplantae > Streptophyta > Magnoliopsida > Lamiales > Orobanchaceae > Phtheirospermum > Phtheirospermum japonicum. The sequence continues at coordinate 893,098 of BMAC01000033.1, read as the reverse complement.
ATAAACTAAATTAATCTGATATCCAATATTCAATATCCAAGCATGAAATAATTAAACAAATTAAACTAGTTGTAGAATAAACTAAGAACTTAACTACGAAATTAACTAAGAAATTAACTAAGAGTTTAGAAAACTTATTGTACTACTGAAAGCGATAAAAATCTCCAGCTATTCCGGAGTTGAGGCGAAAATCTCGAATTGAAGTGAATCTTGAGTCGTACGGACTTGAGTCTTCAATATCGATCTCCAACTTCGTAACGGAGTGTGAAAATGCGTTGTTTTTGTGCTCTCTAACCATAGGAAGTCGTCTCTGCTCTCTTAGGTAGCCGTGTCTCTTTTAAAAATCCGAAGTATGAAGGGTATTTATTGATATAGCATGTCTTGGCGCACAAGAAACACTAAAAATGCATTTCTGGGCAGCCACATCGACGTCGCGTCGACCAACGCTTGCTGGAGCTCGGCATCGATGCAGCTTGTATGCTTGAGTCGACTGGGCGGGGGCAGGGGCTGACGGGGTCTTGGATCGATGTTACAGCAAGTTGCATCGACTTGGCATCGAAAGACGCACTCTTGGATCGATGCTTCAGAGAGTTACGTTGGTTTGGCGTCGATCGAGTGTCGACCGTCGCTTGCAGGATCCGCGTCGACGGACCGTCGATGCTCGCGTCGACCGACGCAATTGAGAGTACGTCTCATTTTTCTCGATCTTTTTGCTACTCGTTCACCGGAAAGCTCGTTCTCCACTTTTGAACATCGAACTTCATCTATTTATGCGCTGAACTCTTCAAGTTACTTAGCTGTAAGGTGAAAAACAATGAATAATCACCTATTCTCATCAATTATGATCAAAATACGGTAAAATAAGCTGGGAATATAAAGATATGGAATTAAGATTAAATCATCCAACTTATACCAAAAACAAACAGAAAAAGAACTAAAAGGCTAATAAAAATAAGGACAAATCTATGATAATCAACTACCCCACGCTTAATTGATTTATTCGTCCTCGAACAAACGATAAATTCAAAGTATAACAAGTATGAAGATAAAGTCATGTGAAGAGTTGTGCAATTTCTAATTACATAATTTTGAAAGTATAGATACAAATCACGCAACGTCAAACACTTCACCTTTATTACATCGTCGCTTCAAAATCAAAATCATGCATCCTCTCAAAAGGGAAATAAATGTGTGTGTGTATGCTCAAAAGCACACAAGCATTGCTGCATGGGACGTGTATACACTCAAATCATACAAATACATGCACAATAAACAAGCACGGAAAATCAATCTCTTTTCAATCGCAAATTAAGTGTGTTGTCAAAACTAAGAATCAGAAAAGGTCTTTACGGGTTGTAATGTAAGGCTCTTTGGATGGGTATGGAATATATAAGACGTGTGGCTAAATAACTCACTCAACCTATTCTAATCAATAAGCAAATGTGCTTCACCTCGTTCAAAAGAAAAACCTCACTAAACACTCATAACGTAGCCTTCAACATAGGCTATTTCTCGACTCGTAAATCTAACCGACTTTTGCTCGAACCACTTAAACACTATAGAAGCTCATAATATGCTTCTTTTTCAAACACAACTCTTGCCTCTTAAACATTAGGCTTCATAAGAAAATAAACAATAAAACACAAGCCGTATTAGCGCGTAGGCAATGACTAACAAAATTGAACCTAGACCCACCATCCTTCTTTTCTTTTTTTATCCCCTTTTCATTCTTTTTTTATGGGGTCATTTTTTTCTTTTTTTTTTTCTGATGGTGGTCTTTTATTACAAAAATCCATAAAATCATAAATTCCTAATAAAAATTCCAAAACTCTAATAACCAATAAAAATAACGAACTCCTACCCCACGTTTTTAATGGGTTGTAAGGGTCGACTCAAAAAAATCACTCATGGTTATAGGCATGTATAATTTGGCTATGATTGCTTCATTCGAAATTTATAGTGGCTAAAATTGATGGATATGGCCGGAATAGGGTTTTATTTGTGCCTTAACGTCATTTTCAAAGTCAACTACACACAGCGGTTTCAAAGAGATATCAAATCAAAACTTATTCAAGTACATGCAATGATAATCACTCAGGCTACTCACAGGCTTTTTTCATGAAAAAGCTTTAAATTGACGGTGCTCTTTGGGTTTTGTGAAATCAATTGCGTCCAAGTACCATTTTACAATAAATAATAATAAAAACATTCAATTTTATGCACTTATACACGCTCAAAAGACAAGAACCTCGAATCATACATAGTCAACTTTGACAGACAAGCCATACAAATACAATTAAGCGCAACAATGGCAATTAGTCACGTTAAAGAATTTAATTATTACAGGCCAAATAAAAATTACACAAATAAGCAACAAAAATCACACTCGACCACCCCCCTCTCTAAAAATCCCGGCAATCTCCTGATTGCCACAAATACATCAAAAATCAAAAAGAAGAAGGTAAGGAAAACATCCCTGAAAAGGTCGAGCCGCTACTCGTTGATTTGTGCAATTTGTCGGTGCTCCATCTTAAGCGATATGAGATGTCCTAAACAAAATAAACAAAAACAAAGAAAATAACAATATTTTTGGAATTTTTTATTATTTTTTTTAGAGGAAAGCATAAAAATAAAGATACAACGATGTAACTCGCGGGATCCATCATCCTCGGGAGCACCATCGTCGTCCATGCCGGGCTGGGGGAACGATGCCTCAAAATGCTCCTCAAGCCTCGAAATACGAGCTCGCATCTTCCTCAAGATCCTCAGGTTTTTCTCTTGGTTCATGTCGATCTTGTCGTCGATCATTTGGAGCTTATCGAACATCTTCAATTCAAATGCTCGATTATCCTCGAAAAATCGGGCCCAATCGGGAATCGGGCCCGAATTAGTACGTGGGGCCGGCTCCATTGTCGTGTTGCCATCCTCATCATTCAGTCGAGACGAGGAGCCTCCTTGAGTCGAAGAACTCACTCGGGGTGCAGGGGCACGTGTCAAAGAAAGTGAAGTCGTCCTGAGTGAATACAATCTGTTTCTGACCGGATCGAACCCGAAGTGATGGGCGAGGCCGGTAATGTATGGTGCGAAGGAGAGAAGTGGTGTCTTTATACCCGGTGTACCCTTGGTAACATTGTAGAGTCTGCTCAAAATCAACGGGTATAGCCGGACTTGACGACCGTCAATAAGACACTGTAGAACGTAGAGCTCGGACTTGGTCGCGTAGGTGGCCTCGTTTTTGCATAAAATGACATGGCCGAGGATCTTGTAGGGGACATAGAGGGCTTCGTCTTGAATCTTCGATCAAGGAAACTGCTTGCAATTGCCCGTGTTTCGCCCGGTTATCATCCCCCAAAAGAGGCTAAATCGAAGCCTTGAACGCCTACCAGGTGGTACCCTTCGGTCGGGAAACCAAAAATGTTGCCAAACATCTCCTCGTCCACATGAACGTCGTTACCACCTATCCTACATGTGAACATCTCGTCGTTACTGATTGCCAAAGTAGTGAAAAACTCGAGCATAAGCTCGCTAAATCCGGGTAGGTGCGTGCGGGCGAAATACCCACAATCGAGGCCGTCGGCATAACAAGAGAGGTCAGTGTCGTGCTCCGATCCATTCGAGGCCTCCTCCTTAATTACGTCGATGTTCAAAGTCCGATGGGTTGCGAACCCCCATTGTCGAATATATTTAAAAACGTCCCCTTCCTTCTTGTCGAAAATTGGGAACGATGCTCCATATTTCCCCGAAATATCCTTTCATTTTCCCGCTCGAGACATTTTCATCAAGTAGAAGTCGAACGGGAATAAAAAATCTTGAAAATGAAACTTTTTGGTTCTTTGGGGAATTTTGTCGAACACTTAGCGTGCGTGTTCAACTAACTAAGAACTTGAGTAATTATTGCATCAAAAGCTTCCCCAAACACAACCAATCACAAAAATAATAGTCCCAAGAGAGTTTTAAGCGAAGTACCTCAACAATTGTAGCTAAAATTAGCTTGTTTCCTGAAATTGCCCAAAACCTTATGTAGCCCATTTTGGAGAATTTGCTTGTATGTTAGATGGTGGATTGAATTTCTGGGCAATGTGGTATGTGTGAGACGAATTGTTGTGGGTTGATGATGGGTGTTTGTAAGAAATTGAAGAAAGAAAAATCTTGAAGGAGGGAGGAGATTTGATAGTTTGAGAATGAAAACTGGGGAAGAGAGGCTCTTTTGGACATTTAATAAGCTGTTTCCCAGGTTGTGGCCGCGGGTAAAACGCGTACGGGTTGGGTTGGCGGGCCAAAATCCAATTTTCAAATGCATCTGGGCCGGGTACAGGTTCGCGTCGATGCTGCATCGACCGACGCGAGCCCAGTCGACGCTACGAAGACCAATTCTTCAGCAGTTGCGTCGACGCCGCGTCGACCGACGCGAGCAGTCTCGGCGTCGATGCGGGCGGAATTCCTGGGTCGATTTTTTCTTCGCTTGATTTATCAGTTTCCCTCGTTCGAGTTCTTCCATCTGTTCTAAAAAGATAAAAACCAAAATAAAACATTAAATAAACTGAAAATAAAATACAAAAGGATACAAAAATCTCGGGTTGCCTCCCAAGAAGCGCAAATTTTAACGTCACTTGCTCGACGCTATATTGTTCATTTAATTCCAACCGTACGGTGGGTCTCCAAACTCCACCAACTTGCGATCTCGGTTCTTCTTTCCTCCATTTTAATAAGGTTTCAGTCTATGTTTGTGACTTTGAAAGGATGATTTTCCGACCTCATCATAAAACGTGGCTACTCCATATTCGTCCATCTCTTTTATCAAGAACGGTCCACTCCAAGCAGGTTCGAAATTAGCCGGGTCAAACTTATGTTCGTTATTAAATAACACTAATTTCCAAACGTCATACTGCAAGTTTTTAACTTCCTTGGTGCGAACCTCCTTCATTTTCTTCCTATTTGGCATCCAAGTGCTGTTGAACGCCTCGCCCTTGTTCCTTGTATAGTTGAGGATTTTATTGGGGTCGAGGAAATCGTACATTGAATGATTTGTCGGTGGCTTCACATTCACCTTTTGCTTGAATTTAGGTGCTTTGCTCTCCATATAAAATTTATCTCGAAACTCTTCAATAATATCATTTATGTCAATCCCTAGTAACTCAATCATATCTTCTCCACTCAAACGCTTCTCGTCGTCAAACTCATCAAACTCCTCACCGAGGTCAATTTCTTGAGTATCCCCCTCCTTCCTTGGAAATTCGGCATCATCCCCATCGCATAATTCGTCCACAACCACGACTCCCTTTAGCTCGTCAATGCATGATGCAATGGGATCAACGAACGAACAATCATCTAGCATGGCAGGGGTAGGAGTATTTTGAATATCCTTTAGAGAAAACGTCACTTTATCGCCAAAAACGGTCATCATCATCCTCCCCTTGTGAACATCAATCAGAGTATAAGAGGTAGACATAAACGGGCGCCCCAGTAAAAAGGTATGCTCCGTGCTCTCAGCCAATACTTCGCCAACGTCCATAACCACAAAATCAACCAGAATTATTAACTCTCCAACTTGTACTAAAACATCCTCAACTATCCCCAAAGGTAGTGGAATTGAGCGATCGGCCAACTGTAGTCGCATGGTGATCAATTTCAGTGGTCCAAGATCAAATTCTTGATAAAGCGAATAAGGCATTAGATTAACTCTTGCTCCAAGATCTAACATTCCTATTGCCTTTTGTCCATTAGCCAATAAAATAGTGATGCAGAAACTTTTAGAATCGCGTTCCTTGGGTGGTAATGGCTTCTTGAAAACCGCGCTAACTTCCTTTGGCAGTGTTACAAATTGGTTTGACGCCAAGTGTCTCTCCCTTGAAGCAAGTTTTTTGAAAATTTTTACATAGGCGGGCATTGTTTTGATTACCTCCAAAAGTGGAAATTTGGTATTGACGTTCTTCAATAAGTTATATAGTTCCATGAACCTTTCGTTCTCTTTCGCTGGACGCAAACGGCTTGGAAAAGGAACAACATCCTTGATCAGCGTCGTTAATTGTTTCGGTGATGGTGGTTTAGGAACATCGTCTTTGCCAAGGGCGTCATTCGGAATTGTCCCTTGAATGGATCCAGGAACATATCGATTAGAGGATTTATGCAGATGATCTACTGGTATTATTCTCAACTTCGACCTCATCATCTCGGTCAACTACTCTGTTATTTATCTTCTTTCCACTGCGAAAGACATGAACTGCTGACGCCTGTTCTGCTTGACTTGGAAGTTTTCCTTTCTCGTCCGAGAGCTTGGCTAGGTGAGACGATAATTGACCTATTTCTATTTAAAGTTTCCTCTGCCCAGTCGTACTCTCAATAATAGCCTTTTTCATGTCGGTGATTTCGTTTCTAACGTCTACAAGTCCATCTCGGTTTTTAATAGTTTCAGCCACTTGATTCTGCTGCCAAACCAAAAGCTGATCAGTTAATTGAACTGTTGTAGGCACCTGCCCTTGCGTATGGAGACTATTTTGTGGTGGTGGCAATGGTGCTTGTGCATGTGGTGGTGGGTATTGCAGATCGGGTGGCATATAATTCGGACTTCCTGGGACCCACTTAAAAAGAGGATTATCACATTGCGTGGTAAACTTTCTGGGCCCTTGATTTGAATAATTCTGGATTGCGTTAATTAACGTCTTCATGTTGTTCAGCGTTGTTTGGGCACATATCTGCTAAATGTTTGGGGGATTCGCATTGTTGACACGTCGTAGCAACCTTCCTTGAAGAGGCCTTTCTTGCCCACTCGGCCTTCCAGGCTACCAATTTATCATCAAATATCTCCTCGCATTTTGCTTTGACTAATTTGCCATCATCTAAATCGGGATCGGGGATGGGTATCTCATTAACTTTTAATTTACGAGGCCGAGAGTTGGTTTGTCTAGATTTCTCGCTTTGCTTCTCCAACACTCGTCTTGCCTCGGGGGCTATCAAATCTCCGAAATCTCCTCCTGCCGCTATATCTACTTCTCTTTTCCCATGGTCCAACAATCCATCGAAGAAAAATTGGTTAATCAACTCCGGAGAGTAGTTGTGGTGGGGGCAAGCTTGCAAAAGCGTCTTTTAACGCCCCACATTTCATGAAATAGCTCTCCATCCAACTGTTCAAAGGTAGCAATTTGTCTCCTAAGATGTCCTGTTGTTTGTGCTGAATAGTACTGGTTTAAAAAAAACTTCTCGCTTATCATCTCACAGTCAGTCAACGAACCAGGCTCTAGGGATAGTAACCATGACTTCGCTTTGTCCTTCATGCTATACGGGAAGCACATCATTCGCACCTCTTCTTGGTTAAGGCCATGAACCACAAATCCTCCAACTTCATCAACAAAATAATTCAAAAATGCCAAAGGGTCTTCATGGGCTCCTCCGTGGAAAGTCGGGAGTAAATAAAGTTGATGTGGTTTAATCTCCACTACCCTTGCGGTTGGTCCAAGAAAAATAGCGGACCTAAAAAGTACTACCTTCGGACGCGCCAAATCGCGCAGTCTAGGTGCACGATCTCCCCTTGGTTCTCTAACTTGGTGCTGAGCTCTTTCGTAGCGGTTGTCAAATGCGTTTCTTTCATAATCATTGTCGCGCTCATATCTCCTTTCAAAATGGTCTTGTTCGTAGCCATGGTTTTGATTTGCCAACCAATCATTCACGTGCCTATGATTGTTAGCATGCTCGTTATGCTGAAAAAAGTCTTCGTTCCTGAATGGCATGTTCTCGATGTTGTGCTGACAATTGAGATCCTCGTTCCTTTATTCGTTTTTCCTCATATTTGCCATGTTGGGTTGGTGATTCACTACGTTGTGCTGTTGGTTGACTCCTTTGTTTCTCCCCGCGTCTTGTCTCAAATTCTCTACATTTTGCTGATAATTAGCCCAATAAGCTCGGGGCTGTGGTGTCCTTGAATAACGATTGGTTCACTACCATACCCGTTTCGCATTGGGCGTGGAGGTGATCTTGGTGGGGAATCACCGTTTCGAATCGATTGTGCTCCTAACATCGTGTCGGGAACTCGTTCGCAAACAAAATCAGTCGCTGTTGAAGAACTGTTCTCGGGAATAAGAAGGGGTATTGGTCTCGGTGGGTTTGAACGATGGATGTTGTCAATGAATGGTGCAAGGTCGCGTTGGAGTGATCGCCTAACTTGCATAAACTCAACAACAAATCAATGTACCAAGTGAAAAAAACCCAAACCAAGTGGGAAAAGTAAAAAGAAAATAATTATTCAAAAAAGAAAATAAAATGAAAAACATCTTTAATTCCTACTCGTTGCTTCCCCGGCAATGGCACCAAATTTTTGATCCAAACTTTTGTGCATCCCTTTTAAGATATTTAATTTAAAAACACATAAGTTTGCTTGCAAGAGTACGAGGAACTTATAGGGTGGTGAGTTTGACTCAAGTTGATTCTCTCGAGGAAATAACTGTTCGGTCTCTAGATGTTTTTCTCAATTCAAGAATTATCATAAAATACATGTACATTGGGGTGTTTTGGAAGATTTTGAATTGATCATTATAAATTAAAGAAATATCAAAACTAAGAATAATTAAACTAATTAAAAATAGATTATTAACTACGAGCAATAATTAAACTACCAATAAAATGCAACGAAGATTTAAACTTAATTAACGAATCTAAGTACATGAATATAATAAACTATCACGAAGCAATCGTATCATAAGAACCTAAAACAGGAATATAAAGCATGAACTAATTCGCATAAATAAACTTAATTAATCCGATATCCAATATCCAAGCATGAAATAATTAAACTAATTAAACTAGTTCTAGAATAAACTAAGAATTTAACTACGAAATCAACTAGGAAATTAACTACGAAATTAACTAAGAGTTTAGAAAATTGTACTACTGAAAGCGATAAAAATCTCCATCTATTCCGGAGTTGAGGCGAAAATCTCGAATTGAAGTGAATCTTGAGTCGTACAGACTTGAATTTTCAATCTCGATCTCCAACATCGTAACGGAGTATGAAAATGCGTTGTTTCTGTGCTCTCTAACCCTAGGAAGTCGTCTCTGTTCTTAGGTAGTTGTGTCTCTTTTAAAAATCTGAAATATGAAGGGTATTTATAGATATAGCATGTCTTGGCGCACAAGAAACCCTAAAAATGCATTTCTGGGCAGCCACATCGACTTCGCGTCGACTGACGCGTGCTGGAGCTCGGCATCGACCCATCCTGTATGCTTGCGTCAACCGGGCGGGGGCATCGATTGGTGGGGTATTGGATCGACGCAACAGCAAATTGCGTCGATTTGGCGTCGACAGACGTACTTTTGCATCGACGCTTCAGAGAGTTGCATCGGCTTGGCGTCGACAGAGTGTCGACCGTCGCGTGAAGGATCCGTATCGACGCTCGCGTCGACCAACACAACTGAGAGTACGTCTCATTTTTCTCGATCTTTCTACTACTCGTTCACCAGAAAGCTCGTTCTCCACTTTTGAACATCGAACTTCATCTATTTACCCGCTGAACTCTTCCGGTTACTTAGCTGTAAGATGAAAAACAATGAATAAAGATACGGAATTAAGCTTAAATCATCCAACTTATACCAAAAACAAATAGAAAAAGAAGTAAAAAGCTAATAAAAATAAGGACAAATCTATGCTAATTACAGACCGAGGAGGAAGATGCCGGCCTAAGGAGGGACCGAGGTCGGCGGCTAGGAAAAGAACCGATGTGGGAACTCGAAGACATCGACTACCGAGCAAAGAATGCCGATCTGAAAGTTGTTGCCAATCTAAAAATTATTGAGGATGAGTTGGATCCTCAGAACCCAAGATTGGAGAGAATGTCTACCCATGCTGAGCAAGTTGAAGAATTGGATTGGATCTCAGTTGATGAACTAGATCTGAGCAAGCAGCTCCGAGTCGGCCGAGTTCTCCAGGGACCCATTAGATCCGAGCTAATAAGCTTTTTGAAAGCAAATTAGGACGTCTTCACGTGGACACATGCCGACATGCAAGGCATTAATCCAAACAAGTCATGCAACCAACCTAAGGCGTTAAGCCATCCAGAGGCATTGAGCCAACCTAAGGCGTTAAGCCATTTTAAGGCATTTAAACAAACAAAGGTGAACAGCCATCCAAAGGCACTTAGCCGAACCAAGGCATTAAGCCACTCAAAGTCACAAGCCAACCAAAGGCACTTAGCCGACCTAAGGCATTAAGCCAAACAAAGGCGTTGGAAAAAACTAAGGCGTTAAGCCATCTAGAAGCATTGAGCCAACCTAAGGCGTTAAGCCATTCTAAGGCATTAAGACATCCAAAGGCATTAAGACATCCAAAGGCATTGAGCCAACCTAAGGCGTTAAGCCATTCTAAGGCATAAAAACAAACAAAGGCGTTGGAAAAACCTAAGGCGTTAAGACATGCAGAGGAATTGATCCAACCTAAGGCGTTAAGCCATTCTAAGGCATTAAGCTAAATAAAGGCGAACAGCTACTCAAAGGCACTTAGCCGAACCAAGGCATTAAGCCACTCAAATTCACAATCCAACCAAAGGCACTTAGTCGACCTAAGGCATTAAGCCACTCAAAATGCCGATCTCAAAAGCAATCAGCTGAGCTCATCGACATAACCCGAACCAATTAGGTCAACACACACAATAATAACATTGCAAAGCCAAAGTGCTGAGCTCAAAACATGCCGAGCTCAAGGTGTCGAGCTAAAAATGTCGAGCTCAACCCAGCCAGCACACCTAAAAGAGAAAGTGCAAGGAATATGCCGAGCTCAAGGTGTCGAGCTAAAAACATCGAGCTCAATCCATCCGGCACACCTAAAAGAGCAAGGGCAAGGAAAATGCCTAGCTCAAGGTGCTGAGCTAAGAATGTCCAGCTCAATCCAGCCGGCACACCTTAAAGAGCAAGTGCAAGGAAAATTCGAGCTTCAGGTGCCGATCTGAAAATGTCGAGCTCAACCCAACCGTCACACCAAAATGAGCAAACTTAAAGACAATGCCAAGCTCAAAGTGCCAAGATCAAAAATGTCAAGTTTAATCATGACGGCGCAAAGAGAGAATTGAAAGAAAATGCTGAGCTCAAAAGCTGAGCTCGTCAACAAAAAAAAAAAAGCAATATGTATACATATTTAAGTCGTCGAGCTGAAAACACAAGAGAAGCCACTAAAAAAAAGCTAAGGGAAAAGTATACTAAAAGGAAAGCCAGTCGAACAACACAAGCCGACAAGAATTTATTCATATCGGAAAGTACGAGTACATCAAGGTCGACCGCCCAAAAGTGACGCGCCGACAGAAGAACAAAGAAAACAACCAAATCAGAAAACACAAACTAGTTGTCGCCATCCTCATCATCACCATCACCTTCCTGTCCGTCACCAAGGTTAGCATCCATATCATCCTCACCAAATATATTCCCCGAGCCAAAACACCCATACTGGTTGAACCCGGGCCTGCCGTCTAGCCCTGCTTGGTCGCCACCCACGCTGGCCCTCTCAAGCGCCGGAGAGCCGCTCAGAGAGTAATCCGGACTGTTAGACACTAAAAAGACTCAAAAAGATAAGAAGATTACCTTTGAAAACAAGGGAGGTCGAAGTGAAAGAATCGGGTGAAAAAAGACTTAAGAGGAGCTGGTCGGGCAGAAGAGCTAAAAGTATAGGGGCAGCATGGTTCTCTCCTTAAGATAAAAAATGCAAGAAATAAATATGAAGCTGGATGGAATGAGGAAATGAATAAGGGAAAGATCGACTTACGGGCAAAAAGAAGTCACATGGTGCAAGGAATCTCATGATGAGGGGCAAGACACATGTCACAAGTGTCCCAGACACTAGGAGAAAAAAATGTCCTGCAAAAGCTTCCATTGCCAAGAACGAGATTGTCAGGCTACAGGCGGAACCGAGCAGACAAGATTGAGCGCTTCAAAGCTTTGACCGGCTGGATCTTTTCGGACGACCAAGACTCAATGAGCCTGAACCCGCCTACGCGTAGCCGACTCCACGCACAGAGGCTTGTTAATGGTTGATTACGTCCTGAAGGCCTGGGGGAGAAGCCAAGCCGGGTCGCTCAATGGAACCGGAAGAACTCTTCATAGTCTTGTCGGGCAACCCGCCGAGCAGGACTTGCCGAATAGGAAGCGCTAAGCAGCCAAAAGCCCATGCGCAACCTACCGAGCCCTGCCAGGCAACCCGCCGAGCAGCCAAAAGCCCATGCATGACCTATCGAGCCCGGCTGGGCAACATGCTGAGCAGGAAGCATCGAGAAGCCGAGAGTCCATGTACGACCTGCCGAGCCCTGCCAGGCAACCCGCCGAGCAGAAATACCGAGCTGCCAAAAACCCCACGTGCGACCTGCCGAGCCCTGCCTGGTAACCGGTCGAGCAGGACTTGCTGAGTAGCCAACGTGCTAAGCTGCCAAGCTCGGCAAGATCCGCCAGTACAACCGGCATCCGATGAACATTTTTGATAATCCGCCGATCAACAAACCCGCTGAGCAGAACCTGCCGAGCAGAGAGCGCCGAGCATCCAAAAGCCCACGCGCGACCTGCCGAGCCCGACTGGGAAACCTACTGAGCAGGAAGCGTCGAGCATCCGAGAGTCCATGCACGACCTGCCAGGCAACCCCCCGAGCAGAGCCTGCCGAGTAGGAAGCGCCGAGCAACCAAAAACCCCACGCACGACCTGCCAAGCCCTACCAGGCAACCCACCGAGTAGAGCCTGTAGAGCCTACAGAGCAGGGAGCGCCGAGAAGCTAAAAGCCCATGCGCGACCAGCCAAGCTCTGTCGGGTAACCCGCTAAGCAGAGCCTGCCGAGCAGGGAGCACCGAGCAGCTAAAAACCCACGCTCGACCTACCGAGCCCTGCCAGGCAACCCGCCGAGCAGAGCCTACCTAGCAGGAAGCACCAAGCAGCTAAAAGCCCGTGCGCGACTTGTCAAGCCCTACCGGGAAATCCACCGAGTAGGACTTGCCGAGCTGCCGACGTGCCGAGCTGCCGAGCTGCCGACGTGCCGAGCTGCCGAGCTCGGCATGATCCACCAGCACAACCGGCGCCCAATGTTGAACATTTTTGACAACCCGCCAAGCAGAGCTCGCCGAGCTCGGCCGCTTCGCTGACTACCACTGTAGACTGGCACCGAGTGCCGATGCCAACCTGCTTAGCAGAGCTCGCCGAGATACCGACCTACCGAGCTCGGCCACGTCGCTGACTACCACCATAGACCGGCGCCGAGCGTCGATGCCAAACTGCCGAGCAGAGCTCTCCGAGCTGCCGAGCTCGGCCGCGTCACTGACTACCACCGCTGACCGACACCGAGCACTGATGCCATCCTACCGAGTAGAGCCGGCCGAGCTCAGCTGTGCCGCTGACCACCAACTCAGAACGGCGCCGAGCGTCGATGCCAATATACCGATCAGAAAATGTCGAGCTACCAAATTCGGCATGTTCTGCCAGCGCTATCGGCATCCTACGTTGATCATTGTCGACAATCCGCTGAGTAGAAAGTGCCGAGCAGGATGTGCTCTTCCAACGCGTGCGCGGCATGCCCGGCTCATCTTCGTTCCCTTATCAAGCGAAAAGTCCCGAATTGGGACATCAGATCTTCATCCCTGAGTTCATCCAGAAATTGGTTGAGGACAGCACTAAGTCACTGAGGACGGCACTAAGTCGCTGAGGAGGGCACTAAGTCGGTGGAAAATGGCCGAGGACGGCACTTAGACTTTGAGTACAGCACTAAGTTGGTGGAAAACGACTGAGGATGGCAACGAGACGTTGACAAGATTGACAGAGGGTTTGGATAGACCAATGAGGAAAGGACAAGTGTCCAATTAGGGTTTCCATTGGACGATATAAATAGACTCTCTAAGGGAGAGAAAAGGATCCCCAATTTTTTAGAGAGAGAAACATAGAGAGTTTTAGAGAGAGAAAGCTTGTATCTAAAAATCAAGAACCTGTAAAAGGGTCCGGCCAAGGACGATCCGATCTGATTCTTGGGAATAAAAGTTATGCACTTTTTCCTACTTATTTTCTGCTATCTGATTGCTACGTTTTTGGTTTTTTTTGGTTTTATATTGGTCGTGTTACTCTTAACATGAACACATTTGAAGGTCTTCTTTGGCTTGACTCAGAACCTCTTTGCCTTGTATGATCAGGGCGCTCTTTTTATCCAGCCAAGAGTGCAGGTCTGTTAGTTACTCTAATTCTAACACTTGGAAAGAGCTATTTGCTGATTCATCAAGCATAATCACCTCGGCGAGGGATTGATTTCTAGATAGCTGGGTAAATAGTTGTGGTTTAATGAAGTATGGTTAGATAAGTACACATATGGAGTACAAATGATAGATTTATTTGTTTACCTTCGCAAGATGGCACATAATGAAGTGAGCTAGCTCGACCTTTGAGTATTCTAGGTCTTTTTAACGATTGACATCAGGATGGAGAGATGTTAACATTAGGAGGAATTATCTCATGTTGCGTGTGTCCATTAAGTTTCTCTCCTCAAGACGGCTATTGGTACCTTCACTAGTTCAGATCTTAATCCTCCGGGTAAAGGCGGGCAATTTGTCTGAAGTTTCTTCTGTTTCCCCATTGCATTAAGATGCGCAGGGGAAGTTTGAGCATCACCATATGGTAACATAGGAGAGGCAGGTAGAGGTTTGTCTTGGAAGTCCTTTGTAGCCTTTTCCGCCTTTGCAGCCTTGCATGCTTTTGATTTCTTTTGAGTGGTGGAGGGCTTGTTGGTAGGGATCTCAGATGGTGTAAATTCGAGCATTTTGAACAATTATTTTGCGAAATGATGAAGTGATATATCAATTAAGTATGGTTAAGGCATGAATCAATGACTATGATTATATATAATAATCTGCCTACCAAAATTGGAGGTGAGATGTATGATCATTTGGCTTATCCCAAATTAGGATAACAGTTCGGGCGAACTGATTAAGGAAACAACATTGAAGGGATGATTATTCTATTCAATAATTTAGGTGCCCCTAGCAATTCTATTGGGGATTATTTGGTCTTCCAATGTTTTGCTTTCGAGGAAGATTAGTTAGAATGTGAGATTTTTGGTGTGATGTTAGATCGAAGGAGGTGGTTTTGGAACCTTTAAAACCAAACAATACTGAAAGAAGTTCACATCGAGTTCTACTTTATAAAATCCACTTAAGATTACATATTCTGCCATGAGGTGGATAGAGTTCGGAGAGAATTGGTTAAGAGATAATAGGTATTTTGTGCTAACAATAAGGAAATGATGGAAAGGTAGGCGCAGGCCACTATGTACCTGATCTTTAAAAAATGTGATATTGTTATGGAGATTTATTGGCTATGTCTTATTGATTGGGCCAGATAATATTTAAATCGGATAATGATCCAAATTTTTGTGCACCCCTTTTTGAAAATATTTAATTTGAAAACACGTAAGTTTGCTCGCAAGAGTACGAGGAACTTGTAGGGTGGTGAGTTTGACTCAAGTCGATTCTCTCGGGGACAACTGTTCGGTATCTTGGACATTTTTCTCAATTAGATAAATAATATAAAATACATGTACATCGGTTTTTTTTTTAAGAATTGAATTGATCATTAAAACTAAAGCAATATTGAGTTTAAAACTAATTAAACTAATTATCTTAAACTAGATTACCAACTAAGAGCAACAATTAAACTACTCAAACTTAAGAACTAGGAATAACGAATCTAAAATCATGAATATAAGAAACTACCATGAAGCAATTGTATCATACAAATCTAAAAACGGAGAATTAAGCATAAATCAAATCGCACAAATAAGCTAGATAAATCCAATATCCAAAATAAATATAAGCATGAAATAAATTAAGAACTAATTATTTAATCTAAAATTAACTAAGCAATTAACTATGAAATTAACTACGAAATTAACTAAGAGTTTAAAAACTTATTGTAACTAGTAAAAGCGATGAAAATCTCCAGCTATTCCGGAGTTAAACGTTGATCTTGGGCGAAGATTGAATCCCGAACGTGAAATTGAAGCCTCAGACTCGTCGTTCTTCGATCCTTGATCTAGGTCTTCAAATCTTGTTATAAGATGTGAAAATATGTTTATTCTAAGCCCAAATACCCTAGGATGGCGTGTGTCTTTTAAAAATTCGAAATATGAAGGGTATTTATAGATATAGCATGTCTTAGCGCAAAAGAAATCCTAAAAATGCATTTTTGGGCAGCCACGTTGACGTCGCGTCGACCGACGCGTGCTGGAGCTTGGAGTCGACGCTGCCTGTGTGCTCGCGTCGACTGACGCTGTCATGGATCGACGCAACAGCAAGTAGTGTCGACAGAAGCACTCTTGGATCGACGCTTCAGAGAGTTACGTCGGCCTAGCGTCGACTGAGTGTCGACCGTCGTAGGCAAGGTCCGCATCGACGTAGCATCGACGCTACTGAGAGTACGTCTCATTTTCTCGATTTTTCTGCTACTTGTTCACCGGAAAGCTCGTTCTCCACTTTTGAACATCAGACTTAATCTATTTACGCGCTGAACTCTTCCGGTTACTTAGCTGTAAGGTGAAAAATAACGAAAAATCACCTATTCTCATCAATTATGATCAAAATACGGTAAAATAAGCTGGAAATATAAAAATACAGAATTAAGCTTAAATCATCTATCTTATACCAAAAATAAATAGAAAAAAGAACTAAAACGCTAATAAAAATAAGGACAAATCTACGCAAATCAACTACCCCGCGCTTAATTAGTTTGTTCGTCCTCGAACAAACGATAAATTCAAAGTATAACAAGTATGAAAATCAGTCCAAGAAATGAGTCGTGTCGTGCTACATACATAATTTTTAAAATATAGGTACAAATCACGCAACGTCAAACACTCCACCTTTATTACATCGTCGCTTCATAAACAATTCATGCATCCTCTCAAAAGGGAAATAAATATGTGCGTGTACGCTCAAAAGCACTCAAGCGTTGCTGCATGGGACGTGTTTACACTCAAATCATTCAAACGCAAGCACAATAAATACGCACGGAAAATCAATCTCTTTTTAATCGCAAATTAAGTGTGTTGTCAAAACTAAGAGTTGGAAAAGGTCTTTTCGGGTTGTAGTGTAAGGCTCTTTGGACGGGTGTGGAATATATAACTCGTGTGGCTAACTCATGATCTAACATGATCAATACTCACCCAACCTATTCTAATCAAGAAGCAAATGTGCTTCACCTCGTTCAAAAGAAAAACCTCACTAAACACTCATAACGTAGCCTTCGACATAGGCTATTCCTCAACTCGAAACTCGTAAACCGACTGTAAGCTCAAACCACTTAAATACAATTGAAGCTTTTAATGTGCTTTTTATCACAACTCTTTTGCCTCTTAAACATTAGGCTTCATGCGAAAATAAACAATAATAAATAAGCCTTTTTTAGCGCGTAGGAAATGACTAACAAAATTCTACCTAGACCCGCCATCCTTCTTTTTCTTTATTTTATCCCCCTTTTATTCTTTTTTATGGGGTCTTTTTTTTTCTCTTTTTTTCTTCTTTTTTCTTGATGGCGGTCTTTTATTACAAAAATTCATAAAATCATAAATTCCTAATAAAATTTCAAAAACTCTAATAACCAATAAAAATACGAACTCCTATCCCACGCTTTTAATGGGTTGTAGGGGTCTACTCAATAAACACTCATGGCTAGAGGCATGGATTATTTGGCTATGATTGGCTCATTCGAAATTTATAGTGGCTAAAATATTTAAATATGGCCGGAATATGTTTTTTTTTTTCTGTGCCTTAACATCATTTTCAAAGTCATCTACACATAGCGGTTTCAAAGATATATCAAATCAAAACTCATTCAAGTACATGCAATGATGATAATCACTCAGGCTACTCACTGGCTTTTTGCATGAAAAAGTTTGAATTGACGCTGCTTTAAAGGTTTTGCAAAATCAATTGCGTCCAAGTACCATTTTACAATATATAATAAATAATTCTGAAAATGTTATGCACTTATGCACGCTCAAAAGACAAGATAGTCAAGTTTGACAGGCAAGCCATACAAACACAATTAGGGCAAGAGAAATAGCGATAAATCACATTTAAAAATTATGCATTCAAAACAAAGATATCAAATTGCACTTTCTTTTTAAATATAATCATACTCAACCACCCCCCCTCCCTAAAAACTTGGTAATCTCCTGATTGTCATAAATATAAAAAGAAAACAAGAGCAAGGGAGATAAGAAAACATCCCTGAAAATTTGATAGTCGAGTCTCTCCAAAAACGGTTGTGCAATTATCCTTCGTCTCAAACCGCATGATTGGATTGTCTTGAACAAACGTATAAAAATAAACAAAACAAACAAACCACGACTGCGATCAATTGCTACGTGCAAGTGCCCGGTGGCACGTATTTTGGGATTTGAAACGGCCGGATTGTGGCTCAACATCGTAAATGGCTGGGTTGCAGCACATCAAAATGGTGTCGGATTACGGCTAACTTGGGTCGGATTGCGACCTCGATCGACGGAAATGAAATTCGTAAAGATTAGACGGCAGACGCTACTAGCGGTAAGCTCATCGTTATCCCTGGTTGCTGCGGCTAGCGGTAGGTTCAGCGGTTGATCGTCATTGTTAACGCCTTGAGTGGAACTATCAGTAAGTCCTTGCGGTAGCGAGCTACCGCTATATAACCGTTAGTTGTCCAGAATAAGTGATTTATCGTATTTTCTACACATCAACACACACTTAAACGTACCATGGAAATTGACACAATATAGAAAGATAGAAATAAAATAAAAGAAAATAAAGAAAAGAAAATGAAAACTAACTAACGCTTGGGTTTCCTCCTAAGAAGTGCTTGTTTAACGTCGAAAGCTCGACGTAAGTTGCTTGATCAATCTCTAGCTCGTGGTGGGTCCACGAACTCCTTCTTGCTTCTATCTCGACTCTTCGTATATTTCTCGTAATAAGGTTGAAGTCGATGCTTGTGGACTTGAAATCTCGTCTTTGTACTCTCATCGTAAATAGTGGCTACTCCATACTTATCCATCTCCTTTATTAAAAACGGTCCACTCCATGCAACTTTAAAATTGGTTGGATCAAACTTACAATCGGAAATATATAACACTAGTTGACCAACCTGGATCCTCAAATCATCTAACTCCTTATCAAAAACCTCGTTCAACTTCTTCTTCTGCGTCGTCCAATCCTTGCTATATGCCTTTCTCTTGTTCCTTGTACGTTTAAAATTCTTGTAGGGGTCGAGGGAAACACTTCTCGAACGATTATGCGGTGGCTTCGTCTCTTCTCTTGGCTCAAACTTCGAACGTTCTCGTTGTGGTCTCAACTCCACTTTTGGCTTGTTTTTAGACACGTCTGATTTCATGGGAACTCCATCATTAAATCCATCCACAATATCACATAACTCAATTTACAGCAAATCCATCAAATGCTCCCTGCTAAAGTGTTCCTTGCCATCCTCATTATCAAACTTGTCAATCGTGTGAATGCTCAGGAGTTCATTCACGCAAGAATCTACTAAATCAATAGTAGAACATTCGTCCTTTATAAATGGTGCAGAAGTCTTGTGAATATCTTGAAGTGAAAACGTCGCCGTTTCGCCTAAGACGGACATAGTCATCCTCCCTTTGTTTACGTCGATCACCGTGCGCGTTGTAGACATGAATGGACGTCCTAACAAAATGGCGTGTTCTCGATTCTCGCTTTGTACGTCACCAATGTCTATAATGACAAGACCCACCGGCACAATAATCTTGTCTACTTGTACTAAGACATCCTCCATAATCCCCAAGGGTAGCCTTATCGTTCTATCCACCAATTGTAACCTCATCGTAGTCGGCTTCAGCGGTCCTAGGTCAAACTCCTTGTAAATTGAGTGGGGCATCAAATTATGCTATCTCCAAGGTCGAGCATCCCCCTTGCCGTTTGTCCATTCCCGAGAGAAATAGTTATGCAAAAACTCCCAGGATCCTTCTCTTTGGGTGGCATAGGTTTCTTAAATATATCACTAACTTCTCTTATCAAAGAAACATGTTGATTTGCAGCCAAATGCCTTTCCCTTGATGCTAGCTCCTTGAAAAACTTCACAAACGTTGGCATTGTCTTTATCACCTCTAGCATGGGGAGGTTAATATTAACATTCTTCAATAAATTGTATAGCTCCATGAATTTTTTATTTTCCTTGGCCGGGCGTAGGCGACTTGGGAAGGGAACATGATCATAAATGGTCAACTTCTTTGGTGGTGCATTTAAGAAATCGATGGGGTCTTCAGTTGTTGTCGAATTCTTTCTCTTCAATGGCCCCGAAATATTTGAATTTGAAGATTTATGCATTAAATCGGCCGACTTGGTTATATCTACTTGTGGTTGGGTCTCGCCTTCTTCCTTGTCGTTCTCCTTTTCTAGCCTTATGCCGTTATCTACCTCTTTTCCACTTCTCAGGACATGAATAGCTGAGACTTGCTCCGTTTGACTCGGAAGCCTATTTTTGTCGTTCAATAACGTTGCCACGGTTTCCGACAGTTGCCCTATCATCATATCTGGATGCCTCTGCCCTTGCTGTATAGTCTTAACAAGTTCATCAATCCTTGACTCGACCTTATTTACTTGCGAAGCCAATTGGGCGAGTCCCTCTTGGTTTCTAATTGTTTCAGCCACTTGATTTTGCTTCCAAACCAACAACTGATCATCTATTTGAACTTTAGTAGGTATCTGGCCTTGCGTATGGAAATTATTCTGAGGTGGTGGCAATGGATCTTGCGCATGTGGTGGTGGATATTGCGCGTTGAATCTCTTAGCGGGTTGCTGCCCCTAATTAGAAAAATTCTAGAGGGCGTTAACTTCTTCGTGTTGTTCATTGTTGAATGGGCACATATCGGCTAAATGTTCAGGGGATCCGCATTGGTGACACGTCGCAGTCATCTTCTTTGAAGAGGCCTTTCTCGCCTGCTCGGCTTTCCACGCTGCCAATTTCTCATCAAATATCTCCTCGCACTTTGTCTTGACTAATTTTCCATCATCTAAATCAGGATCGGGGATGAACATCTCATTAACTTTTAATTTGCGAGGCCGAGAGTTGGTTTGTCTAAATTTTTCGCTCTGTTTCTCCAATACTCATTTTGCCTCGCGGGTCGTTAAATCTCTGAAATCTCCTCCTGCTTCTATTTCAACTTGACTTTTCCCCATGGGCGACAACCCATCAAAAAAAATTGATTAATTATCTCGAGGGAGTAGCTATTGTGGGGGCACGTTTGTAAAAGTGTTTTGTAACGCTCCCATGTTTCATGAAATAATTCTTCCCCCACTTGTTCGAAGTTAGCAATCTGCCTCCGAAGATGCCCCGTTGTTTGTGCCGAATAGTATTAATTGAGGAACTTCTCGCTTATCATCTCCCAATCAGTTAATGATCTTTGTTCATAGGATAGTAATCATGTCTTCGCCTTGTCTTTCATGCTATAGGGGAAGCAAATCATTTGCACCTTCTCCCGATTAAGGCCATTACCCACAAATCTGCCTACTTCATCGATAAAGTAGTTTAAAAACGCTAAAGGGTCTTCATGGGCATTTCCGTTAAAAGTCGGAAGTAAATTAAGTTGATGTGGTTTAATCTCTACTTCCCTTGCAGTCGGTCCAAGAACAATAGCAGACCCATAAGGCACAACCTTCGGGCATGCCAAATTTCATTGTCGAGGTGCTAGGGGGCGCCTCGGTGCTCTTTCCCTACGAATAACCTCTTCATACTCGCTTCAATCATCAAATTCATCAAGTTCTCGATCCTAAAGCCACTCATCTACACGCTCACGTCGAGGGGGTGGCCTCAAATAATTATCATGTAAATTTCCAATGTATCATTCGTTTCTCCCTCGATTATCATATCCTTGTTGTTGCTCGTTGCGATAGACTCTTGGTAGGACTGGGCCTACTGCTTGCTGTTGTTCGCTTCCGTATTCTCCCCGACGTCTTCGTGGAGGTTGTAAAGGTAACTCATTGTTTAATGCATCGAACAACTCATAGTGACCGTCCTCATGATTCGCTCTTCTAGCCATATTTTTGGGAATTTCGTCGCACATGATATCAATAGCTATGGAAGAAACGCTTTTGGGAACGGAAACGGGTCTCGGTCTTGCTGGATTCGCACGATGTATGTCGTCAAAGAATGGTGTAAGATCGCGTTGAAGTGATCGTCTACTTTGCATACACTCGACAACAAATCAACGTACCAAATGGCAAAAATCCAAACCCAGTGCAATTATATAAATAACGACTAAATAGAAAATAAAACGAAAAACATCCTTGAATCCTACTTGTTTTCCCCGGCAACGGCGCCAAATTTTTGATCCAAACTTTTGTGCACCCCTTTTTAAAAATATTTAATTTGAAAACTACGAATAATCACCTATTCTCATCAATTATGATCAAAATACGGTAAAATAATTTGGAAATATAAAAATACAGAATTAAGCTTAAATCATCCAACTTATACCAAAAACAAATAGAAAAAAGAACTAAAAAGCTAATAAAAATAAGGACAAATCTACGCTAATCAGCTAATGGTTAAAGTAGATTTTTTAGTTTAATTGGGTAAACTCCTTTTTTACGAATGATGAGAAGGAAGATTTGGATGTTTATTTGGTAACTTGCGAAGTGTTGTTGTTTGGTTTACCTTCAGGGTGAACTATGGTGGGTTCGTGGAGGTAGGATGATAGCAAGGAGGACATAGGAGAGGTGGTGTCCTCCTGTAAAGTATGTGATAGCATCTGATAACTTAAATTATTTGGCGGCATGTTTGGTGTTGTGTGAATGTAGAATGTTGATAGAAGAAGAGGAGCATGCGAATTAAGAACTCTCGGTAGATATATAAAAGCAATTCAGATAAAAGCATATGAGGACTTAAGAAAAATACACTTCGTGCCGATGATGAGAGTTTGGTGTGGGTTATTTGATTCTCTACGGAACGATGAAAAGAAGTGATCTCCTTGAGAGTTTGACTATGGAGGTCACAAGCAGTGTGTTGAGAACAGAGCTTTAAGCATCCTATTTATAGGAAGAGATAACCTAATATCCTGAATTTTAAATACTTGGGTGTTTTAGGCCATATGTGATTATAGGTGCATGTGTGGATCTTTTGTTACCTTTCAAGATTTTTCTTTTATTGCGGAGTAGATACAATTTGTTGAGAAGCACCTCGGGACTCTAAGGCTCATGGTGTCTGATAAGAGCATGTTAGGTGTTTGCGACGCTAAAGTCACAATGTTGTGACACCTGCATTGAGTGGATGGATAAGAACTCTTTTTAGTCTACTTTACTCGCTCTTGTCTCTCGAATGACCGGAGTAAGGGGACTCCTGATGTGGCCAATAATGTTAGCTCGATCAGACTGTCTTATGCTGAACGAACACCACACCAAGCTAGCATCCTCCAGCTCGGAGTGTGCACGGGGCCGACCTGATCAGACTGTACATTCTGGTCCTAAGTGCATGAGAAGCCGAACTAATTGATATTTGTCTCTAGCCTGGAGATAGATAGAGGACCGAGATGGTTACTAACGGCTCGGCCTGATGAAAAGTCGTCCTAGTACATGAATTGTGCACCTTCGAGGCCTAGATGATGTTAGGGCTTGAGTAGAGAATTCGAAGAATAGTTCTGAAGAAAGGATCTCTCCTTCTATTATGATAATACTTAACTTCCTTTTAAGAGACAGGTTTCCTTGCTTATAGAGCAAGTCGTTAGATATTATAAATAGGCCCTCATTCTAAACTACAATCTTATTACATACTTTACGTATATTTGAGTGACCACATTTTGACTTGAGCATAGAAGTGTCTACACCAATAACGCCCTACTGCCTTGTGTTGCAGGTCGGTCTATCTCTAGCCGAGCTGCCCACTAGAAAATGATAAAACCCCATTTAATTTTTAGAAAATCATAATCAAAGTAGCTAGTACCACTTAAAATCATAAATTAAAGTTTATGCATCAGTTTTGATACAATTACAATAACAGTTAAAACCGAGAACCGCATAAACAAATCTTATGTAAAAATTCTCACACGCAATAGCTACTAAAAAACCAATCAATAGTACTAAACCCTAAAATAGACCAACACAAAAATAAAACTGATAGTTAGGAACAAAACATAAACCCTTAAGAAAGAAATAGCAAGAAAGCAAGTATAATGATTAAACTTCAAGACGAGAGGGGGGGAGATACTGAGAGATTCGATCGATGTCCTAACGGTGGTAGGCAGCGGTATCACAAACTTCAATGGATGATTTTGTATCTAAGACAATTTCTTCGGTGGTCAAGAGAAATTGAAGAAAGGAAACAGGAAAAGAGGAATGGTGAGGAGAAGTAACAACGACGTTGAGATTTGCTTGGATTTCTGCAGTTCCACCACTAGGAATTTGATCGGTATTTTTTTGAGGTCGGGGAGAGAGAGAATGGTGACCATCACACACCAAAAGAGAGAGAGAGAGAGAGATTGTAATTTTTTCCCTTATATAAGAGATCCGGTTTTGTTAAGACGGATCCAGATTTGAGATGGGATTTTGCTACATCACACCGTAAAAGACTCGTATGACCGTCACATTTGAGTTTTTACCTTATTTTGGTTGCTGACTTGCTGGTATAATATAATGTTAACTAATCATAGCTTAATATGAATATTATAATGTGTTAATTAATCACAACTAATCTGAATAATAAAATCTAATATTTCGATTTAATATTACAAAAAGAAATCTA
Source organism: Phtheirospermum japonicum (assembly GCA_014905375.1). Taxonomy (NCBI): domain Eukaryota; kingdom Viridiplantae; phylum Streptophyta; class Magnoliopsida; order Lamiales; family Orobanchaceae; genus Phtheirospermum; species Phtheirospermum japonicum. Next base: position 868,371 of record BMAC01000033.1, on the reverse strand, counting down.
ATAATTAATTAAAAGTAGTGGTGTTGTGACTGAAATGCCCTACAAAACAAGGTATAGAAATTAAAGACCACTTTAATCCATTCGAGCTGGTTAATTGCAAAAGTCATATTATTCATATGGTGAGTTTTCACAAAAAGTAGTTTATAGGGAGTTGTTAAAATCGTCATAGTTTGGGGGTAAAGAAATTTCCTAATGATAATATATTACACTTGGTGCCTACGAGTTTTCTTAATTTTACTCAGCGTATTAAATTGATGAAGTTCCAATGCTCATAATATTATTAGTTCATTTTGTAACGAGGGATCAAATATAAATTAACTTAAATTTGTGTAGTTTTCAGAATTTATTATACAATTGGTTCTAAGGCGAATATGAGCCCAAATATTACAAGAAGATGTTGTCAATATGAGTTATAGCACGACAATAACACCCTCAACAACCTCGTAAAGAAAAGTACAAAAAATCATTGAAATCGAATAAAAAGAAGACCCAGGAAGAAGATATTAGTATGATTTCAAAAGATGATGTGACTATTGGCAAGACTTATAAAAAAATGTGCTAAAAGATCATTAAAATTTATTAACAAGAAAACTTACTTTGCTATCAAAATCAAACAACAAAATGATTTATGAGTTTCTTATTTAAAATTATGACATTATTTGTGCTATTCTTTTTCTTGAGTTATATTTTTCTCACTGGATATTATTTACTTTATTCATAACAGACTTGAATATTTATTGAATCAATTTTGCAATTTTTGTATTTAATATTTTATTTCTTTTTACAAAATTTATTTCTCAACTTTTTAATTACATACCAACAATTTATTCTGAAAATAATTAGATTAAGTAATTATGCGATCACTTGAAACGTACGTGTATTTCACTAGTGTTATAAAATAGTTGAGATGAAGGACAGGCCATTCATGATTTTGAAATTATTGGATAATACAAGCAATTTTATTCAAAAATAATAATAATCCTCTTGCTACTTCACACTGATTCACACCGAAATCCAAATAATAAAGTCCAACACCTGGTGATGAGCTGATTGGAATAATATAAAAACAAATCCAGAACCAAGAACGCATAAGAAATGTCTCGTAAACACATATCGTGCCCAATAACATCCTCACTTCTAGCATCGAGAGATGATTATCTAACAAAGAATTTAACAAAACCTCTTAACGCATATTCCTGTTTATCCAAATAAAAAGCGAAAGCTCCATCTGGTTTCTCAAACCTGGGGCCTAAAACTCCTTCATTGCCGCTCACCCTTGAAGCCCGAAATAGATTGCATTTAGTCAATTTTCACAGAAGAAAACAGGAAGTGCACAAACCAAAACGAAGAAAGGAATCCAACTGTACCAGTTGCAAGCATAATCGCAAGAACCATAAACAGCGAATAACCAAGGTAAAGGGTAGCAGAGATGGGCCCACTTAAGTTCTTGAGGTCGAATATCAAGTAATTGATCGAGTACAGAAAGATGTATATGGCAACAGAGCCGGAAGCAAAGAAAGATTTCCACCACCATCTCCAGTCCTCCACACAGAGGTGCATGTAAGTTAGAACAAGCGACACCTCTGCACAAACCACAACCAAAAGGATCATAACAACGAAGAGGAACCCAAACACATAATATACACGCCCCATCCATATACTCGACATTATGAAGAAGAGCTCAATGAAAAGTGTCCCAAAAGGAAGGGTGCCCGCCCCAAGAACCAAAAGCCAAGATGGGTATCTCTGAGATGGGATTTCTCGGGGAACTTGGTTGGTCCGGACGGGATATTCGATATGAGGTGCCTTGGCACCAAAGTAACCACCGACAAGGGTAAGTGGAACCGAGATGCAGAACCATAACAGAATGAATACGACAAACAGCGAAAAGGGAATAGCTCCTGTGCTGTGGCTACCCCACAGTAAGAAGTTCAGAGTGGTGAGAATGAGGAAAGAAATGCCAGGGAAGAAACAAGCAACTTTCCACGAGACTGAAACCCATCCCTTATGATCCCCACAAAACATAGTCCTCCACATACGAACAGCAACGTACCCAGCTGCAATTCCAAGAATCATGTAGAAAAACAGCATACCGGTTATGAGCGTTCCACGAGATGCAGGGGACATAAACCCAAGAGCAGCAAACAAGATTGTCACAACAGCCATTCCAAGTATCTGAACTCCATCTCCAACCATCACACACAGAAGTGACGGATTAGTGGGAGCCCGAAAAACATCGCCCACAACAAGCTTCCATCCCGACAACTCCTCGTTCATCTGGGCTTGAGCTTCCTTGTCAAGCTCCTCGTACCGAGTAAGGTCCCGTCTAACAGTCCTCAAAAAGATCACAAGCACGATTCCGGCCAAGAAAGTGATCACCATGAGAGAATTGAGAATTGAGAACCAATGCACTTTCGCTCCCTCCATTTTCAAATACGCATCCCACCTTGATGGCCACTTGATGTCGTCTCTCTCAACAAACGACACCGCATATGTAAAAGCAAGTGGCTCATTCACCTTAATAGGCATGGCCACCGTGCCTGGATCGCAGTTAATTGAAGCTGGGTACTTATCATACATATTCAAGTTCTTCAATGACTTGGCATTGTGCTGGTAACTACAAGGCACCACCTCAAACCCAACAACCATGTACCCAGGTGCATCCGATCCTTCATTCCCGACGGTAGAGATCACCTCAGCTGCATCGCCAGTACCCATAACACGAGCCACATTGGCCATCTCATACTTGTGAACAAGAACCGTGAACTTGAGGTGATTGAACACGTAATATGTATCCTTCACCTTGACACCAACCGGGTAACCCGTCCATCTCAACATAAAGCCATCCTTCTTTGTATACCGAATCGCAGGCAAGTTATCTAAAATCACATTCACCTGGTACATCTCATCGATCCTCTTTGCCAGAAGCTTAAACTCATCAGCCGACACTGGCTTGGTTTGGCACAGGAAAATATCAGTCTCGTTCGTAAACATCTTAAACCTATAAGGGGAGTTCTCTATCCTATCACCCATAAGGAGCTCACCTAGATTTTCGGCACTGTCCTTAATTCCCTCTTTCGGCTGACAGAATGGCAAACTATAATAGCTAAAGGGAATTTCAGTGTCGATTGAAGTCAAAGAATTGACCTTCATATTCAAGTAATCCCCTATTCCATACTTGTGTGGGTAACTACCGGGGAGATAAAACCCCTCTCCTAATTGGAAAGACAACACGAAAACAAGCAAGACATAACAGATCTTATATCTGTTATAAGATTCCATGCTTTGTGTAGTCTTGGCAAGATCCGGATTGCCCAGATCAAGAACTCAACGAAAACAGTTTATGCACGACACTTAGTTTTCTTATCAAGATTCTATACTAACAATCAAGCGGTGTTGATGGATCTTGAGAGGATTGAGTTCAGACCACAACACAAATATAATGCCCTTGGCAACAAGAAGATAAAAAATAATAAATAATAAAAAGGAAGAAGAATGAAGGTGCAGTAAAAATGATTCTTAATGAATATGAAAATGTAATATATCAGCTTACGAATTCCAGAAATCTAACCTGACCCTCAATGTGCAGATTTGGAAACTAAACAGACAAAAGGAGAAGTGAGAGTAGGAGAAAGAGAGTGCAATTTATTTATATCTATTTTTAGTGTTAGTGTTGAAGTAAATGGAAAGGAAAAAAAAAACTTTTCCTCCTCTAAATTATTGTAATTTTTACAATTTATCTTATAAATTATTTTTGGGAGAAATTATTAAACGATCTATGCGCAATTTAGAATTTATCCTCTAAATTAAAATTTTTTATAATTTTGTACCCATGACACAATTCGATTATAATCACAAAATCACAATAATTCTATTTTAGGGGAGAAATTGTAAATCTCGTATAGTTTGTATTTCAATTTATCACAAATAATAGTATGTATAGTAAATTGTGAAAAATACAATTATTTAGGGGGGAAATAATAATTACCTCGAAATGAAATGATATGGGAAAGGACCGTTATGGGCACCCTGAAAATTGATGAGTTTAACTTAAAGACGAGAATAGACCAATAATATTTTAAAAACATGAAAATTTTAATAAATCAACCCCATGAATATCTTACTTTACATCTATCTAATATGTAATATAAAACCAAAACGAAAAAGGAAGAAAGCGTCCAGAAAAAATTGGTATTCCTCCAAAAATAAAAGATAAAATAAATTATGGAATACTCGAGGGTTCGACTCTGGTTTAAAGAATAACGAAAGAGTGCTCAAATTTATTTATTTTTGATCAAATATGTAATATTCGGAAAAAAATTAGACCAATGACAAAAAAATTATTTGCACCAAATTCTCGAACTTGAAATTCATGTTCAAAAATTTGGTGCGAACTGTCTGGTCTTTGCAAAAACACATTGTATAATGGCAACTTTTTTAAAGAAATTACGATGTGTTCGAGTTTTTTTCTCTAAACAAGTTGTTATGTTAATCATTCCAAGTTCAAACACGACCCCAACAATGAACCCTAACGAACAGAGTTATGACGAAAAGTGATGAGAAAATGAATAAAAATAGCAATGTGATTATTTTGACACTGAAAATTGTGGAGAACATTTGCATCATTCATCTTATTTATACTATCATCCACCATTATTGAGTTTTTCTTTTGAGGTGGGTTTGAAATGGGTCTTGAAAGGTTTATGTGAGGAAGAAGATGGTTTTTTTTTTAATGTTTATATCAATTTTATGAGAAGGTTTTTTGTGTCTTTTCAAATATGTCTATTTTTTTCCAAAGTGTTCTCATCAATTTTAGAGGTGTCAATATCCGGCCCCTATGGAAATTATTCAAGAAGCGTTTTTATTACCTTTTGGCTTTTGAGTAAGTAGAGCATTTCATTGTTACGGGGCCGGACTATTGGCCCTGCTGAAGCATGCGTGCGGCGCCGACATGACCACCCTTTCCTGTAATCAGAATGTGGTAAAGGTCAACCGACCAGCCTTTCGATTCACACCGAAAACGGCGTGAGAGAGATCTCACCATCGATAACAGGGTACAAAACAGGCCTAGAAGAACAAATACATAAAGAAAACAAAAGAACATCATCTTGGGGGCGGGATAGATAGACCGATCTATCCCTTTTCTTGTAGAGGATGTTAAGAAGATTTTCACTCTTGTAGTTGTTGTATAGAATGAGGGGAGATACCTATTTATACTAACCAAGGTTACTATGGTTAGGGCTTCTATCCCCTTCTCAAAGCCACAACCCTACCATACCTTGAAAATACTATACAAGGTAAACTCTAATATAGGTAACAATTACATAAGGAAAGATTCTCTCGTGGTTCTATTCTCTTCCGTAAGTAATGAGGAGTCTAAGTCATGTGGAGCTTTAACTTGGGCCTCGCCAGTGATACGCTCGGCTCTAGGCCCATCACCGACGTGTAGCCTAGGTGCGCGCTGCACCACCTGTCCCTCATGATATCTGATCCTTCAAGGTGTGCCGGGCTTGGCATTGCATTCCTTATCTTTGAGCGGGTCAGATCCCAATGCCCAATGTAGAAGCGATCCTCACGGCTGGTTACTTGAATAACCGAGTCTTCCCAACATCAGCATCTTAATGCCTTCATTCTTTGTCGGCCACCACGTTAGTCCCATCTTTGAGTGTCTCGCCCTCCTCGGCGAGTTATCTGCATGTTCGGCTTGCAGACTTGTCCAACAGTAGCCCAGCGCCACGCTTGTGCATCAAGGTTGCACCCCTAGGACTCTCCACATTGATCCCTAACGCATGGGTCATGACATCCTACCCCCACCCAAGTCACATTCGCCCTTGATAATACCTCCTTTATCAAGGCACCTTCCCAAAAGGTTGCATTCTGAATAGTGTCAGTCCCCTCTATGTAGTCATCCTTATCTCTCGTTGGCACCAATGATGAAGGGGTGTCCCATACTGTCGATTTCTTAGCTGGATCTTGGTTTAAGTGCCTTTATTCATAGTTGTCTTGCGTTACTTTCACAAGACTCAGCACTGTCACCCCTCTGATCATGACATCGGTGCCTCCTTCCTTAGCCATGTTATGCACCCGCTTTGGACGAGCCTTCTTCAAATGGTTAGCAGCTTCACATGAGTAACACGCTTTAGATGATCGTGTTTAAGTCGCTTTTTGCACCACCCTACTCGGGGCCTGTGAGTAGTGCCTCTCTTGCCTTGCGCAAGATTCGGCAATGTCGTCTCTCCCTTGGCAGTGTTTTTCCTAACCTTTGTTTAGCATGCGAACTTCCAGTGGTCCATTGCTCTATAGAAGTAACAAGCCTTGGATGGGCAAGTGTCTATATGCCTCGCTTGTCCCTTCCCATATCACCTCATCAGTAGTTTTCTCTCACCAGCTATGGAGTTTGATTCACACATCAGTCTTACTACCAGTGTGTTAACGGCACCACTACGTATACTATCGTGCATGGTCTGAACTCGTACTAGAACTAGGACCTCAATATCCCCAATCATCACAATCATATGTGTTGCTCCTATCAACATCGGCTTAATCGCTCTCGAGATAGCTCGTCTATTTCCCTCGCACACCTTGTTCGTTTTCACCAAAGGTATGCCATACTTGGTGGTTTCACTCTCTGTCCAATACGAGTTTCTAGTTGATCCTTCCTTTCCCTCGATCCTCTAATATTGTGAGAATGTTGTATGTATGGCATGTTTCCCAGCCATACTTGGGACCATGTAAGCCTTTAGATAGTCACAATTCATTGAGAGAGAGCAGGGGTCATACCAGGGTGTGCTGATGAGGTTCATAACATCTCCTCGGTTCCCATAGGTGCCTCCCTCATTTGCACCCACTTTTTGAAAGAGCCATCGGTTGGATCGATTGTGAAACCCAACGCTCATTCAATCCCGTGATTAACACAAGTTTGTCTTGATTTTTATTAGTATTTTAGTTAGTTCTCTTATTATTTTTGGTATAAGTTGGGTAGATTAAGCACATTCTTGTATTTTCGTATCTCCAACTTATTTTACCGTACTTTTATCTTAATTGATGCAATTAGGTGATTATTCTCTGCTTTTCACCTTATAGCTAAGTAACCGGAGGAGCTCAGCACGTAAAAGATGAAGTTTGATGATCAGGAGACAAGAATCGAGCTTTCTGGCTAAAAGTAGCAAGTTTTTGGGAGTTAACGGTTAGGCTAGCGGTAGCCATTACCGCTAGAACCTACCGCTACAACATAGCGGGTACCATACCACTATCATCATTGCTACTCGGAACGCTATGTACAATTGAGACATTAGCGGTGAAACTGACGGTGGATTCCAACCGTTATCGATACCGCTATGCGCGAAAGAGACGAGTTAACAGTTACCTTAGCGATAACCCTTACCGCTAAGTGTTATCGTTAATGGGCCCAGAATCAGAAATTTTAGGTTACTTGCGGCCCATGTTTTGAAAAACCTATATAAACACTTATGTATTTCATTTTTTTAGAAGCTTTATCATTTTCCTAGGGTTTCAAGTCCTCTTAGGGGCTGACAATCCCTAAGAGTGTCCTTTAATTTCTTAGTTACTTTTCATAATTTTAGTTTTTAAATTTCTAGTTTTTAGGTAAAGTAGAAGAGTTGATAGTTTAGATTAGTTAAAGTTCGTGGATTTCTTCGCATTGGACGATGTTACTCTTTCTCTGTTAATTAGTAAGTCTTTAATTTCTTTCGATTAATTAGTTTTTTATTCTTGCTTGCTAGTTTAATTAGAATAATCAATCTTTCGCCCCCCCACCCCCACCCCCAAACTTGTGTGATGAATTGTGTTGATGATTGTGTTGGGTTTGTGATGTTGAAATTGTTGATCTTATGGGTCTAGAGCCTAGATTCGTTTAGAACCATCAATTGGGTTTGTTGGGTACCAAATCTACAAGTTGGGATTGACAACCCTAGCTTGTAGGTAAGGTGTTCGATGAAATGCCCAAGAGATCGTGGAGACGATTCGAAGCTCTAGAACCTTTGTTTTCTCAAATCCTTTCAAAGTTTTGATATAATTGTTCTTCGTTTTAATAAATGTTTTGATTTTAAAGTGTTTATATATTTTTTCATTATTTTTCTTATTCGTGAAAATCAAATACAAGAGGAACCTCCGATTAATTTTCCTCGAGAGAATCGACTCTGTTCATCTTATCAACCTACACGCGATCTCTTACTCTTGCGAGCAAACTTTTAAACATTTGAAAAATATTTATAAAGTAGGTACACAAAAGCTTGAATCAAAACCTTGGCGCCGTTGCCGGAGAAGGCTAAAGGTTGTGATTTTTTTGTTTGCTCTTTGTGACCTTTATCTGTGTTTCTTTTTGTTTCGTTTATTTTTGTTTGCGATTTTTCTTTTCGTTTGTTTTTGTTATTTTTCCACCGGTACGTTTGATCTTGTGTGTTGAGTGTTGTGTATGCAATGTACATCTCTTGAAGCCTAGGTTCAACGACCCAAAAAAAATTTAAAAATAAAATAAAATAAAATAATGTCGAACTATCAAGGGTATCAATCGAGTTTTGACCAATGGTATAGTAATCCGTTCGCTTTTCCTATACCTGGACCGGCCATTCATGTGAGTTCCAAGATGCGGGATTATGATCCTGGCGAGTTCTACTACAAGCTACTCCCAGTTTTTCATGGACTTCGGAACGAGGATCCACTAAAATTCATCCAAGAGTACGAGGCCGTCACCCAGACGTTCCCTCGTCTTTGCCTTACAAGGGATCAAGTGAAGATGTTCTCTTCCATTCCACATTAAAGGATCGAGCTAAACAATGGTTGGTAAATTTAGAGCCCGATTCCTTGAAAACATGGGAGGAAGTGTACAATCGATTCATGAGGAAGTTCTACTCGCCTAAATGGGGCCCATCTTCAAATGCATACTATTCAAGCCGCAACGATCCATATGCTTCGCCCGATCGCTATAATCTGGGTTTTGAACCTTCATACGCTCCCTCCGCATCACCTTATTATCACGTGGGGTACGACTCGTATGCTCCACCGGTTCTAATTCTTCCTACGCAAGCTACGAATCTTATGCCCCTCCTAATTCAGTTCCTTACTACCCGAGCTATGAAGACTATAAAAAAATGATCAAATGATGACGAGGCAGCAAGATCAAGAAGTCGAGACCATTTGTCAACAAGGTGAAATTATGCAATTAAATGTAGGATTATGACTTTTCTGAAACTGCAAAGAATGTAGAGGCACTATGTCATCAAGTCGAGGCTTATTTAGCAAGAAGGGCGGACGAGAGAAATAAACTTCCAAGTCAACTGGAGTTTCCGATTTTAGATGTGATTGTGCCCATCTTGGAGGTTGAGAGTTCGAGTTTGAACGATCGTTTGGGAGATATGGTTAAAGAGGAGGTGATGGAGGTTTTAGATGAGATCGCTCCTCTAGTGATGTTCGATGACATTTTGGATAGTGATATAGGAGTATTGTCGTTGGAGAGCCCAGAAGGTGTTGAAGATTTAGATTTACTTGATCTTTTTGAGGATGATGACGTGGAGATGCCCGATTTGGAAAAGGATGAGGTTGTCGAGCCTCACTTCATGCCCCCCGAGCCGTTGTTGAATCTTAATTTTGAAGCGGTTGAAGAATTTTTGGAGAATGATGAGATTATCGAGCCTTTTTCTAAGCCACCCGAAGCTTTGATTGAAGTTAAGACTGAGATGGTGGAAGAGGTACTCGAGAAGAATTCCGATTCCCCTTCCCTCTACCGAATTTAACATTTAATATTTTTGAAAACATTGAAGGGGATGTCAATGAAGTAAAGGAGTTCGTAATGTTCGAGGGATATGTCGTATGTTCGATGGATTCCCTAGTTTTTCTAGAGGTCAAGGATCACCCCATGCCCAAATTAACTTTTGATATTTTCATGGTGATCGATTACTCGCTTTTTCAACCTCCGAAGTGAGTGAAAGTTTTCATTTCTCTTACTTTATGACTTGCTTTCCGTGCCCGCCTTGGTGATTTAAATCGCACACTCTTACTCTTGGAAAACACTAAGGCGTGGTCGTCACTTATTTTTGGATCCTGGATAGCATCGTTCGTAGAGGGCGTCGAGCTTTCGACGTTAAACAAGCGCTTCTTGGGAGGCAACCCAAGTATTTATTTTCTTTTCTTTTTCCTTAGCTTTTCTTTTGATTTTTATTTATTTTATTTTACTTGTTAATTTGAGTTCTTTGTTGTGGTACGTTTACGCGTTTGTTGATGTGTAGAAAAGTTAAAAATTCTGCCATTTCTAGAGACCTAGCGGTTAGCTAGTGGTAACCCTTACCGCTAACCTTACCGTTAGCATCTCGCCTGGGCGTTAACGACAATGATCAACCGCTAAGTCCACCACTAGTGCCAAACAGAGAGCTTTAACTGTAGCCTAACAATAGCTGCTATCGCTAGGGCTACCGTTAGCGTAAAAAAAATAAAGAAATAATAAACAAAATAAGAAAAATGGTAATAATAAATATAATAAATAAATTTCATTTGCTATTTGTTTTTATTTGTTTGTTTTTGTAGGTTGTTAATCAAGACATCTTTAATCACGCGATTCGAGACGAATGAATAATTGCACATCGCTATTTGGAGCATATCACTATTTAATTTTCAGGGATACTTTCTTACTCCTTTCCTCTTTTGATTTTTTTTTTATATATATATTTATGGCAATTAGGAGATTGCTGGACTTTTAGAGGGGGGAGGATGGTCGAGCGATGATTTATATTTTTAAATAATTGTGCAATTTGAATTCGTGATTTGTAGTAGCTAATATTTTACGTGATTAACTGTTATTCCCGCGCTGAATTATTTTTGTACTGGCTTGCCTGTCGACGTTGTCTATGTATAATTTGAGGTATTGTCTTTGAGCGTGTATAAGTGCATAAATTTTTCAAAATTTCTATTTTTATATATTGTAAAATGGTACTTGGACGCAAACAATTTCGCAAAACCTTAAAAACCAGGGTCAATTCAAAACTTTTCATGCAAAAGCCTGTGAGTAGCCTGAGTGTTTATCATCTTTGCATGTACTTAAGTGAGTTATATTTTGAGATCTCTTTGAAATCGCTATGTGTAGTTAGGTTTGAACATGATGTTAAGCATAGGTAAAACCCTTATTCCGGCCATACCCATATATATTAGCCACTATAAATTCTGAATGAGCCAATCATAGCCAAATGTCCATTTCCTATAGCCATGAGTATTTTTAAGTCGACTCCTACGATCATTAAATCTTGGGGTATAAGTTAGTTATTTTTATTGGATATTTGTGGTTTCGAATTACGATCAGGGATTTATGAGAAGTTTGTAATAAGTGTTAAGGATCACCATCCCTCAAGAAAAAAAAAAGAATAAAAATGATGGTGAATCTCGTTGAGTCATTGCCTATGCTTATAAATGCTTTTGTTTAATTTTATCGATTTTCTTATGAAGCCTAATGTTTAGAGGCAATAGTTGAGCATGAAGAAGTTGTGAATTATGAACTTCTATTTTGTTTAAAGGGTTCGAGCGAAAGTCGGTTGACGGTTTGCGAGTTGAGAAATAACTTAAGTTTAAAGGCTACGTTATTAGTGTGTAGTGGGGTTTCTTTTAAATGAGGTGAAGCACATTGCTTCGTGATTAGAATAGGTTTATGAGTTATTGATCACGTTAGATCGTGAGTTAGCTAAACGACTTATATATTCCATATCCGTCCAAAGAGCCTACATTACAACCCGAAAAGACCTTTTCCAATTCTTTGTTGGTTACACACTTAAATGCGATGGAGAAGTTTTTGATTTTCAGTACTTGTTTATTGTGCATGTATTTTGATGATTTGAGCGTATACACATCCCATGCAGAAAATACTTGAGTGCTTTGAGCGTACACCCATATATTACCCTTTGTGAGGATGCATGATTTTGTTTTTGGAGCGACAATGTAATAATGGTCTAGCGTTTGAGGTTGTGTTACACTTATCTATATTCTCAGAATTATCTATGTAGCACGACACGACTCTTTGCTTTAACTGATTTTTATACTTGTTATTCTTTGAAATTATTATTTGTTCGAGGACAAACAAACCAATTAAGCGTGGGGTATTCGATTAACACGAATTTGTCTTGGTTTTTATTAGTATTTTAGTTAGTTTTTTTTATTGTTTTTGGGATAAGTTGGGTAGATTAAGCACATTTTTGTATTTTCGTATCTCCAACTTATTTTACTATATTTTGATCTTAATTGATGCAATTAGGTGATTATTCTTTATTTTTCACCTTATAGCTAAGTAACCGGAGGAGCTCAGCACGTAAACGATGAATTTTGATGATCAGGAGACAAGAATCGAGCTTTCTTGAAAAAAGTAGCAAGTTTTTGGGAGTTAACGGTTAGGCTAGCGGTAGCCATTACCGGTAGAACCTACTGCTACAACATAGCGGGTACCATACCGCTATCATCATCGCTACTCGGACTGCTATGCACAACTGAGACATTGGCGGTGAAACTAACGGTGGATTCCAACTGCTATCGATACCACTATGCGCGATAGAGACGAGTTAACGGTTACCTTAGCGGTAACCCTTACCGCTAAGTGTTATCGTTAACGGGCCCAGAATCACAAATTTTAGGTTACTTGCAGCCTAAGATTTGAAAAACCTATATAAACACCTATGTATTTCATTTTTTCAGAATCTTTATCATAATCATAGGGTTCCAAGGCCTCTTAGGGGCTGACAATCCCTAAGAGTGTCCTTTCATTTCTTAGTTACTTTTCATAATTTCAGTTTTTAAATTTCTAATTTTTAGGTAAAGTGGAAGAGTTGATAGTTTAGATTAGTTAAAGTTCGTGGATTTCTTCGCATTGGACGACGTTACTCTTTCTTCGTTAAGTAAGTCTTTAATTTATTTGGCTTAATTATACTACTACAGAAAACCCCCAACAGCATCGGTTGTTTTTGCTAATAGGCATCGGTTCTACAACCGATGCCTATTAGACCGATGTCTATAACCTGGACTTTAGGCATCGTTTTGCAACAGATGCTTATAATAGACATAGGCATCGGTTGTTTGACCATAAATGATGCATATAGTAATCACAAGTCGATGCCTAATGTCTATATACAGTCACTAAAGGCATCAGTTATTGTAAAACAACCGATGCCTATAGGTACACTATAGGCATCGGTTTTGATTACAAACCCCTAGTTTTCTCTAAAGGCATCAGTTTTTTGTAAAACAACCGATGCCTATAGTGTACCTATAGACATCGATTTTGTTTTACAACCGATGCATAATGTCCTCTAAAGGCATCGGTTTTTGTAAAACAACCGATGCCTATAGGTGAACTATAGACATCGGTTTTGATTACAAACCGATGCCTAATATTCTCTAAAGGCATCAGTTTTTGTAACACAACCGATGCCTATAGTGTGCCTATAGGCATCGGTTTTGACAAATAACCGATGCTTAATGTTTATGTATACACATCGATTTTTCTGAAATCACCGATGCCTCGTGGCGAGATTTAGACATCGGTTTTGATCTCACAACCGATGCCTATAGTTTTACTATAGGCATCAATTTGGTTTACATAACTGATGCCTATAGTTACCTATAGGCATCGGTCGTTGTTGAGTAACCGATATCGATTTTTTACTTATATGCATCAGTTTTTTTGTCAAGAACCGATGTATATAATAATGTTAAAAATAGCATGTAAGAATCGGTTGTTGTCATCCAAACAGACGCCGCTGCTGATTATATGCATCGGTTTGCACAAACTGATGGACAAATTTTTTGATAAAAATATTCCAGAATTTCAACCTTTTTTTTAATACCTGCCCAGAAAATTGATAATTACCATTTGCAAAAAAATAATTTAATATAAAAAAGCATTTTATTCAATAATAAATAATTCAAATGTAGAAACTCCCATCCTATCTAATAAAACTCAAGTTGAACTAATTATTTAATTGCACAAGTAGCAACAAACCCCAACCTCAAGGGAAAATCTATCATTTTCTACAGCAAAAAGCTCACACACTAAACTCGTAAATAAGAAGCATCTCGTTTCCTACAAAGGAGAATCCCTAGAGCCTTTCCTCCATTCTTGTGTTGAAGTTTCGCTACGAACAACACCTCGTTCTTGAATTCCAACCCCGAATCCTTAGATAACCTCTTTACTGCTATTTATCTGTATTCGATGATTTTTCCTGTGAATGAATAAGAGTCACATTAACTAAGATAATCCAGAGGAAATTCACCAACGTCCTCATAATGTTCTGCACCAAGTTACAAAATAATTACTTAATAACTAAGAAAAAGTAATTAAAACTGAGAAATAAATACATATATATGAGTAATTTACCTAGTAATGTATTCTTCCCATAGCTCACGAATTTCGTCAATTAGTTCTTGCTCGTATGGTTCAACTCCAAATGTGGCCTACATATTCCGATTCAAATTTTCAATTTGCCATTTTAAAAATGAAGTTTAAGTTTGGAGTTTTAAAAATATTCAGTAATTTTTACTAATAAAAATGAGTTTACACGTACCCTGTCTAATGAAGAATTCATACTGACCCCAGAGCAAATGTCATACATATACCTCATGACATAATAACCACACTCTTTGCCTCCTGGTTGTTGATTACACTATAAAAATCATATGAAAGCAGACCAATATTCCCCTATCAATAGATCTATCGGTGAGTCAAAATGAAATGGGTCGAAGAACTTTAGTAACTTGCCTACTAGGGTAACCGATAAATATACTATTTTATTGTAAATACCTTAAAAAATAACTTACCGGCAGAAAACCCCACACCATGTTTCTTCCTCTTTTTCCTTTTCTTGACCAATAGGTTTGAACTACCCTGCAAATAGTAATCATTGCACTCAAGTAGTTAATAACAGGAAAAGTATTATTTCAATAAAAATAAGAAATTGTTACCTATATATTAAACATTTACAGTTTTAAAACTAAAATGAGCGGATGAACCACCCAATCTTATATTACATCCAATGAAAAACTTCAAGCAATTTTATGAATGAAAACACAAACAAAGTAGGCTCTAGAAAGAATCAAGTTGTGGAAAATAGCAAAATTACATTAATGCTATGAAACAACTTGCCCATGAAACAATTACCCACAAAAAAGAATCAGTACATTACTACATTGACAATAAAGACCTGAAGTGAATTATTTTTTATGATGTTATTGTAAAAAAGAACAGCAAGTTACCTTTTCAAAAAATAAGAGACACAAATATAGAGGGAAAATTTATGTACGTATTAACATGTGTCTTGATATCCAACTCCCTCTTGTATGTCTTTGAATCTAAAATATAAACCTGATTCTTAAGAAGACATATCACTAGCAGCACCCAGTGGTCACTACACATTTTCATAAGCACAAAGAATAATTATCTTTATAAATTATAATAATTGTAAAGGAGTAAAGGAAAAAATAACAAGAAATAGTCTCTCTAACTCGTCTAGGCATGGTGCTAGAATGAATGTCCTGCTAAAAATTGCATCGAAGGCATCACTTACGTACGACGTCACAGCAGTCGGGTCATTTAATATTTTTTTTTGCAGATCTGCGCTGGACAAAGAAATCCGATGGCACCGGTGCAAAGACTCTCATCCAACCCACGAAGACACTTGTAAACCATTAGTAGATTAAAAACTAAAAAAATTAATCTAAATATTGAACTAATTGATAAAGAAAAAGAAATCTCATACCGCGCAAAGACTTGCACAACAACAATACTAATCCACCCCATTCTGAACAAGCTCCAAATATCATCAATTAACATGTGAATTTTTGTCTCTCTTTCATTCTGGAAGAAGGTGCGCTCTAGGTCCATAGAGACGTAGTCCACATGCACGGGCATCGATAGAATCAACGAGTGTAGCTCTTTGAAATTAGCTCCCAAAGTCTCCAAGACCACATCATCAACAAGAGGTGGACTTGGTTTGTTTGCAGATTGCTCACCACTTGTCTCCATTTGACTTGTTCTTTGTTTCTTCGAATATGGCCTTGTAAGTTCCAGTACATATAGCCAATGATTGAGCATACTAAAACTAAATCAATAATTGGTGAAACGAAAACATATATTATTACCTCTGTTACCTGAACCAAACTGACCGGCCACTGCAAAAAGCTACCTAAAACTTCACCCACGTGCTTCATTTCTAGATGAGCTGTCACCGGTAGAGGAAGTTTTGCTGCACCCTCAACAACTTCATCTACTAAAACCTTCACATGACCGGGTGACACCTTTTGATGATGCACGATCGTGTCCTCCTTTTTTGGGTAAACCATCCCCTTGACAACAACTTTTATATCCTCCAGAATGGACAGGGCCAGGTGGCACCCGGTCGGACTCTATTACTCAAAGTAGACTAAAGTTAATGGTCTGGATAAAATGATTATATTCTGATGATGGATACAAGTTAAAACTTGATAATGATGAGTTTGAGTTTTATAGGTTATACCGTAATGGCCTGAGTATATGCAGGTATTGGCAACGCAAAAATGTAAAAATCCCCTGACCGTAACGGCCTGAGTATATTATATAAATAACAAACCTAATTACTTTCAGCCCTTTTAGTCTTGTATTCAAATTCTTGATACCGGTAAAAATATGTTTTAATTATGAAAATTTGTTTCTGGAAATAATACGATCCAATGCCATTAACAGGCAATAATTAGAACTACTCTCTAATGAAAGGACGAGCAAAAAATGAGACTTCATATTTTCTAATCATGAATAATGAAAAGACGAATCTAAAAAGGATAATGCATAATGAATCTTGACTAAGAATTACTTATTTATCAACTACCAAGGTTCTTAAATGAGTAGGTTTGTGAAAATACACTACATATTATCTAATTTATACCTCAACCATAGGAAATGGAGTCCCATCAACTGATTGGAAACTACTATGTGGATCACCTTGCGTCGGCGTGTAGAAATCATCCCCCTCGTCAAATTTTGATGGCACGTTGTGGTGAATAACCGGACTCTGCGGACCTTGGTTATTCACTTGCTCATACAACCGGTTGAATTGAGCTTGTAGAGCATCAAACTTGCCCTGCATCTGCTGCGTGATTTCTTGTGTCAGACCCACCCTAACCTCGTCCACTGACACCACTCCACTCTGTCTCCTGCTTGTCTGAGTTGGTCGACCAAAAACAGCCCTCACGTTCATGTGGCTACCAACACCTCGCACCCGACCCAGGTGCTCCTTCTTCCCTAAAGACGCATTCAATATGTCATCGTACCTCTGTGGTAGAAACGTCCCTTCGCTGACTTCTCGATCCTTCTCTACCTATTTCAAGAAATGATAAACATCATTTAATGCACTTTCCCCATGCCATTAAGTAAGTACTTTCAAAAAATATAATTACTATTTTATCAACCACCCCCTTCATTTTCTCATTCGGGATATCATAATTTCCCTTTTCGTCTTTCTTAATTCTTGCTCGAACCAATCCAAGATGCGATCATCCGCACCTATACTCAAGCTGAGCGAAGCACATGAAGACAAAGATGAGAGAGGGTCTGATACAACCCACTTAGCTTTTGCACTAGCATATCCACCGGGTTCTAAAAAGTGCGGATGCTGGTTGTGAGACTGGCTCTCCCGAGCTTTCGTACTTTTTTCCTAGTAAAAAGATTTCAGGAAAATATTAGATATATATTTCTGGTGATTTTCTTTTAAAAAAGGTAATACACTGTACATGCCTTGAATTATTCAGATTGATGATCATTAACGAATTTCTCGCACTGATCAGCTTTAATGGAAGGATACAACTGCGATGGATGATCATATTTTGGGTGTTTCCTCTTTATGAAGTCACGCACTAACCGCGACTTGAAAGCGTACCACCTCACTCCTGCAACCTTAAGAAAGTGCTTCTTCTTTTCATCACCTTCAATATTGAACTCTTTCTGAATAAACAAGAAACAAACATATATATTAACACATGTTTTCATTAACATATAATTTACTAAAAAAAGTTGATTGTTATATACCTGCAAATCCTCCTAAATCACATCCTTAAGACCACTCTTGACGTGTTTCCACTCGTCGATGTTAATATCTACATGCGACCGAACTAGAGAACCTAAGTAATTTTTGAAATTGGCAGCATAGTTTCCTGATGGGTTTATTTGTATCGTCGAATTCGACATGCTTTTGCTATGACGGCTTGTTTTTCATTTTTATGCATGTCGTTGATCCTCTAGATCTTCTTTTCACAGACTCGTGTTCACTTTGGGTGCTCGAAGAACCAGTTATGACTCTGTGCTGTTAGTTGATAAAATTCTTAAAATAGTAGATGAGAAATATAATTTATATGGCGATGAAAGCTAACACATCAATCGACAACTACTGTGAAGACACCAAAAGCTTTAAACAGATTACAAGAGTGAAAACAGATACTTGGATGATTCTAGCAGCTACAGACAACTAAGAAGCATATCAACAACTTTTGTGAAGGTACTTACCGCATAACATAAGTTTCAAGAGGGTTCAAATGGCTTGTGAACAGGATGTCCAAAATATGACAGTGAAATTAATCATCAAATAAACGGCATCAACCATAATCACTAATTTACTACAGATGGGCTCTATATATCCCTAAAAGTACGTTCATCAACGATCTTCATGTGGGTGTGTGAATTAATTTTTCTTGTATTTTGAATAAGGCCACAACTAAATTTAATATGATAATTAAACCTGTCATAAACATTTAAAATAGATGGAATTCAGAGGTCTGATCTTCAACATAAATACTGATCAAATACTTAATCAACATGAAAGGATCGACTTGAAAGGTCTCGGTCCTACATGAAAGGCCCGACTTGGCTACCGAAAGCGGAACATGCTTGTGGTAAAAATTATTAGTTCCAATACTAATTATCAACTCAGAGAATTTATTTTTCTACACCTAAACATTACCTAAACATGTTAATTAACAAACTGAATGAGTACTAAAACATACATTCATGCGCAATTTGTAGCAGGCGAGGATGAAACTAGGCGATGGGGAATCTACGGCGAACAGCAGGCGACGGGGATTCCACGACGAACAGCAGGTGAGGTTGAATGAATCGTCTTCTTTTCCAAAATGTTACTTCTGAATAGCTGGCGGGTTTTAGAGTGGGAAATATGAAACTTTTGGACTGAAATTTATTTTAAAAACCTAGTTTTCGTGTATTTTGGGGGCAAATTCTGACTTTTCAAAGGCTACGAACAACGCGGGTTCGAATCCCTCCCTCGCCCACAAATTGCTGAATTTCACGAGTATATGCATCTGTTGTACAAAAACAACCGATGCTCATAAGTTTTATCAGATAACTAAAGTCGGTTGTTAGTAATATTCGATGCCTATAATAGTAAATATTTTACAAAAGTCCCGCATTCCCCTTCCTCCCAGAAGCAAACATTATCCCTTCCAAACCTCTACAAAGTCTTGAACGGAAAAATGGATCTTCCCCAAGAAATCTTGATGGACATATTCTTATGCCTCCTTACGAAATCAATAGGCAGGCTCAGGTCTTTATCGAAAACATGGTGCAACTTTCTCTCCACCCCACAATTCATCAAATCCCACCTCGCTCTAGAAAACCCCCGCCAAGAATATCTCACTCTCATCACCCCATCTAACACCATTCGCTCCATCGAAATCATAAAAGCCAACATTAGCACCGTTTCAAGAGAGCTCGACTTTCTGGGTGTGTTCAGATTGGTTTTGGGTTCATGCGATGGGTTATTATTGCTACTCAATCTATCTGGTGGGATGGTATTGGTGAACCCCATTACTCTGGAACGGGTGGGACTACCTCCTCCACCTATGGTTAGGGGTGAGACTACCCATGTCGCATGTGGATACGGGTATGATAGTGCTAGTGATGATTATAGGGTGGTTTTACTTTCTTATTGTGATTTGGATTATGATGGACCATTCGTGCCTAAACATTGCAATGGTGCATATGTGTACTATGTGAAAACGGGTGTCTGGAAAAGTCTTAAGACCTTGCTTTATGGTAATTTAGTAATTTGCATCCCCTGCGGAATGTTTTTCAACGGGGCTATCCATTCGCTGCATTATAAGATGAGGGAATTGGGAAAGCTGGAGTTTTTAATCATTGCTTTAGTTTTGGTTACCAAGGCATATTTCGAAATCACTCCACCTATTGGTGTCCATGTGGTTAGCCAGTTTTCAACAAATGCACTTGTGGTTTTAGGGGGATGTCTTTGTTTGGTGGATAGGGAAACCAGTGACCAAAGAACGGATTTATGGCTCATGAAAGAGTATGGTGTGGGAGGGTCTTCGACGAAACTCAATATTTATTGTAATGGATTTTTGTTTGGGTTCACGCCTTTGTGTTTTTTTGGAGATGAGGTGGAGGAAGTTGTTTTGATGCCTGGAGCTCGTTTGGTTGTTTATAATGTGAAAGATAGATCATTGAGGTCCTTGGCCGTCGATAATGGGGGTTATGATCAATTTCAAGACAAAGGCTACTTTACGGAGAGTCTCGTTTCGCCTGCCTTTTGCGGTCGCCACGGTAATCTTATTGGCAATGAAATTAAAACATAATATCCCTTGAAAGACTTGTTTGTTCATTTAAGTCTAAATTTTTACTATCACAAAATTAAACTCTGATAAAAGGAACGAAATTTGATTGAGTAATTACGAGTTTTAGAAATTTAGGGCGAGAACATAAATTTTATAAATTTTAGGGTACAATCTGAAAATTCTTAAAACTATTTATAATAAAACTATCGTATTTCAGTCTAGGAGTGCTATTCCGACAATCTGTTGGAAATGGCATGGAGGCAAACATCTGAGTTCACTGTGGGAGATGAAAATGCAATTGTGATGATGATGTCGTTTGTCGGACATCATGGACCGACCGCAATCGCGGGAGGAGATACATAAGTTGTCCAAGATTTTGTGTAAGTGTTGAATTTCTTTCCTATTTTTAGATATTAGGGCTAATAATGATTTGGGGGTTTGTATAAGATGTTAACACAGGGTCGATTGATTGTAGTTAAAATAACTGTTACTTAAGATTTGTGTGGGTGTGTCGTGATTTTGCTTGCTTTTTCTGATAGTCTTCATTTTTCGGATTTAAAGGGGTTGTTTGCATTAATTTTGATTGCAGTAAATAATATTGTAGGAGCCTTAAGGGTGCAAGTTTTTTAAATGTCTTCAGGACCCACTGTGCCCAAGAGCTACTCAAATTATTCCCGGACTTTTAAGACGAGCAAATAAATTTGAAGTTGAAGTTCAAGTGTTGGGGTGACGTAAAGAGACTTGAATTAGATGTGAAGAAGCATGAAACAAACCTGAATGCACTTGCAGCTGAAAATTGTAAGTTGGAAGAATATGTTAAGAAGAAGCGAAATTGGGAACGTTGGTTGTGCACGACGCTTTTGATTACTTTGTTTATTATCTGGATAAAAAAACAACTAAAGGTGTCTCTAGGGTGCATGTGGTTCTAGTGTTGGGAATGAATGTGTGTTGTACGCCATTTATTGTTTGCCTTGCTAGGGTTCTAAAATCGAGAAAGGGAATTTGCTAATGTGATTGTTCCATTGTTCATGTGTTGGGATAGGGAGAGTAATATTTTTTAATCGAATGATAAATTAATCCATTTTTTATGTTTCTTATTTTTCAGAGAAGTTAGAAAATGGAATCTTAAATTAATTGAGCAACTCTCAATTAATTAATCGAATATAGGGGATTCTTTAATAAAAGCTAGGAGAAGAGAACAAATAAACCAATCTTAGAGGTTATTAAATGCCTGAAACATAAATGAAAAAGGCTATAAAGTAATTAATTTTTGGCCTCATAAAAACCATTACTGAAAATGATCAAGCATTCACCATAATATTACATCTAATGATCATAGTCCAAACACATCTAATTCCCCATTACATCTGATTCCATGCCAAATATAAACCTAAAGATGAAATACTGCAGTATTCTTATATGCAAAATGCTAGATCCACAATACAAAAACTAAATATGGGAGATCCATGAGTTGACGGACGAAGGTTAAGTCGAGTGGCAAACATAAGTCTTCAAGCATCTCCTGGCAGCCAGTAAGGACATGGCGACCATCTAATGCCCAACTTGATACATCAACAACCAAACGTCGATCGTGAAACCCTAGAATTGTAGCCTTCACCTGATGACCATTACCTCCTGGGACCACATGCTCAGTCCATAAGTCCTTTGGAATGGCCTATAAAAAGCTCGCATGATTAGAAGCTGCTAACGTCATATCAATAATTGGTGGAAAGTGTATTAGTTGCAGATAATTTAAAAATCTTCAACTTACTATTCGTCCACGGTTTAGAATAATCTTTGATACTGGTAGTTTGAAAGAAGGAAAATCAGCCAGCTCAAACATGTCAGGATGTGATTGCTTGTAACGCCTTTGCCGTCAAAGACTATTGCGTCAAAAATATAAGGATCATTATTTATGAAGACAACGGAATAGTATTCTAAAATTTTGTTGTCATCCACAAAATCTAGCCACTCGCCTGTGAACCGCGCCTACAATAAACACACAAAAGAAAAACAGAGTATAAATGCAAACTCTCAGTCGTACCTAGTTTGCAGAAACTTAAACAACACATCAAGAATGATATTATTATATACATACGAATAAATACAATTCATAATCAGTTGTATCACCGTCTTGAACACAGAAGAACACAAATAACACAAATCAAATAAGGGTTCTTAACACGCAAAGTTGTTCATCAACAAACTTGAGTTAGTTATGGAGAGAACAAACTTGGTCACCATCTTCACCAATAAACTCCACTATGACATCCCAAGTCTGCCCGATGGGATTGCGCAAAGTAAAATCCTTACTCTGAAGTTCTGTAAAAAATTGGACAATTTTCTGCGGGATATGCTACAGTTGTGTCGACAATTATTCAGAATTACAAAAAATCATACATACAAACAATAATCAGAAATTATATATCAGAATAGAAAAAGAAAAAAAAATGGATGAAATAAAATCACATATACCATGAAACGTGACATCGGTATGAGGATGGTCTTGGTGAATGTCGGAATTAAAGTCATCCTTAATCTGGGAGGGAAGATGATTTTCTATGTTGCAAGATGTGTGGGAGATTTTTCAAGGCCGATTTTGTGTTTTCCGAGGTATATTTATATCGTAAAAATTAGGGTTAAGCATCGGTTGTTGGACAAGTGCCGATGCATATTCATCGTTGGTAAGAAAAGCGTGGGAAAATATCTAAACAGAAGGTCAACCAATATTAGATGCATCGGTTGTTTTCATACAAACGATCCTATGGACATACTTTAAACATCGGTCCTAACGGTAATAACCGATGCTACTGTTAAGATCTTAGGAAATGTCCAATCCCAAAAAAAAAAAAATCTTTAGACGGGCTACGGGCAGGCCATAGCCAATCCGATTAAAGATCAAAGTCCGGGCCATGTGCCATATCCATCAAGCAAAGCAGTTCGAAGCCCAATCGAGCCCAATAGTGATTCCCCGGATCAGGGGTTGATTCTAAAAGGCCCAAGGGAGGATCACACTTCGCTAAAATTCCTCTTAGAAAGGCGATGCATGATAGGTGGGATTATGCAATAAAGTAAGCTGCTGGTGGGAAGGAATAAAACGCAGCTATTATTACATTTAATTGGTTCCTTTTCATGTGGTGTCCCAAATTATGATGTATGCCAAATGATTGTTGATATGTATATACCAACGAAATGCTGTTTTTAATAAATGTATCTTGTAATCAAAGGTTGAAACAGAAATAAGCATAGAAATATTTGTGCAAAAAAATAAAAATAAAAATAAAAATAGATTTTTGTACAATAATGACAAAATAGATAATCAACCACAACATCAAGAAAGGATGAAAACGGCAAATAATGGTAGATGATATAAACAAAAAATGGAAATTTCATTAATAAACCATACAAAATTAAAAAAAAATTGAAAAAAAGAAAATACAACAACAGTTCATTTATCTTCGTACTTCTTCAGCTTCTCCTTCAACACCTCGTTCTCAGCTGCCAGGTGATCCCTCTCTTCCTCATAGTGTTGGCTTTCGAGAAGAATTTAAACAATGTGTAATAATGGATCCACAAAGTCTTTTTTGAGGTGGACTATTTCCGCCTCGATTTGTTCGACGAGGCCGGATGGACCAGCCTCGCCGCCACTGCTGCTGTTAGAGCTCGACATCGTATGAATAAGAAAATCTGAGAAAATATGAAGGGAGGATTATAAAATGAGAGAAAAGTGAGTTGAAGATATTGTGATGGCAGCTTTAAATAGAAAATTTAAGAAGGATTTGATGATTTTGTGGTTGTGCAGCTCAAAAGACACTGTGAAATTGATCATTTAATTGACATTGACTTAAAACCACCTTTCATCATAATTCATGTTGCGTGAAAATGGTATATTCTATTGACACCTACTAATTATGTGAAATGATTACTCCCTGGTATAGCCATGGTGTTTATTGAAGACAACCCTTTTTTTTTTCGAAACATGCAAAAGTCTATTTTTCAGATTTTATGTTTGCAGTTCCAAATTTGCTCTTAATTAGTTGGCCACACATTAATTATTTTTGTTTACCCAATAAACTAACTCCCCTTTTATACCAAAAAAATCTTTCACAAAGTTTTGAGGCAAATGGCAAAACAAGAAAATAATGACTGTTAAATGAGTGTATTAAACGAGGTAACGATTAATTTTTCAAGACACCTATTTTACTATTTTCTCTTAAATAAGTAGGTTTAACAAAAATAATGTGTATGCATGCAAACAAAATGAATACTTTAATTATTTTGAATATAGTCCTCCTGAAAATTATTCATTATCAGTCATCATACTTTAAGCATCGGTTGTGAATTTAACTTGAAAACCGGTGCCATGAACATACTTTAAGTATTTATTGGCTGAGAAAGGTCTAAAATTCGAATCCCAAGAAGTGCTAATATTAAATGCATCGGTTGTCTGTATACCAACCGATCCCATTAACAAATTTTAAGCATCGGTTTTGAAGTGAGCTGTATAACCGATCCCAAGCACATACTTTAAGCATCGGTGCTAATGTTAATAACCGATGCTACTGACGTATTCTGGCAGGAAAAAATCAAGAAGAAAGCTTATTATTTAGGCACGGGTTTGAATATTACACATTGATAATTCTGTCAAACCTCTGAAGCTTACATGCCTCATATAACCAAGAGATTTAGTTATTTTGTTTTGTTTTATCCTCCCCCATTTTCCATATTGAAGTGTTGATATGTTTTTTGTTGACAATAAGATTTACAAAGTGTTACCGGCAATTGGGCATGTGTTCTGGAAGAAAAGAAAATGATAGGTGTCTCCTATTGGGTTTATATTTGTGGGTAAATATACACCTACCCAAAAAAAATCAATATTTATAAAATAAACCTATCCAAAACTTATATTTATAATACAAACACTTCCAAAATTCATATTTACACAATAACCTCTCTCAATAATTAATATTAAATCTATACCCTATCCAAAATCAATATTTATAAAATAAACCTATCCAAAACTTATATTTATAATACAAACACTTCCAAATTTCATATTTACACATGAGATCATTACAAAAAACACACTTGAGAATTTTGGCTTTCAATAAAACCACATTTAACTTACACCTTCAACTATTCTAAAGGCCATTATGTAATTGTATATATTATTAATGGCAAGTGCCTTTACCAACAAATACATGCCATCAAAGTGATTTCATAACAAGCATTTTTTCTAAACTTAGGAAAACCTCATATTTTCCATAAACTATCAATATGAATTTTACACAGTGTCTTTCATAACTTGCTATTTTTGTAAAAGAACTAAATCCACCAAAACAAAGGGAGCTCTGCCAATAACAAAATCAGACTGATACAACAAAAAAAGTGTGTTTTCTTTTTACACCACACACAAAAAACAAAAACACAATGAGCAACCACCATGGAGATGAAGACACAGTGATGAGTCGATTCCTTACCCCGTACGAAGCTGCTTCCAAGCAAAAGGATGTCTGTTTATAATTGAGAGAAAAAACGAGTCACAAACAGCTGCTATAATTTATTATGACTGCAAAAATATCACCGTCCGAAAAAATAATCGTACACATTAAGTGCATTAATCTTGATTGTAAATCCACTCTCCTTCTCCATGGTCAGAACGAATATAACCATCTCCTAAGGTTATTGGAGGTTCATTAATACTAATGGAAAATGGTGGGGTTTCATCTAAATGGTCGTACTCATCTTCATCTACGACATCGCTAACACCAACAATACTCCTTTTGTTGGGGAGGACCAGAGACCACCTTGAATCAGCAGGACCAGAAACATAAAAGACTTTTTTTGCTTGTGATGCAAGTATAAATGGATTATCCCGATACCCCGACCGGCTAAAATCAATTGAAGTATATCCCAAATAATCAACCCCACACCCCGTCCGTTGTCGACCCAACTACATCGTAAAAGAGGAATTTTAAAAATTTATAGTCAAGTTCCCAAATGTCCTCAATGACCCCATAGAACAATATAGAATCATCCACTGGTCCTTTAACTTTCGCACTCAAATAATCACTCGTTAATGAAACTATTGAGACACCACTATGCTGCAGCACACTTTTGTCATCCTGACATTTCGTGTAAAACGTATACCCATTGATGTCATAACCTTCATAACACCTTACATATGAAGCAGGGCCATATGCTAACCACTTGATTGTTTCGGTGATGTTATTAGGTGTTCTAGATAACTCTTGCATCACTGTCTCTTTGAACCATTCATAAAATGTGCGATAATTTTCTCTGGTCACCCATATTTCATATCTCTAAGGGTTCTGCTATTTTAAAATGGACATGTGCCGGTCGAGGTATGGATGGACCTCAAAAATGTGTTGCAATACGAGTTTGTGTGCTTGGATGTACAATTCAGAATTTGCAAAGAATGTTTTAAGCCCAATAGTACCTTTTCCTGCAAGCCTTCCCTCGTGGTGAGATTTAGGAATGCCAATAGTTTCAAAATTCGATAAGTAATCTGTACAAAACTCAATTACCTCCTCGGCAGCATAGCCTTTAATGATACTCCCTTCAGACCGAGAATGATTCCTCACAAATCCTTTTAATATACCCATGTATCTCTCAAACGAGTACATGTACCTCAAGAAAATCGGCCCACACAACTTAACCTCTCGAACTAAGTGTATAATTAAGTGCACCATAATGTCAAAAAACGATGGAGGAAAAAACATTTCAAACTCGCATAAAGTTTTAACAACGTCGGTCTGCAAATCATCTAATATCTCAGGATCAATAACTTTACTATAAATTGAGTTGAAAAAACGAGAAAGCTTTGTTATGGTAGGCCTCACATCTCTTGGTAATGAGCCTCGACTTGCAACTGGTAGTATGTGCTGCATTAAGATATGACAATCATGAGATTTCATACCGACAAATTTTAGGTCCTTCATTGAAACGAGCTTTTTAATATTCAAAGAATAACCAGAAGGAACCTTGATTTTATTCAAACACTCACAAAAACTGACTTTCTCTTGTTTTGACATGGTATAACAAGCTAGAGGTAGGTAATAAGTTTGCTTGTCAGTCATTTTCGGTGCTAACTTCTCCCGGATCCCCATTTCCACCAAGTCTTGTCTAGAGTTAATACCATATTTTGTCTTACCCGAAATGTTTAATAATGTTCCAATAACACTGTCACATACATTCTTTTCCATATGCATCACATCTATACAATGTCTAACCAACAGATGTTCCTAGTATGGTAGACCCCAAAGTATGGATTTCTTCTTCCAACCACCCATCGATACATTTTTAGAAAGTTTGACGAACTCAACATCAATATCTTTAAAATAATCGTAAATTTCACGTCTGAATAATGGCGATCTAGAAACTCAGTCCAGAGTTTTCCCATTGAAAATCTTCTTTTTTTTTCTATAGGGATGCTGACTTGGGAGAAAGGCCCTGGTATCCATGTAAACATTTTTTCTCCCATTTTTCAGCCAAATACTAATTATGTCATCTTCACAAATGGGGCATGCCTTAGCTCCTTTATTTGCATAACCTGACAAGCTACCATTGGCTAGAAGATCATTGATCATGCAAAATATCATGGCTCGTAAGGTGAAATTTGTTTGAGTATAAGCATTAAAGACGGTCACACCCTCATTCCATAATTTTTTCAAATCCTGAATAAGAGGTGCCAAGTACACATCTATGTCATTCCCTGGTTGTTTAGGTTCGGATATCAACAAATACAACATGATGTACTTGCGCTTCATGCATAGCCAAGGAGGAAGATTATAAATTGTTAACAGAACCGGCCAAGTACTATGATGACTGTTCATGTTTCCATGTGGGTTCATTCCATCCGTGCACAGTCCAAGCCGAAGATTTCTCTTCTCACTACCAAATTCGGGAAACTTACTATCAATGTTTCTCCATTGCGGAAAATCATCCGGATGTCTTAGTTTTCCATCCTTCTTCCTTCTTTCAGCATGCCACTGCAAATTCTTCGCTTCCTTAGCATTTGAAAACAACCGTTTGAATATGGGAATAACCGGAAGATAGTACAACACCCTGGCCAGAGGTCCTTTTTTATTTACAAGCCCACCATCATCACTGCCTATTTTTTTATAGCGCGATTCCCCGCATTTTGGGCACTCATTCTGATACAATATGCAATCACTTGGACATGCATGTGTCCTCTCGATATCAAGACCCAACGGGCACAACATTTTTTTCACCTCGTAGGTTGAAGTGTGAAGCTCTTTATCATTAGGAAATGCATCTTTTAGAAGCTCTAGTAACCTCGAGAAACTCGTATCACTCCATCCACTCTTTGCCTTTTGGTTCTATAGATTAAGCATGAACGATAACTTTGTAAATTTGGTACAGTTAGGGAACAACGGTTTCCAAGCATCCACAGATAATCTTCCAAATGCAACAACATTATTGATATCACCTCCTATATCATGCAACATTTCATCTAATCAATCAATGTCTACATCCTCGTCGGTTTCTGTATCACTATCACAAGTATCATATGTAGACGGAGTTGTCGAGTGAGCTATATTATCAGTCGGAGGTAAAGTTTCACCATGCCATATCCATTGAGAATAACCTTCTTTAAAACCACGACGTATCAAATGGCTCTTCACTTGGTCCGTAGTCCAAAATTGTCTCAGATTTTTGCAATCAACACAAGGACACACAATCGTTTCCATGTAGACTTATCTTTATTCACCACAACAAATCTAAGAAAACTTTCAACCCCTTGAATATTTTCAAGTGTATTACGTTTACCATACATCCAACTTCGATCCATTCTTTACCGCTGCACAATTGAATTAAGAACTCAATAAAAAAAAATAACAAAGAAACAAAAATTAATTTGCCAGAAAACTCCATATATATGCATGTATCTTTGTTCATAATTTTTTTGCTTATTAATTACTGTTTTTTTAATTATGTTTTCTTGACAAAATATATAGAGTGTTATCTAGGTTTTCATATTATATTATAATTAACATTGGGATAAAAATTTCAACTTATTATAATAATTATTTTTATTATTATGTTAAGCAAACCAAAGTTGACTATCGAAAGACAAGTGTAGCTCCAACATTCACCAGTAATCTATTGTTTTAACTTTATTTATTTAAGTATTATTTGCATTATCAGGACTTGCATTGTTCAGCAAGTTCCATTGACAATAAGATTCATATATGGCCATCAATGAGTGAATTTTGTAAACATGCATAGTGAAATGCCTTAGGATGTACTATTTTAGTTGAACACTCTGTATTTATGTGTATCAGTCAATTGAAATTTTGTGATAATTACATTCAGCTGAACTTGTTTTTAAATTTTAGTCCTTAAAGTATAAAACAAACCTAAATCGTATTTATTCCTTACCACAGTAATTAATTAAAAAAAAGCAAATAGTAAATGAAAATACTGATTTTTATTCCAACTAGCAAAAATAAAAAAAGTTACAAATGCAAAAAATAATAAATAAAAATTACAAATGCCTGAAAAAAATCAAGCTTCGGCAGCCTTCCTCTTCGTCCCCACCTGAGCACGACCCACATCATCATCATCAAACTGTGCACCAAGCTTGGTGAGAATAGATTCGAGCTTGGAGATGGAGAGCACCACCTCACCCCAATGAGCATTTATAATGCTCAAAATGTGGGTGAGTGATTCTAACTGGACGGCTACTTTCTGCAGGTCTGCATAACGTTCTTCCTGCATTTGCTTCATCAGCAGGACAATTTGTTTCTCCTGAGTTTCCATTAGCTTGCGAAGCGGTCCCGAAATCGTGTTGTTAGCCATTATTTGTGATGAATATTAAATTTAAATTTTTCCAAAAAGGTGCAGTTTAGTTGTGAAGATTGGGATTTTGCACAAACAGAGCTATTTATACAAGTTCAGTGCACCTCTTTGAATTCTCACCGCCTTTTCAACTTCTCGATGCATCGATGCCTTTTCGATTTCCCGATGCATCGATTTCTTTTCAATTTCAAGTGTGTGAACAACACAACCGCTTGGAACTCTAGGATAAATAAATGGTGCTTCACACCTCTTCAAATGTATATGCAGATAAATTATATGTAAAATAATAATTACATAAAAAATGCATACCTTGAGCAGATCAATTTGCAAAGAGGTGGTGCACAAAAAGGGAAAAATAAGCTGGCAGGTTTTCGTGGTTATTTCAAAAAATTCAATTGGAAATTCAATCGCAAAGATGAAAGATATTTGGGTAGAATAATGGAATAAGTTTTGAATTTCTGTTCATAAATAATAAATGTGAAGATTCAATTCAGAATTATGAGATTTTTCTTCACTAATTTAATAAATGTCGGCAATCCAAAGAAGACAGCAATTCACAATATACATCGGTTGTTGAGAGAGAGACCGATGCATATAGTATGAGGCCAAAATCATTAGCATGGGTTTGGAAAAGAAATCGATGCTAATATTTTTTTAATTTATTATATGCATCGGGTTCAGTTAAAAACTGATGCTTAAGGTTTTGAAATTTTTAGGGGCCAACTTTTATTCACTTTTTCACGCGATGTGCGCATAATTAAATTTGAATGGGCATAGGTTCTAAAAAATAACCGATGCTCTAATTTGGTTTAAGGCATCGTTTGTTTTACAACAACCGATGCCTATTTATTTTACATAAATTTCGAATATTTTTATTATTATGTGCATCGGTCGGTGTCATAAAAAACTGACGCTTAGGGTTTTGAAATTTCTCTCAGCCAATTTTTATTCACCTTTTTCCCGCTATGCGCGCATAATTAGATTCGCATGGGCATCAGTTTTAAGAAGAACCAATGCTCGGATTTGGTTATAGGCATCGGTTATCATAAACCGATGCCTATATATTTTAAAGAAATTTTTGGATTTTCTTATTATTATAGGCATCGGTTGATTTACAAAAACCGATGCTATAACTTTTTCCCAGATTATATAGGCATCGGTTGTTTGACCACGACCGATGTCTATTTATTTTAATGAAAATTTTCAATCATTTTATTATTATACGTATCGGTTGCTTTATAACAACCGATGCTATTGATAAGTAGGTATCAGTTGTGTAAAAATAACCGATGCCTATAACTTTTATTTATTACAAAAAAAAAAAAAACCGCTCGGCTATAGGCATCGGTTGCTGGTTTAAAACTGACGCATATAACTTTTTTTAATTGTAAAAAAAGACCCCGCGCAACTATAAGCATCGGTTTTTGACAACAACCGACGCCTATAACCCTGTTCTGATGGCATTTTTTATAGTAGTGTTAGTTTTTAAATCTTGCTTGCTAGTTTTAATTTAGAATAATCAATCTTCTCCCCCCCCCCCCCCCCCAAAAAAAAAAAAAAAAAAAACTTGTAGGATGAATTGTGTTGGGTTTGTGATTTTGAAATTGTTGATGGCTGTTGGCTATATCTCATGGGTCTAGAGCCTAGATTCTTTTAGAACCATCAATTGGGTTTGTTGGGTACCAAATCTACAAGTTAGGATTGACAACCCTAGCTTGTAGGTAAGGTGTTCGATGAAATGCCCAAGAGATCGTGGAGATGATTCGAAGCTATAGAACCCTTGTTTTCTCAAATCCTTTAAAAGTTATGATATAATTGTTCTTCGATTTAATAAACATATTGATTTTAAAGTGTTTATATTAGTTTTTCATTATTTTTCTTATTTGTGAAAATCAAACACAAGAGGAACCTCCGATTAGTTTTCCTCAAGAGAATCGACTCGGTTCAGCTTATCAACCTACACGCGATCTCGTACTCTTGAGAGCAAGCTTTTAAACATTTGACAAATATTTATAAAGTAGGTACACAAAAGCTTGAATCAAAATTCCCGCACTCTGGAGATTGCGTATTAAGTTTTCTGGTATTAGGCCTCAATTTGTCCTTATCAAGGCATCGACTGCCATCACATCACCTTTTTTATACTTGACCTCCTTATAACCAGTAGAAACACTCCCTAAAAATTCATGGAGTGCTCCCAATGCTTCAGTAACCCTATCACAAGTCTTTATCATATATATTTTATTGTTTGTGTACAACCCAATAAGGGACAATGGGTCATGACATCACACGACTCATCAGCCTTACCATTGGATCTCTTCACGCCTTGGGCCTTGTTGTGGCCGACTCCCTCGCCAAACCCTTCACCATCTCTATGAGTCAGATCTATCACACTCAGGCCCTAGATACCTCTTAACTATGTCGCTTGTATCTCGTCTCTTACCACATACCACGTTTGCTACTCTTCTTCCTCAATCTCAGGCTCCCTCAGTCATACACTATTGTGGCTGTATAAGTCAACAGCGGCGACGCTCTGGACCATCTCTTGCTTCGACCACCGGATTGGCGTATTCTTGATCAGGACATATAGGGCATTTCACATCTTGGTGTTATCGTCATCAATTTTGATGGCCCCAAAATATTATCCCATTTCGTACAAGATGTCTTCTACTGCTTGGTAAGTTTTTGACTCTTTGAACGGTCTCGACCATCAATCTGGTGCAAACATTAGTGTCATTTCACCCTCCTCGAACTTGGCATTCGCTAAGCCGATTGATTTAATTATCAGGTTTATGCCACATGCTTCCACCTTCATCTTGGTGGTCCCCAATGTTCATCGTACCTCTCTTAGGTACGAGCCATAGCCTCGTACGTGAGCCTCATTAGCTCGACCACCACCAATCCCTGGGTAGCAACCTTCAGGAAATGGATCCAATATTTGATGCTCACCACAATGCAAGTTTGGCTTCGGATCTTGCCTGAACACTCTACTAAGTCTTTGGTATTTGAGGATGGAATGACCAGATCTTCCAATACTCGCTCTGGGGATACATTGGTCATGTCCTTTGGATTCTCCGTGGTCAAATCAGCTTGCACTGCTTCTCCATTCGTGGTTCTTATGTGCAAAAACAGACATAGTCTTAGTTAACCTATACATTCACTGGATCTGTCCTCGCCATGAGTTATTAGATCTTTCTTGCCATCGTATTTCCACCCTCTTTGCATCCTTGGTTACAGTAGTACATATTATCAGATCTGGTTGGGGAAATAGATCTACAGGCACAACTTGAGTTAGATGAACCATGAGCTAATCGGGCCCTCCCAGTTTTCACAACTGTGAGGACCGCAACCGCATCCAAATGGTTAAATGACTAGCTCTGATACCAACTGTTTCAAAGGGACCAGTCATTAAACTATCTTTGATACCAACTATCATAGGTTTGGGTTGTTGGCCCGATGGAAGCACTCTTACGGTGCCAGCATAACCATAATCACTTAGAATCAAAGTGCGGCAAAGTTCAGTCGGCCAGCCTTTCGATGCACACTAAAAAATGCGTGTGAGACATCTCACCCTTGACAAAAGGGGACACGAGAGATCGAAAAGAAAAAATAAGAAAAGACAATAAACGAACAACATCTTGGGGGCGGGATAGATGACCGGTCTATCCCTTTTTCTTGTAGAGAATGTCTACAAGGTTTTCAGTCTTATTATTGTTATATACAATTAAGGGAGGTCCATATTTATATTAACCAAGGTTACTAGGTTTAGGGATTCTTTCCCCTTCTCCAAGCCACAACCCTACCATACCTAGAAAAGTTGTATACAAGGTAAACTCTAATGAAGGTAACAGTTAAATAAGGAGAAGATCTCCCATGATTCTATCATTTTCCTTAAGTAATGAGGATTCTAAGTCGTGCAGGGCTTTGACTTGGGACTCATCAATTATACACTCGGCTCTTGGCTAATCACCAATGTGCAGTCTCGGGGCGCGCCTACACTACCCATACCTTATGTTATTTGATCTTTCGGGGTCTGCCGAGATTGGAATTGCCTTCTTGATCTTCGAGCAATTTGGATGTCTATGCCCAACGTAGATGCGCTCCTCTTGGCTGCTTCCTTTGATGTTTGAGTTTGCCCAACATCAACATCCCAATATCTTCAATCTTCCTCGACTACCTCACCTGTTCCAACTTCGAGTGTCTTGTCCTCAGTGATTTGTCCGCTTGTTCAGCTTGCATTAGCAAGTATCAAACTTCCCCCAATAGTGGTGTGGCATCTAACGCCACGCTTGTCAATCAAGGTTGTAACCCTAGGACTCTCCATATCGAGACCTAATGTCACGGGCCATGACATCATGGATTTCTTTTGTCCATTTTTAATTTAAGCTATTTTTAAAAAAATATTAAGAAATGATTTCATCTAATATTCCCAATTAAAGTGAAATGCACGTAATTATTTTCTTCATTATGTTATGAATAACTTTTAATATTATTTAAAGGGTTTTTATACAACTATCTCTATTAATTTTAGTATTATTTAACCAATTTTGAAATTGACAATAATTTTGGTTACTCAAGCTAAATCAAGTTGGTCAAAATATATTTTTTCCTTTTTTCTTTTTGAAAATGTTGATCACATGACTAATCAACGTGCCTAACTATCTCATTGTCATAACTCGACTAGCGATAAAACTAAAACATGCTAAATCCAAGGAAACTGCATTATGAAGAAACCCCAGCACGAATCTCAACCATAAATCTCAATCGGAGTGGGCCTATCTCAAGAGAGCGTCTGCACACCATTAGCCTCCCAAAAAATGTGGGTGATATGGAGCTGAATCATCGATAAACGAGGAAAAAGGGAGAACAACATGTTCTTAAAGCACCAAATAACCATCAAAGTACGGTGTTAAATATAGATACTACATAAGTGGAGTCTGATTTCAGACAAAGAAACTCAAAGCCCTATGCAAGGCAGTCTCGCAAGCATGAACGACAACATCGAGTTCCTCTAAGAAAGAAAAAGAAATGCCAAGTCTCCTCGTGAAATACCCCTGCAGAAAACCTCAAAAAGCTTGAAAACCCCCGTGATAGGCTGTAGCACCCAGAGAATTGAGACAAAGAATCAGGATACCTTCCCGCGAGGGTTTAGAATGAGTCATGATCCGAAAATCTTGAAGAGTAGTAGTCTCCAACTTGGCAAAGGAGGAATAGCCTGAAGTAAAGTGGACAACCTGCCTAAAGAACTCCCATGCTCATGTTCAAATGGTAAACTCCTGGACCAAAATATCATCAGAGATTGCCTTTTTACGATAATCTAATAACCCACATTAGTGTAATGATAGACAACTGCTAAACCATCGAAATTTGGTAACTAAGTTTTGCATCTGAATACTAAAGCAACACACTCCAAACCCCAGAGGAAAAACCCAAAGTGGCATGGAATATGTTAGCTTGAGTCTTTCCAAGTACAACAAATAACCGAACACTCAAAATAATAATTATCCAGGGACTTGGCTACTTGCAAACTTACCATGGACAATCCGCCAAACTACAAATCCGCATGCCAAATCAAATGACCCCATTAAACTCTTCAGAAATATGTCCAAAGATGCAATAATCAACCCTAGTACAAGTTTATGTCAATTTAATAAGTCGTACAAGGTGGAGAAACCCTTGTATGTATTTTTATTTCTACCTTTTTAGGAATTGTGTTAATAGGAGCATAGAGCCTTAAGCTAGTAGTGATAAAAATGGTTTTTAAGCACATTTTTGGACTTATTTATTTAGCTTTCAACTACTGATTGTGCTTTTATAACATATTTTAGCTTAATTTTATATTATTCGAATGTTATTACATGTTTGGTATGTTTTTGTAGTAATTTAGTGCTTATTTAAGCTTAAGGATGATAATAATAAAGGTTTGGGCAAGAGATAAGGAAGAAAAAATATTATTGGGCTAAAACTTGAGCAAGCCAACGAGCCCACTTGAAAAACAGAGCCTAGAGACCACTATTGATGCCACTAGTGGTTGATAGTTGGGTCGCTATTGTATATTATTTTCAAGGAGTCCATTGCCAACCCCACCATTGACTGCTAATGGTCAATAGAGACTTATTAGTGGCTTAACTAGCGGTCTCTAATCGGAAAGGAAAAATGAAATTGTGATTTTTACATTTTTCAGGTTTATACCCGTTTATGACTTATTAGCAACCTAACTATTGGTCTCTAGTAGGGTTGCTAATGGGTGCCTTGAAAAAGACATGCAGTAATAGTCTCACTAGCGATCGATACTCGGGTCGTTATTTAAAATAAAATACAGTAGCAGCTTGAGTAGCGGTCACTACTCAAGATGCTAATAGAGCAGAAACCCCATTTTTGATTTTTTTATAAAAATAAAATAGAAAAATATTTACTTACAATTTTGGGTTGACTCCCAACTAGTGTTTCTTTTACTTATTTTAGCTAGGTGTTTCTTTGCATTAAGAGATTGCTTTTTCAATCGGTAATGTTGTAACCATCTCGTTCCTTTTTTTCCACTTGACACCTTCATTCGCTTATGCTTCCCGTATATAATCAACGATTTTCACAACATTACAACAAGAATTGAGGTAGTTGTGAAAAACTTGGTTCAATGGAGTAATAAAGACTTTTTCACTATTAGTGTCGAAATCGTCTATCTTTTTACACTTCTCAATCCAAGGCACATCATCACATATTTTTATGGAATTATAAATATTGATTTTTTTGCTCATCATTGATATGCAATGTAAGTTCTCCCTTTTCAACATGAATAAGGGCTCAGATCATTGCTAATAACGGCCCTCCCAAAATTAGTGGGAAATTCTTTTCCTCTTCTATATCCAATACTACAAAATCTATCAGGTAAAAAAAGTCATCGACTTATACTAGGAACCCTTCGGGTAGGTCGAGGATCTATCTACCATTTAGAGCATGATATTTGTCTACTTCATGCTTCCAATCTCCAATTTCTTGAAGACTTAGTGGCATAAGGTTTATACTTGCTCCGAGATCACAAAGGGCGGTTGTCCACAAACTTCTTTTAATAGTGCATAGAAATCTGAAACTCCCTGGATCCTTGCATTGGAGAGGCAATTTCTTTTGGAAGACCGCACTACATTCCTCCATAAGGCTCACTATATCATAATCTTCAAGTCTTATCTTTTTGCTTATCACCTCCTTCAAGAACTTTTCATAGTTTGGCATCTGCATTAATATATCAACAAATTATATGTTTATATCAATTTTCCTATAAATATCTAGAAAATTAGAAAATTTCTCATCCATTTTTTTCTCTGTAGTTCTTTGTGGAAATGGTAATAAATTAGAAGAATTAAGGGGAGTAGAATTATATTTTTCTTCTCAGCCCCTTTTCTGATTTATACTCTAATCTCGTCTTTTTCCGCCTCTTTAGTAAGTTCACATTCAATGTCTGACATCTCCGATCCTTTGTAATACGTCCCACTCCTCAAATAAATTGCATTCACTTATTCTTTGGTATTTATTTCTATATTCCTCAAAAACTTCCCCTTCTTGTGTTAGTTTCCAATAATTGTAGCCAACTACGAAATTTGGGTCTCGGGTGATTTCAGGTAGGTCCCAACTTACCCGTTCATCTGAGTTAGGTTTGCCTCCATTCGATCCATCCTTACTTCTCCCTTCTCAAAATGAGACTCGTTTCACCCATAGATGTGGTAAACATGTATTCTATGCTTAGCTTATTGTTCTCATTTATCACTCTTGTTATTACCAGAATTTGTAGTTGAGGTTGGAGTGCGTTTTTGATTGGCATAGGAGAAAACTTGATGATCTCTCATTCCTTGATGGTATTGATTTTCAACCATCGTTGCCTCTTTAATTGTTGTTGAAGTTTCTTTGGTTGAAAAAATTAACATTTTAACCACATGGTGCATGGTAACTCCACTTGATTGGCTCATTTAAAGTCCCAACATTTGCAAAACAAATATGTCGAACATGCTATTCATCGTCGCTAATTGTTATGCCATATGGGTCATCACATCATTCTCGCCCACCATGGCGACTTCTTGATTATCAATCATTATGTCGTCCATGAAAACTATTGGTCACCATCCCTTTAAGAATTGTAACTGCATCATTGGTGCTTTTCTCTAACAAAGCATATCCGAATGAGACATCTACCATAACATTTGTGTACCTGCTCAACCCACTCTAAAAGTAACAAGTTTGTTGGTCTTTAGGAAAACCATGTTGAGGGAAGTTTCTCAATAAATTTCTATATATGTCCCAAGCTTCATGTAGTGGTTCCCCATCTAGTTGATGAAATAGGGTAATCTTGCTTTTGAACTTCAATATTTTTCTTGGTGGGAAGAATTTGAGTAAAGACTTTGGACAAATCTCGTTCCATGTGTCAATGGCTCCAAACCTGAGTGTCTTGTACTATTGGGAGAGACCTTACAATGACTCAAATTTATTGGTCCGATCCCTCGATATAAAATTCAAATTGATGCAATTCAATTTTTATATAATTTCGGATTTATTCGATTTTCTTATTGAATTGTTTTACATACTTTACATGTTTTCTTTTTGCATGTGTTTAATTAATTCGCTAATTTTTATGATACGGTTAATTTCATAAATTAATATATAATTCATTTTGAAATTTAATTCTCATGTCATAATTATTATAATTAACCAAGCTTTAGAAAGTATGTTTTTATAACTCACTTGCAATACGTATATCAACTTTATGTTGTATTATTTAGAAATAAGAAGTGAAAACGGTTCAATATTATTTGCTCACAATTTAAAGTCAACAATCCCTTTTCATTTTGGATTTAATATTTACTATTTGAACTTAACAATTTTTTTAATAAATATTGCATATTTATACTTTTCTTATCAATGCACGCGTAACAAAGGTTTTCAAACTAGTTCAAACTAATTCGTTAGTGCTTGGCAGGGGAAATAAGCGACTTTGCTAAATCACGTAAAATAAGAGTTATGTAGCAATAATAAACTTTCAATTGTTAATTGTAAAGTATCGAAGAACTTATATTTATTAGAATATTTATATAAATACTGAAATTATAAAACAATAAATGATAATATAAAACATTAATTTTATGTTAGTTCATGTGGTCTTCCTTCAGATGCACCCCTCGTTCACCTGTCGCCGTTATTGAAGTTAGTGGTTAGGGTTAGAATTATACATGATATAAAATGATTAAGTTAGTAGAGAGTTCTAAATTTAGTTGTTTGTTTAACTGTGTGTTAATCCATTGTCGAGTTGGTCCATTTGTTCGCTCCAAGAAAAGTGGGGTTATAACAGTAATAATTGAATTACTAATTAAGATGATATCACTGTAAGTTCATAAAAATGATATGATTCAAGTGTAATCAGTTTTTGAGGGTGATGCGACCAAAAAGATTGGT
This sequence comes from Phtheirospermum japonicum, assembly GCA_014905375.1. Lineage (NCBI taxonomy): Eukaryota > Viridiplantae > Streptophyta > Magnoliopsida > Lamiales > Orobanchaceae > Phtheirospermum > Phtheirospermum japonicum. The sequence continues at coordinate 828,504 of BMAC01000033.1, read as the reverse complement.
GCCTCAAGAATATGGGGTACTGACCTTAAATACGAAGTCAGCGACTTGATAAACCTTCGATATTTGTGCAGCGACCTGATTGATCTCCAAGATGCTCCTGGCGACCCAGTAGATCCTGCAAAACAAAACCCAAGCCAAGGCGGTGGATGGCCCTGGCGTAGGCCCTCCAATGCTTAAGTTAGAGAGCGTTTGAGAGAGTTGTGAGAGCTTAATGAATGTAAGATGTGAAATCAACTTAGAGAGAAAAGAATGAGGCTATTCCTCTTTATATAGACAAGAGAAGTAATTCCAATATAGGGTTCCCCTCTCCTACTATAATACCATAAATAAAGCAACTGGCTTAGAATTAAGATTCCTCCTGTATGCTAAGTCCCCATAAATAATAGAATTCTCGTTGAATTAGTATAATAGCATGGGCCAATAGGCTTTTTCATAGAATTAGTCCGCTAGAACCCCATAAGATAGCTTGCGTTAGCCCAAGAGAGCCCAGAAAACGTGAAGCCCAACCCTCAACACCGAGCTACTACTCAGTGAAGAGCTGGTATAGTAATACTTGTATTATAAGAGCTCTCTACCTCGCATAAGAGCTCACCACTCTATACTTCAGGTCGTTGCCCTTGAAAATAGCTCGCCCACCTCCCAGAAAGATTGCACCTTCTAGAAAATGAGGTCGTTTACCGAGATTACTTACTAAACTTGCATAATTACCTGCATGTTGGCGATGTGAATTTTGATGTCGTATCAGCTAGTCCCCAACATTCTGGTTGGTTGAGGTAGGAAACTAAGTAGAATGTAATCATGAGTTAAGCTCAAACAATCATGCTTTCTAAAATGATACGGTACCTTTAGCCATCACCTCTCAATTAAGATCATTAAATGCATCTCTGCACCATGTCAGACACGCGTCAATAGCTCATTTCGTCAAAATATATTTAATCCCGTGTGCCCTAAAATGAAAAGCCCACAATAAACCCTACCAACTTTCCCGCCTTTCGAAAAACATTTCTATCTTTTCAGCTTTTTGCCGCCCCCAAACACACAAAAATACCTTTTCCCCTTCATTCGTCCTCACTTATGCAAAACAAGAGCAAAAATACTCCATTTTCATCTGTAAAAACTTCTTGCAAATTCCTTCAAAATCACGACGCACCATCAACCGTACCAAAATCACTGATCAAGATAATGAGTAAGTCCCCTGATCCCTTATTTTGACAATAATTACTCTAATTTTTACTGTGAATTGTTGTGTTGCTGAGTATAATTTTTCTGTCTCTTCCTCCCCAATGTATGACTGGTTGATGATGAACATAGCCTTCCCCAATTCTGATTCACCAACCTTAACCTCACAAACCCAGACTTATCCTATGATACCGAATTAATAGAAATTCCTCTCAAACGACCTAATCGTAAAGGAAGAACACCCAAACCCCCACCCACTCTTGTTGATGAACCGGAGGGAGATATTCCCTGGACTGAACTTTAGGCTCAAACTAGAGCCTTAACTAAACAAATTCCAGAAGGCATCCCTTTAATAGAACATGAAGTGCCTTCAACCTCTAAGCCCGAACATTTTTTTACTAACATAGTAACTACAGTACCTCCCTCGACTCATGCCGACCTACCCGCACTTCTGTGAGCTACTAGGGTAGTTGCGTAAAACCACTAGGTACTCCCAGATTGGAGTAACCTCGAGGAGTTTAGAAAACTCTTAATCTTCCTAAAACTGCCAAACTAGTCCGTCCTAACATCCTACAAATAGACCCAAACCATCCACCTGCAAATCACATTACAATTATTGATGAACTCCAGAAAGCAGGATTCAGATTTCCCCCCCACTGGTTTCTAGTTGCCATGTCAAATAAGTATAAAGTCCCCCTACTTCAAATGACCCCCAATTCAATTAGGTTTTTAGCTGGATACGTAATTTTGTGTGAATACTATGACGTACAACCCGAACCATATTTTTTCTATTTTTGCTTTCATGTAAAATACCAGAAAGGTTCCTTCTACCTCTCTTCGCACCACAAGAAACACTTCTTAATAAACCCCTCATCAAAAGTTCATGAATGGAGAGCTAAATTCTTTTTTTCCATAATACTGAAACATGGCCATTTCTCACCGAATGGCAAAACTCGACTCCCAAACAAGATACACCACCTTCTTCTGAAAAAGAGCCTGTTCTCTACCAAAAATACTTTGATCTGCTCTCAGAATGGAGAAAACATCCCTGCGAGGTATTGAGGGTCACAAATTCAGAGCGAATTCTTTCATTTGTAGATCTCGACTCGTGACCTCGTGATTTGACTAGATCTGAGTTCTGTAGGTTCTTCCATTATCACAAATCTCATTAAACATTATTATCCCAAAATAGATTAACAGTCTTCCTTCTTTATGCAGGTGATATCATTGATTACTGTCTATCATCAAGCTCAAAAGGAAATGTCATAATCCAGCCTGATCCCAGACCAATAGTAACGTCGGCATCGAGACCTATTGTTTTTGATGTGGACGAGGAGCTAGACCTCGCCATGGATTCAAAAGGCAGTCAGGAGGAGCTTCCTGACCCTGAAGAGTGCACACCTCTTTGAGAGGTTATTAATAAGGGAAAAGGAAAAATAAAGATCATCGAATGAACTCCTTCTCTCCAGGAACCTCCAATCCCTAAATGCCAACGTCTCTAAAAGACACTTGCTGCTTCTGCTTTAAGTCTCTCAAATCTAGAAAAAGATCTCTCCCAATGCGACAAAAATGAAAAGATTGAATCCTTCCTTGGAAAGCGAGTAGTAACCCAGGTAATTTGGTATTAAGAATAATTTATTCAAGTACTCTCACCATAACACATTAACTCACAAAACCCTTTTGTTGCTTCTTGATACAACTGAAACCTCTATTAACTGCCCTATCCAGCTAGCTATTGGCTGCAACCCCTAAAGGTGAGTTACAGAAAACCTGAGACGAGCTCACAACTCAGTCAGAAAAACAAACACAATAGCTATCCTTGACCCAAGAAGAGTGTTTTGCATGTAATTGTTGTGTTTTTCCCCGTGTTTTTATTTAGGGTTTACTGTCCTGTCTAGTAGTTTTGAGTCGTTTCTCGTTAGGTTTTAGGACTTTTCTCGTTTATTTTCTTTTTGGCTTTAAGAGTACAATATGTGAGATGTTTGTGCTATTTTTGGGTTTTTAAGCTCAAATTCTTGTTTTGTAGGTGGCTAAAAGGATTATATTTGCTCGACGGACGATTTGGATCGGAAAACAAGAAATTCGACCAGAAAGCATCCAGAATCGACTGCAGAGCCAGAAATCGACTGTCGGATCAACTAAGAAGCCCCGAAATTGACTACCGGACAGAGACCAACGTCTTGCAGCAGAGCAGCCGATCGACTGCTCTTCAGCCGATCGACTGAGCAGTCGATCGACACCCCCTGCAGTCGATCGACTGCAACGATGAGGGCTGTGGGATTTTTTGGTGTTTTTGACATTTTTGCCCCTACAAACAACTATATAAAGCCCACGCCTTGCACCATTGAAGAAAGAACTCCCCCTCCCAACCTTAACTTGGGTTTGGGATCAAAATTACTCTCAAGATATTGGATAATTTTCTCTCTTAGGTTTTAGATTCAATTTCAAGTTTTGATGTAATTTCTTTTCTAGATTTAGATTTACTTTCATGCTTGGCCTTGGGTTTGTAAGCCTAAGAAGAATCCAAATACTCCTTTGGATTGTTACTTTGAGTGCAATTACATTCAAGCTTTGTTTCATTTCTTAATTCAAGTAAGTTTCCTTTCAATTTCATGTTTTATGCTTTATTTCCATGCTTTGTTCTTCATTTCCATGTTTGTTCTTCATGTTATGCTTTTTGCCTTAGCACCTTGAATTTTTGTTAGATCTTAAGAATTGGATATGGAATCTAGATGAGTGACACATCTAGATCATAGAACGAGTCTTAGATCGTCTTGATTTCAAGTTTTTCCTATGCTTTATTTGCAATTTTATTTTCATGCATAGTTTTAGGTTAAATCTTAGATCTAGGTTTTGTTGCTTGTTATTTTCCTTAAAGTTTTGAACTTTCTCGTCAGTTTCCATTGATCTTTCCCGTCATGCTTTCATTTTATGTTAATTTGTATTATTTAGGATTTTATGCATAGTTGTACCTTGTACTTGCATGCTTCTACTTGGTGAAACATTGCATTTTCTTGCTTATTTTCATTATTGCTTTGCATTTCCATATTGTGGCATCCGACGTGGCATTCTAACAACATGCAATTTCATTTCTTAGCTTAGTTTAGTTAGTTTAATTGCTTTATTTTCATTTTTCCTTTACTTTTCAAAGCTACAAACACATTGATTCTTCAATTGAATCGAATTTCGATAATACCAAGCCATGAACCCGTTGATTTATTTCAACACCACGAAAACTATTCTAACAAAATGAAAAAAAGAATAAATGAAAAGTAAAAAAAAAAGAAAAAAAGAAAAGTAAAAATAAAAAAAGAAAAGAAAAGTAAAGTAAAAAAAATGAAGAAAAAAAGTAATAAAAAAAAGAAAATTGAAAAAAAAATGAAAAAAAAAATGAAGAAAAAAAAATATAAAAAAAATAATGAAAAAAAGAAATATGAAAAAATAAATAAATAAAGCTAAGGGAAGCCAAGGAGAACTTGATGAAGCTCGTCGCCAGTTGACAGCCCAAGAAGAAGAGCTTAATGTCGCTAAGAGCGAGATGGAAACCATGAGGGATGATGTCACCCAGCTAGGAGGTCACCTGATGGAGGTGGAGGGACAATTGCAGCGAAGCCAAGAGCAGATGGAAGGTGTACGCTACAAAAAAAAAATCGAAAAAAATAGAAAAAAATAATAAAAAATAGGATTTGTTTCCGGGACACCGAGGCTCACCCCTCCCTACCCCGGTCGCAATTTCTTGGGTTGTTTTTCTATTTTTTACTATTTTTTCGAGTTTTTTTTTTCATTTTTCATCTAAAATCGAAAAAAAATAGAAAACGCCTACGAAACGATCGACGCCCGACCCCCGTGGTTCCACGATGCCGAGGCACACCCCTCCCAGTCTCGGTCGTGAAATGATGGGATTCGTTTCTATTTTTTACTAATTCTTCTATTTTTTCGAGTTTTTTTTATTTTTTATTTAAAATCAGAAAAAAATAGAAAATGCGTCCTAAACGATCGACGCCCGATCCCCATGGTTCCACAATGCCGAGACGCACCCCTCCTCCAATATGGAAAAATCACGACGCTTCGTCGCTTCGCGTTTCCAACCGAAGGAGTTCATCGATCGATCGTATCTTGTTGTTGGTCGTTGGTATTTTTCGATCGAAATCGGGTCAAAACCACCCCACGTGCCTAAGATGATAGGATTGGTTCCATTTTTACGATTTTTCTATTTCTTTCTTTTTTTTTTCAAATTTCCGAGGGAAATTTAAATCCCTCGGTTTCATTCCGAGGGAAACAGGATTCCCTCGGAATGAAACCGAGGGATTTATGTGTGCTTCAAAAATTTGAAAAAAAAAATCAAATAATAAACTTCCAAGGGATATTCATTTCGCTCGGTATTTCCGAGGGAATAAAGCCCTCGGAATAGATTCCCTCGGAAATCCGTCGATTTTTTCCCTCGGTAATCATGGCGGCAAATAGTGGCACCAGAATTCCGAATGGAATTCCGAGGGAATGTTGTTCCCTTGGAAAAAACCGAGGGATTTTGTTGTCCCTCGGTTTTTCCCTCGAAAAATACCGAGGGAAGGCAATTCCCTCAGTTTTTTCCTAGGAAAACTGTTGTTTTTTGTAGTGGTAGTTTGCATGGCTTGTGAGCAAGGAGTTGTTGAAGGGAAAGCTAAGGGAAGGATTGAATGTCGAGAAGAGGGATTGCATGAAGGTCGCCGCACTTTTCTGAAGAGTGAGGTCGGTAGAAAATTCATAGAAGCCTACAGGAACGAGCTGATGAATACATACAAGAACACAACTCACTTTCTGGGCAAGATGGGAAGAGGAGGGCGAGAATGGGTCAACTTCGCTATTGAACAAATCAAGGCTCAACTTGTCATAGCCAATACCCTGTTTGAGACATAGCGAAGAGTATTCATAACGAGCTACCTGAATTCTCTTTCTAGAAAGGCGATAGAAGCCAACTCACGATAGCAAAATGGTGGATCCCTTGCAAAGGTGATGCCATCTTGAACGCCGGTCTTGCTACTGATCTAGAGGCTCCTGTGGATGAATTGGTATCTGACTAAATTCCTGCCTGATCTAGCATTTCCGTAACTAAAACATCTGCTTTTTCTGAATTCCTTTGAATGGCCAACCTTTCATAACAAAGCATGCAGTCAATCGACTGACCCCTCCCAGATCGACTGCTCGGCAGAAGGTTGGGCGTTTCAGGATGAAGCAGTCGATCGACAGACCCACAGTTGATCGACCGGTAGTCGGTCTATCGACTGCGACGTAGGGGATTTCGGGATTTTTGGCCTATTTTGACTATTTTGCCTTTGCAGCCCTCTATATAAACCCCCAACCCTTTTTCCACCAACCTTATCCCCTCCTTGGTTGAGTTTGGACTTGTCCATCTCCTCTAAGCCATTTTACCATTCTTTTGACTCTTAAACCCTAGTTTACAATTCTTAGATTAGTTTAGTTAGGTTTAGATTTCTTAGCAAGTGTTGGAGAAGGTGACATCTCCTTCACTTGTGGTTCTTGTTTTTTTTCAAGTTGTTCTTGATATTTTGAATGTTGTAGCTAGACTTGAAGCTTTGGTTTGAAATGCAAACATTATAGCAATCTTTTTATTCTGTATTGTGTTGTTGTTGATTAATTGTTGTTGTTGTGTGTTGGTTATTAGATTTAAGTTTGTGTTGTTTTTCATTGCACTTCAATTTTCTCTTTCCCATCTTCTAACTTGTTATTCTTCTTTTTGCAAAAACTCCATTGAAGCATTTTCATTTGAAGCTTTTTACTCCTTTTATCTAAACAAGACTTTTGTTTTTGAAAGAAAAATGGGACTTACCTTATCAGTTGAGTTGAATTCTACATTTTCAATGCTCTTTGACTCCTTTTAGTTTTAAGCTTTGACTTTCCCTCCATTTCATCTTTCAAAATTTACAAGCTTTCCTTAGTTTAGTAATTTTTAATTTATTTAAGGTTGTTAATTAGGTTTAGTTAATTGTATTAAATTTAGTCATTTTCAAGAAAGCTTATAATTTTCTTTAACCTTTGTCTTAGTTAGTGATTTCAAGTTTTCATTTCAATTCAAGCTTTAGCTTAAGAACTCAAACCCAATCAATGACTTAATGCTAGATTAGTTTAATTAATATTAAAAAGAGATTAAGTAAAAAAATCAACCGCCGATAATATATATCCACGAGAGACACGACTCGGGAACAACTCTCCGCTCTACAATCGACTCCGTGTTATTATGGAGACGATTTCAAAACTAGAGTGTCGAGAAATCTTCGATCAAATTTTGGTGCCATTGCCGGTGATAGATTAAGGCTAATGGTGTTTTTAATTACTTCTCTTGTTATCTTAGTTAGTAGTTAAATTAGATTTTTGTTTTACTTTCGATGCCCATAATCCTTTGTTGAGTGTTGTGCATGCAAGGTGGGCGATCGCTCAGACGAGAGCAAACGATGACGAATGCATTCGAGATTCCGATGCCGCCCGCCCACACACAAGACGATCAGGTGATGACTTCGCCACGAGTATCTTCCGGGCTCGCATCATCACCTCACACCCGCTAGATTGATCTAGCCGGGGATGGAAAACTACCGAGCTAGTTTGCATACAATGACCCTTATGTCCAAACTCCTGATTATCCAAATTCGTACACCACTTCCCCAAGCTATCAGGTCCCCTTGATTTATGATAACCCGCATGCTCTGATTGGTCAAGAAGGGGCCCACCCTTTCGATTATTCTGGCCCAAACTCTTCATATTCTCCACCGAATTCACAATCCTATAACCCGAGCATGGATCAATATGCACCAACTTGTGATTCTTATGATTCAGGTTTTAATGATCCATATGCTCCACTCGCCCCGCCTTCTTCTTACCCGAGCTTTTACTCGTATGCTCCACCAATTTATAATTCTTATTCTTCGAGCTACGACTTTTACGAGCTACCCACCTCAAGTTTGTATACTTCAAGCGATGATCCTTACACCACTTTCTCTCAAGAATTTTCTATGTCCCAACCCAGGACTTAGAGTCTCTCTTAGCCGAGCTCGTGGATGTGGTTCGACGAGCGGATTAACACCTTGATCGCATGGAGACTCAAATAGATCAAGTTTCCAATGATGTGGACGAGCTTAGACAACCTTCTCTTGACGAGATGCCCATCTTTGATGTGGTGGATCCCACTTTTATTGTTGTCAATTCATGTTTTGACGGTCTTTTGGAAGAGGTGTGTAAGGAGGTGGAATTAGTGGGTGAGGAGAAAAGGTTCAGAAGACGGTGATACCCCTCTCGTGCTTCTTGAAGATGTTGTAGAGGAATGTGTGGGGGAGTCACCTTTGGGGACTCCAACGGCACTTGGAGTGTTGAGCCTACTTTCTCCATGTGAGGATGATGAATTCATGCCGGTTTTGGAGGATGTGGAGATACTCGAGCCTCTTTTACCACCACAGGATGCCTTATGTCTACTTGAACAAGAGGAGGAGGAAGAAGTAGTGGGGGATACGTTGGATACTACTCTTTTGAGCCCGACTACGATTACTTCTAAAGTTGAGAGAGAGGAGATGGCAGTCGGGGAGACGAAGGAGTACGTCGACCCATTTTGGGACGATCAAGTTTTGGTGGTCGACTACTCACTCTTCCAAGCAAGCCCGCGCCTTTATTGTTTTTGTCTTTCGGCTTGCTCGACTTGCCCGCCTTCGTGATTTTTATCACCTGATGTGTCTTCTAGAGAACACCAAGGCATGGCATGATCTCCACCTCTTCTTGGATCCCAGATAACATCACTTGTATAGATCGTCGAGCTATAGACGTTAAAGTAGCGCTTATTAAGAGGGAACCAAATTTAAATAAAAATAAAGAAAATAAAAAAAAAATAGGTTTTCGAAAACCCCAAAAAGATATTCGCCTTTTGTACCTAACTTGTTTTTGCAACCCCCCATTTGTTCATTTCTTGTAGATCACTTGCCCCGACTCCCGGAGAGGACTTATGCATGACCGCATCATCACAAGCTCGAGAATAGGGGCATTTTCTTTTCCCTTGCACTCTTTATCGCTTTTTAGCTTAATTTGAAATGAAGACATTTCTAGGTTTTAAGTGTGGGGTGGTTAGGGTTCATCTTAGGTTTTTAAGTTATTTGTATGCTTTTTTGTGATAATTTGAGAAGTATGTGTGTTATATTGCTTGAAACCTTGGCGAAGTGATGCGGTTTTGATGATTTGGTTAGGGAGTTTAGATTGTCGATTGGATGTAGTGGACTTAGGTAGCTTAACTTGTTGGAAACATTGTTTCGCTTTAGCTTCGTGCTATCCTTGAGCTCAATTTAGAACTAGTGCCTCAACTAGCCTCATCATCGAACACTCTATATAAGATTTTTGTTTTGTATATTGGAGTTGTCAATTGCTCCATGTGCCAAATCGAGAACATTGTCAGTTGCTAGTAGCAACAAGTGATCAGAGCCTTTGTACCCTGTTTGTATTAAAAAAATAAATAAATAAAAGAAATAATGATGAATAAACAAGGATACAATATAAATCCTTCAATTTATTACGTAATAAACGTGCAACCCTTGCAAATTTCTTTTTCCATTTTTAGATTTTGTTTGTCAAAGAGAGTGATAGATGATTGAGGCTATTAGGGAGCCGATTAATGGTTCGAGCGTGGATAGACTTTAGCCGGGGCAAGAATGAGGGGACCGACTTGGAATGTTACCTAGTACTTTTAGGTTCCGGAAGTTGATCTATACTTTTCTTGTTAACGCATTTTTGTCGTCGCTTTTGATCAAGCTAACGAGCATTGTAGCATGCGATGTCTCGAATTAGGATTTTGTGCATTTGTTTAAGATCATCCGGGGGTATTTTTGTAATTCTAGATTAGATTTGCTTGAGGACAAGCAATCGTTCTAAGTGTGGGGTGGTTGATTTGCACATTTTTGTACGTATTTCTGTTAACTTTTTGTGTCGTGTTTGCATGTGTTTTGCTTGCATTTATGGGTATTAGGAGTCGAATTGGTCTATTTTGTTAGTCTTAGGTTTTTGTAGCATTTGCACGGTTTTTATTATGTTTTGGTAGTTTTTCACTCGTTTTTATATCTTTTGCTGTAGAATGACCAAGCGGACCCGCGCACGCTTAGGGCATTCCATTCGACTCGCTATGGAACGGACAAATGAATACAAGCAAGGAAATATAGCATGAACAAGGAACGAAAACCGGCGGACGTCTGGAGCGGAAAATGAGAAAACCGAGCCAAGAGCAGCCATGCCAGTCGATCGACTGACATGTAGTCGATCGACTGCTATTCTAGTCGATCGACTGACCCAGCCCAGATCGACTGCTCGGCAGAAGGTTGGGCATTTCAGGATGAAGCAGTCAATTGATAGACCCTCAGTCGATCGATCAACTGCGACGCATGAGATTTAGGGATTTTTGTCCTATTTTGTTGATTTTGCCTCTGCAGCCCTCTATATAAATCCCAACCCCATTTCCACCAACTTATCCCCTCCTTAGTTGAGTTTGTACTTGTTCCATCTCCTCCAAGCCATTTTACCATTCCTTTGACTCTTAAAACCTAGTTTATAATTCTTAGATTAGTTTAGTTAGGTTTAGATTTCTTAGTAAGTGTTGGAGAAGGTGACATATCCTTCATTTGTGGTTCTTGTTTTGTTGAAGTTGTTCTTGATGTTTTGAAAGTTGTAGCTAGACTTGAAGCTTTGGTTTGGAATGCAAACCTGGTAGTAATATTTCTGTTCTCTATTGTGTTGTTCTTGATTAATTGTTGTTTTTGTGTGTTGGTTATTAGATTTAAGTTTGTGTTGTTTTTCATTGCATTTCAGTTTTCTCGTTCCCGTCTTCTAACTTGTTATTCTTCTTTTGGAAAAACTCCATTGAAGCATTTTCATTTGAAGCTTTTTACTCCTTTTAGCTAAATAAGCTTTTTGTTTTTGAAAGACAAATGGGACTTACATTTTTAGTTAAGTTGACTTCTACATTTTCAATGCTCTTTGACTCCTTTTAGTATTAAGCTTTGACTTTCCCTCCATTTCATTTTTCAAAATTCACAAGCTTTCCGTAGTTTAGTGATTTTTAATTTATTTATGGTTGTTAATTAGTTTTAGTTAATTGCATTAAATTTAGTCATTTTTAAGCGAGCTTTTAATTTTTTTTAACCTTTGTCTTAGTTAGTGTTTTCAAGTTTTCATTTCAATTAAAGCTTTAGCATAAAAACTCAAACCCAATCAATGACTTAATTCTTTCTCAGTGTAGATTAGTTTAATTAATATTAACAAGAGATTAAGTAAAAAACATCCACCGCTGATAATATTTATCCTCGAGAGACACGACTCAGGAACAACTCGCCTCTCTATAATCGACTCCGTGCTATTGCGGAGATGATTTCAAAACTAGAGTGTCGAGAAATCTTCGATCAGTCTACTCAAACTTGGACCCCTTTCTAAGCGTTCTGAAGAAAGATACACCTTTTTCTGCCGACCTGAAAATAAAACGGCTAAGGCCTGCGATCTGACCTGTTAATACCTGAACCTCGCGTACCGTCTGAGGATGCTGCATCTCCAAGACAGCTCGCACCTTTTCTGGATTTACCTCGATACCCCTCTCAGTTACCATGTAACCCAAAAACTTCCTAGATCCCACGCCGAATGCGCACTTCTTTGCATTGAGTTTCATGCCATATTGCCTAAGTATGGAAAAAGCTTTCCTTAGGTCCCCCACATGAGATTCTTCTTTCCTTCTCTTCACCAACATGTCATCTACATAGACTTCTATGGTGGGCCCCAACAGGTCCTTGAACATCTTGTCAAATAATCGCTGGTAGGTTGCACCTGCATTCTTTAATCCAAACGGCATAGACACAAAGCAATAAGTTCTTGTTGAGGTGACAAAACTCACCTTAGGTTGGTCCTCCTTTGCTAATGGTATTTGATGATATCCCTGTGAAGCATCCATCATGCTTAATAACTTGCACCCGGAGGTTAAATCTACGAGTTGATCAATTCGAGGCATCGGGTAATGATCTTTTGGGCATGCTTTATTTAGGTCGCGGAAATCCACACACATCCTCCACTTTTGTCCTAGTTTAGGGACCATTACGACGTTGGACAAGTACTTTGGGAACTGGATCTCCCGAATATGGCCTACTTTTAATAATTTTTGCACCTCTTCTTCAATTACCTTATCCAGCTCCGCCCCGAAATGTCTCCTTTTCTATTTGACTGACCTCGCCTCTGGATCTGCGTTCAAGTGATGTTGAGCGACCTTCCTCCAATGAAATCTCCATCAATTCTTCATGCGGGCGAACAGAGTTCTCCTGTTCTTTTTTTTTTTGGAACTAAGTACTCCTTCCTTCACACCTTCCCTCATTTCTCGCTTATTGTCACTTAAACCTTTTCTGAACATCATCAGATAGTAGGATCTAGTGACCTATTTATCAGATGCAACCTCCTCTACTTTGTCTCCCACAGGATACTTTATAATCATATGGTATGTAGAGGTGACTGCTTGGAATGCATTAAGGGCAGGTCGCCTCAATATTGCGTTGTATGCCAACCTCCCTCGAACAATAAAAAATTCCAAGTCCTTCTTTGCTTGTAATTCGCCCTTACCCAACATTACTGAAAGTGTCAATTTGCCCGCTGTATTAACATATACCCCATTAAAAGCGTAGATGGGTGTATTCACTGGTCGTACCTTTGTCTCCAACTTCATTTGTTCCAAGCAGTCCAAGAAAGCTCGACATGCCACAACGTCCGTAAATTTATGTAAGGTTGCTTCATTCTCAAAAAGATGCATGTGCCGAGTAGAGTCTGTTGCTCCATGATATTGAAACTTCAACATCTTGTATCCCTAAATAGTTAAGCTTGTAATATATCCCCTGAGAAAGGATGCCTCTTCTCTTCATCAGGCCTTACTCCAGCCACTAGTCTCTGTAATGCTAAGAGAGCCTCTTGCATGTCTCTGAATGCTTTATTTCTGGCTCCCACTTCACCATCTTCCCTTTGATCCTCATGTCGGCCTTGGCATTTGTAAGATCTATTACGAGGTTTATAATCCCTGGATGATTCTCCACTTTCATCATCGTCAGTTTGCGTGTCATATTTTCGGCCACGACGTCTATAAGATTTGCGACCTGATCCCACCTCTCCTCTCTTCTTTGACTTATAAAATTTTTCGTGCGACCTCCCTTCCATACGTGAGTGATCCTTGGAATAATCATCTTCTGGGGATGATGTATAGAACTCCCTATATCTTCGTTTGCTTGAGGTTTTCATCATTTTTCGGGATGGATCCCGTGATGAAGATATCTTACTCATTTCTTGCTCCATCCTAGTCTGTCCTGGTGCGTATTCATCTTTGTTCTCATCATCTCTCCCATTTCCTTTATTGTTTGTATCCAGTCCACCTGCCAGGAACTTATCCAGCACTTCATGCTTTTCTAGAGGTATAAATCCCATTAGCCCTTCCAGAAACCCCTTATTACGTGACAAGATTTTTCCTTTGGCAACTCCATCCATTCCTTCATCCCTATAAAGAGAGACTTCTGCCCGATAACCTCCGGGGTCTTCTGCTGATGTTCTTCTCCAAGTTTGTTCTCGTTTTATTTTCTTGTTTGATGATGGGCTTTTAAACTAATGGGTCTTTGAAAGGAGTTGTTGGCCCTTCCTTTGTCAGTCCATCTTTGTTTGCTTTTTTGTTCGCCTTTTTTGCCTTGCTTGATCCAGAACCAAAATCCAAGACCTTGGGTGGGATAGTTTGTTCTTTCATGTTGCACTTACGAGGATTCTCACGTCTTTTTTTCAAGGTTTTGATGTCACTCTTTCCCACAGACGGCGCCACTTGATGCGAACAAAAAGATTGGTGCTTCAAGAATATGGGGTACTGACCTTGAATCTGAGATCAGCGACTTGAATAGTATTAGATAACGTTACAGCGACCTAATAGATCTACAAGAGCCTCCTGGTGACCTAATCAATCCTGCAAGACAAACCTAAGCCAAGGAGGTGGACGGCCCCGGCGTAGGCCCTCCGATGCATAAGTTAGCGAGCGCGAGAGATGTTCGAGAGCTCAAAATGTATGATAAAATTAACTTGGAATAAAATAACGAAGCTTGAGTCCTCTTTATATAGATAAGAGAAGTGTTCCCCAAGCTAAGTCTCCCTTCTCCTACTATAATACCATAAATATCGCAACCGACTTAGAATTAGGATTTCTCCTATATGCTAAGTTCCCATAAACAATAGATCTCTCGCTAAATTACAAGAATAGGCATGGGCCTGTAATTCTTTCTATAATAAAGCTCGTCGGGACCCCACAAAACAACCCATATTAGCCTGTTCAGGCCCCAAAACCATAAAGCCCAACACTTAATTCCAAGCTACCACTTAACATCGAGCTGGTATAATAAAGCTCATAAAATAAGAGCCCGCTACCCTATATAAGATCTAACTACTCTCATACTTTAGGTCACGACTCCTTAAAACAGCTCGCCCAATTCTCAGAAAGAATGCTCCTTATGACGTGAACATTTGATGTCGTATCAGAGACGACAAATCAACAAAAATGTGCATTTGTGGGAAAGTTATATGCCTGGGATGGAAAATAAATGATGGATATAATGGGGCAAGGGGAGGGATGAGAAATTTAGGTGTCGAAAATATATAGATAGTGAGGAATTTAGGTGAGTGACACGGTTTGTAATTTAGTCAAAATAAATGTCAATTTATGTCTTATTATGATGAGTCATTATAACGTGCACAAGGTGCACCCAATAATTTAATTTATCATCGTATATAACTGACATATATCATCACATATAAGTGATATATAACATCACATATAATTGATACATATCATCACAATAATTGAAATTCTAAATCTAAAATCTAAAATCCTAAAATGAAAAAGAATAAACCTAAATTGAAAAAACTAAACCTTAATAATGGAAAACTAAACCCTAAAATGAAAAACTAAACCCGAAAATCGAGTATTGAACTATAAGTCCTAAATTTCTATCATATATCATCACATATAATTGACACATATCATCATATATAATTGACACATATCATCACATATACTAACACATATCATCACATATAACGGGTATAATGATAGATTTTGCTGGGATTCTAAAATGAAAAATCAAGTGAGCTATTTATAATTCAAGATAAGTAAGCTATTCAAGTATGATGTATGGGAGAGTGAATAATTCATAAAAGTTGATTGGAAATTATTTTTCTATTCTATATCAATCTTAATAATGATATTTTGAAAATTAAAAAGAAATAAAAAATTATGTAACCGATCACTTAGTATTTTTTTACGATTCTAAATAAGGAAATCAACCACATGGTATCTTTAAAAAATAACGAGACTTCATTAATTATGTATGCAACTGAATAACTCAATCGATATATATTGTATAGTAAAAGATCGATCTTATAACATTTACTATTAATATTACACGATACATTTAAATAAAAATATGTTAGATAATAATTATATATTAAAATAAAGTGAATTACATTTTAAATGTATAAAATGATATCATAGGGTTTATATTAATGTTATTAAAAAAAATTTAATTTTTTTCTTATTTTCAAAATACCGAGTGGAGAGGATTCCCCACGTTAAAATATCGAGGGCACTAAATTCTCCTTAGTATCACCGTGGGGAATTCTTCATCTCGGTATTTCACCGAGGGAATCCTCTCCTCTCAATATTTTGAAAAAAAAATACTAATCAATTAGTATTTTTAGTGATTCTAAAACAAGAAAAGCAACTACGTGGTATCCTTGTATAAACAATGAGACTTCATTAATTATGTATGCAATTAAATAATTTGGCCGGTTATAGTATAGCAAAAGATCGATTGTATCATACTATTAATATTACATGGACATGCCAATAAATATATGCTCGATGATAATATTATATTAAAATCATGTGAATTACATTTTAAATGTGTAATATGATATTATAGGTTTTATTTTTAAATTTATTAAAAAAAGATTATTCTTTTGTAATTTTAAAAAATATCGAGGGGACGGAATTCCCCTCGATAATGCCAAGGGCATTTTCTTTAACCTTGGTAATATTTATTTTAGTAGATAAAACTAGAAGAATAAATAAGTTAAATAAATTAATCAATATTTATATGAATCAGTATACAATATACAATCAAATTTATCCAAATGGCTAATATTAAGATAAGAAATAGGTAAGTGAAAGGTTTATCATTTCTTGCTTTTACGGATAAGATTTTTCAATGTTAAGTTTTGCGAACACGAAGATTAGGCCTACTCTAAACCATTCACAACAAAGATTGGGGAAATGGTGTGGGATGACCTTCCCAAACATAATATTTGGGCAAATAACCTTTGACCAAAAGAGAATAAAACAACGCTTTTGTTTGAGATAAAATGACTGAATTGCCCTCAAGGTCTTTAATAGATGAAAGAATGGGAAAATGCTATCAGAACCCTAGAAAATTTTACGTATTTACACTTTACTCCAAAAATAAAACTTTATTTTAAAGATATGTCCAAGTTTATCGGCTGGAAACCTGACATGACCTATCGTAGTATGACAATGCCTCTGAGTAGTGTCCAAGGTCTAAGTAGGTGTAACAATGCCATGAATGAAGACATATCTTTTAAAACTTAACAATTAAACTTTATACAAATTTCCGAGGAGTTGTCATCCCCAAAATGGTATCAGAGCCTAGGTTTATTGAGAACCTGTAAGAAACATTTATTATAATTATGTAATTAACTTTTGGTGAGGAGACTTATCTCTGAAAAATGGATCCGAACGAGTGTTCGAGATGTATTCATTTCAGGCGATATTTCCAAATATTGTAAATATACGAGTTAGACCACAAGGACAAGGTAGCATATTGGGATAACCAATATGTTGAATGAGAACTCGTAGGAGTTGATAGGGAGTCGATTGTAGAGCGGTGAGTTATTTCCGAGTCGTGTCTCTCGAGGATAGATATTATCGGCAATCGGTGTTTTTAAATAATCTCTTGTTAATCTCGATTAAACTAATCTACTCTGGGAAAGCAATAAGTCATTGGTTTGGTTTGAGTTTTAGTGCTAAAGCTTGAATTGAAATGAAAACTTGAAAACACTAACTAATGCAAATGTTAAAGAGAATTGAAAGTTTGCTTGAAAATGACTAAATTTAATGACATAAATTAAATCTAGTTAACCACCTTAAATAAATTAAACATTACTAAACTAAGGAAAGCTTGTAAATTGAAATATGAAATGGAGGTAAAAACAAAGCTTAAAACTCAAAAGAAGTCAAAGAGCATTAAATATAAAAAAAGTCCAATTGATTAAAGAGGAAAGTCCCATTTGGCCTTTAACAACCAAATACTTGTTTAGCTAAAAGGAGTAAAAACCTTCAAGATGCTTCAATGGAATTTGCAAGGAGAAGTTTAAAAAGCAACACACAAGAAATAGAACCTATAGTAGAGAATTTGAAATGCCATGAAAAACAACATAAGCTAAGATTTAATAACCAACACACAACAATAACAATTAATCAAGAACAACACATAATAGTGAAGTGAAAGATTACTACCAATTTTGCATTCAAACAAAGCTCTAAAGTCTAGATTACATCTTCAAAACAACAAGAACAACTTCAACAAAATAAAGTTCACAAATGAAGGAGGTGTCACCTTCTCCAACACTTGCAAAGAATAACTAAACTAAAACTAACTAAACTAAAACTAAAACTACTCTAAGGATTATGAACTAGGGTTTAGAGGCAATGGAAATGAAGAGGGGCTTGGAGGAGATGGAACACATACAAAACTACCAAGGAAGGGATAAGGTTGGTGGAGATAGGGTTGGGGGTTTATATAGAGGCTACAGGGGCAAAATTGTCAAAATAGGCCAAAAATCCCAAAATCCCTTGCATCGCAGTCTATCGACTGACTATTAATCGATCGACTGCTACATCCTCAAAAGGCCTAGACACTGCCGAGCAGTCGATCTGGGCTAGTTCAGTCGATCTACTGGACTAGCAGTCGATTGCCTGAATTCCAACCGATCGACCGGCATGGCTGCTCCCGGCTTGGTTTTCTCATTTTCCGCTACAGACGTCTACTAATTGCCGTTCCTTGTTCACGTTATGTTTCCTTGCTTGTATTCATTTGTCCGTTCCATAGGGAGTCGAATGGAATGCCCTAAGCATGCGCGGGTCCCGCTTGGTCATTCTACAACCAAAAATATAAAAATGAGTAAAAATCTACGAAAATATAATAAGAATCGCGCAAATGCTATAAAAACTTAAAACTAGCAAAATAGGTCTAATCGACTCCTAATACCCATAAATACAAGCAAAACACAGGCAAACGCGACATAAAAAGGTAACAAAAACACGTACAAAAATGTGCAAATCAAACATCCCACACTTAGAATGATTGCTTGTCCTCAAGCAAACTAAATCTAGAAGTACAAAATTAACCCTGGATGATCCTAAACTAATGCACAATTAACCTAATTCGAGTCTTCGTATGCTACACTGCTCGTTAGCTTGATAAAAAATGACGACAAAGATGCATTGACTAGGAAAGTTTAGATTGACTCCCGAAACCTAAAAGTACTAGGTAACCCTCCAAGTCAGTCCCTTCATCCTTGCCCTGGCTAAGGTCTATCCACGCTCAAACCGTTAATCAGCTCCCTACTAGCCTCAATCATCTAAAACTCTCTTTAATAAACAAAATCTAGAAAGGAAAAAAGGAAATGTACAAGAGTTGCACGTTTATTACGTAATAACTTCAAGGATTTATAACGTATCCTTATTTATTCATCAACATTTTTTTCTTTTTCTTTTTTCTTTTTTTTCTTCTCTCTTTTTTTTTTACAATACAAGGAGGGTACAACTACACCGATCACTCGTTGCTACTAGCAACTTACAATGTTTTTCGATCGAGCACGTGGAGAAATTGACGACTCCAAAATACAAAATAAAAGTCCTATAGAGAGTGTTCAATAACGAGGCTAGTTGAGGCACTAGTTTTAAATTGAGCTCAAGGATAGCACGAAGCTAAAGCTGAACAAAGTTTCCAACACGCTAAGCTACCTAAGTCCACTACATTCGATCGAAAATCTAAACTCCCTAACCAAATCATCAAAATCGCGTCACTTCGCCAAGGTTCCAAGCAATATAACACACATACTTCTCAAATTATCACAAGCAAGCATAACTTAAATACCTAAGACGAACCCTAACCACCCCACACTTAAAACCTAACAATTTCCTCATTGTAAATTAAGCTAAAAAGCGGTAAAAAGTGTAATAGAAAAGAAAACGCCCTATTCTCGAGCTTGTGATGATGCAGTCGTGCGTAAGTCCTCTCCGGGAGTCGGGGCAAGGGATCTACAAGAAATGAACAAATGGGGGGTTGCAAAAACAAGTTATGAACAAAAACTAAAAATCTTTTTGGGCATTTGAAATTTCTATATTTTTTTAATTTTTTTATTTTTTTATTTTTTTTAATTTTTTTTAATTGGGTTGCCTACCAATAAGCGCTACTTTAACGTCTATAGCTCGATGATTTATACAAGTGACGCTATCCAGGATCCAAGAAGAGTTGGCGATCATGCCAAACTAAGGTGTTCTCTAGTAGACACACCGGGTGACAAAAATCACCTAGGCAGGCAAGTCGAGCAAGCCAGAAGATCAAAATAACAAAAGCACGGGATTGATTCAGAGGTCGGAAGAGTGAGTAGTCGACCACCAAAAATTGGTCATCGCAAAATGGGTCGACGTACTTCTTTGTCTCCCCGACCGCCATCTCCTCTCTCTCAACTTTAGAAGTAGTCATAGTCGGGCTCAAGAGAGTAGGATCCATCGCATCCCCACTACATCTTCCACCACCTCTTGTTCAAGTAGACATAAGGCATCGGGTGGTGGTAGAAGAGGCTCGACTATCTCCACATCCTCTAAAACCGGCACAACTTCATCATCCTCTTCAACATCTTCAAGAAGCACGAGAGGGGTATCGCCGACTTCCGACCCTTTCTCCTCACCCACTAATTCCATCTCCTTACACACCTCTTCCAAAAGACCATCAAAGCTTGAATTTCCATCAATACAGGTGGGATCCACCACATCAAAGATGGGCATCTCGTCAAGACAAGGTTGTCTAAGCTCGTCCACATCGTTGGCAATTTACTCTATTTGAGTCTCCCTGCGAGCAAGGCGTTCATCCGCTTGTCGAACCGCATCCACGAGCTTGGCTAAAAGAGACTCTAAGTCTAGTGGTTGGGACATAGACAGATCTTGAGAAAATGAGTTGTAAGGGTCATCGCTCGAAGTGTACGAACTTGAGGTGGGTAGATCGGAAACGTCGTAGCTTGAAGAATAAGAATCATAGATTGGCAGAACATATGAGTCAAAGCTCGAGTAAGAAGAAGGCGGG
The DNA here is from genome assembly GCA_014905375.1 of Phtheirospermum japonicum. Taxonomy (NCBI): domain Eukaryota; kingdom Viridiplantae; phylum Streptophyta; class Magnoliopsida; order Lamiales; family Orobanchaceae; genus Phtheirospermum; species Phtheirospermum japonicum. Next base: position 807,877 of record BMAC01000033.1, on the reverse strand, counting down.
GCGAGTGGAGCATATGAATCGTCAAAACCCGAATCATAAGAATCACGAGTCGGTGCATACGGATCCAGACTCGGGTTATGGGAATGTGAAACCGGTGGAGAATATGAAGGACTTGGGCCAGAATCATCAAAAGGGTGGGCACATTCTCGACCGCTCGAAGCATACGGGTCATCATAAATCAAGGGGACCCGATATCTTGGAGGAGTGGTGTACGCATTTGGATATTCGGGAGTTTGGATATAAGGGTCATCATATGGCAAACTAGCTCGGTAGTTTGCCATCTCCGGCCGAATCAATCTAGCAGGTTGTGAGGTGATGATGCGAGCCCAAACGATACGGCATCAGATTCTCGAATGCGTTCGCCATCGTTCGCTCGCGTCCGATCGATCGCCTCAACAAAGGATTACGGGCATCGAAAGTAAAATAAAAGTCTAATCTAATCTACTAACTAAGATAATAAGAAGAGTAATTAAAAACACCATTAGCCTTAATCTATCCCCGGCAACAGTGTTAAAATTTAATCAAAGACTTCTCGACACTCTAATTTGAGAAATCATCTCCGCAATAGTACGGAGTCGATTTTAGAGCAGTGAGTTATTTCTGAGTTGTGTATCTCGAGGATAGATATTATCGGCAGTGGGTGTTTTTACTTAATCTCTTGTTAATCTAGATTAAACTAATCTACTCTAGGAATGCAATAAGTCATTGTTTTGGTTTGAGTTTTAGTGCTACAGCTTGAATTGAAACGAAAACTTGAAAACACTAACTAATGCAAAGGTTAAAGAGAATTAAAAGTTTGCTTAAAAATGACTAAATTTAATGACATAAATTAAATCTAATTGACAAACTTAAATAAATTAAACATTACTAAACTAAGGAAAGATTGTAAATTGAAATATGAAATGGAGGGAAAAACAAAGCTTAAAACTCAAAAGAAGTCAAAGAGCATTAAATATGAAAAAGTCCAATTGATTAAAGTCGAAAGTCCCATTTGGCCTTTAACAACCAAATGTTTGTTTAGCTAAAAGGAGTAAAAATCTTTAAGATGCTTCAATGGAGTTTGCAAGAAGAAGTTTAAAAAGCAACACACAAGTAATAGAACCTACACTAGAGAATTTGAAATGCCATGAAAAAAACATAAGCTAAGATTTAATAACCAACACAAAACAATAACAATTAATCAATAACAACACATAATAGTGAAAGGAGAGATTACTACCAATTTTGCATTCAAACAAAGCTCCAAAGTCTAGATTACAATCTTCAAAACATCAAGAAAATATTCAACAAAATAAAGTTCACAAATGAAGGAGGTGTCACCTTCTCCAACACATGCTAAGAACAACTAAACTAAAACTAAAACTACTCTAAGGATTATGAACTAGGGTTTAGAGGCGATGGAAATGAAGAGGGGCTTGGAGGAGATATAACAAGTCCAAAACAACCAAGAAAGGGATAAGGTTGGTGAAGATATGGTCGGGGGTTTATATATAGGCTGCAGGGGCAAATCATCAAAATAGGCCAAAAGTCCCAAAATCCCTTGCATCGCAGTCGATCGACTGACTACCAGTCGATCGACTGCTACATCCCCAAAAGGCCTAGCCACTGCCAAGTAGTCGATTAGAGCTAGATCAATCGATCGACTGGACTAGCAGTCGATCGACTAGCATGGCTACTCCTGGCTCGGTTTTCTTATTTTCTGCTCCAGACGTCCGCCGATTGTCGTTCCTTGTTCGCGCTATGTTTCCTTGCTTGTATTTATTTGTCTATTCCATAGTGAGTCGAATGGAATGCCCTAAGCATGCGTGGGTCTCGCTTGGTCATTCTACGGCCAAAAATATAAAAACGAGTAAAAAACTACGAAAACATAATAAAAATCGCGCAAACGCTTCAAAAACTTAAAACTAGAAAAATAGGCCTAATCGAATCCTAATACCCATAAATGCAAGCAAAACACACGCAAACGTGACATAAAAAGGTAACAAAAACACGTACAAAAATGTGCAAATAAACCTCAAAGCCAAGCCAAGTACATCCGGAGGAAGACGACGTATAACCTTTGGAATGGAACCCCTTCTACACCAAAAGGGGAAAACGACTAAGGTTATAAGACAACTGATAGAAGAAGAGAATATGATGGCATTAATAAAGGGGATTCCATTACAACCCAAGAAGTAATGGAAAGAATCAACATGGAAGATCTACACGACCTTATCGAATCCTTCACCGGATTAGATATTGTAGATCTAAAAACGAACTCAGGAGATTCATTGGCCTTAGTACCAAGAAGCACTCCTGCACCAACACCAACGAGTTTTAATCCAGGCAAAAGTTCTCCTTCACATGAACCAGTATCGGACGCACCAATGACACATGTCGGGGATTTCACCATAAAAGGAAATCCCACAGACATAGTGGGCACCAGGCAATGTTCCCAAGGCCCAATATTCTCAACGCCATACATGAAGTCTCAACTGGATCCCATACATCCATATGTGCTAATGTTAAATTTGGATGTCCCGGACTTCAAGAATCGAGAGGTGCCGATAGATGATTGGGCATCTACAATGCAAATTGCAGCTGGAACTCTCGGCTTAGAGAAGGAGGAGTTCATTTTACTATTTGAAATGAGCCTTGAAGTAACTGCAAAGATTGCATGGGACTTAATAGGAGCATATATAAAAAATGGAAGTTATATCTGGCGAATCAATAAAAGGAATCATCATTAATATGGCTAAATTATTCAAAATCCATTTTATTGGCACGGGATATTTCGAGGGAATGGAAGAGGAAAAGTAGAAGAAATATAGACAAGCCCTATATTGCCTCGAGTTACGAGATATTTATCACGTGGACGAATATATCCAACTATTCACCGAATACCAATGGAAATCCAAGGTGAATGATGGAGACGTGGCTCAACTTTTCTGAACAAAGATACAAAGTCCATGGAGAGAAATGTTGATCCAAGAATACAAGCCAGCGACCGACATGGATACGGTTGCTAGAAGGATGTCGTTCCTAAAATACAAGTTAGCAAAGTGGTGCCACCAGGCAGAACTCCACAAAAATTATCCATAGAGTTTCCATGGGAGAATTTGAGATACCAACGGAATATACGGGAAACCAGATCGAGATGCAACTAATCCCCTACCAAGAAATCCAGGAGATTAAAAGCATATTCAGGAGAAAAAAGGTAAATACACTTTTGTGGATCCACATTGGGGCCATTCGAGTGATTATAAAATCAACTTTTACAAAAGGAGTTGATCCGCCATTAAATCTAGCTCTCTTCAATAAAAGAATCTCAAATATCAAAGATTCTTGTCTGGGAGCAATCACTGGAAACTTATACGCAGGAAAACTGGCATTCAATATCTACCCAAAGATTGCGTATAATTTGGCAGATCGAGACTACAGTAGAGTTCTCACCCTTCATCAAGATTTCAAGAGACCAAACCTGATGATAGAGGGAAACAGACCCTACTCAATCACGTACAAGATTTCCTATGCACTTTAAAATACTCATCATTTGGAAGTATTCTTGAGAAATGAGTTGATAGAAATACCAAGGATCTTTGAAGACATAGTGAAGGTAGTTATACCAGAGATCATGCAATCTCCAATAATAAGAGATATTGATATGAGAATTCAAGATCGGCCAGTTCTTAATAAAAGTAAGAGCCTCGTGATCGAACCAAGGAGAATGTCTTTCCAACAAGACAAAATGATTAGTGGACCTCAATGGGAAGGTCCAAGAAGAAGCCAAAGCAATCGAGCTCCTGAAGTATTCAAGACTAATGGAGAGTTGAAGTGCCCAAAAGGATGGAGAGGTGTAGAAATAATATTCGACATTACTCAAAAGGATGATATCTTCCCTTGTGATGCATTGTATCACTTGCAACAACCTTCCCTAGGAAGATATCAAGGAATCCTCAATATTGGAGAAATTGAAACAATCATCAAGGGAAGTGCAGGAAGAATCCCATAGGAACTAACTCTAGGGATAGAATTTCTCGAGGATCATAAACCTTGGGAAAGATTAAAAGATGGAATGGAGTTTACGATGGGCGAAAAAAGATATAAAATTAATGACCACCAGCCCATTCTCCATATACATTCCCGTTAGAATGATATATTCAAGATATGGTGCGGAATATTTCATAGCCTACATTGATTCAAGCGCAGGAATCTGTACGGCTAAACCAGAAGTCTTCTCCAAAGAAATGGAAGAAGAAGTATCTCCAGTAGCGGGAAGTGATTTCGCTAAAAGGATCCTAGCCCTTAAAAGAGGGATCAAACAAGCGGAAATGATGATGGGAGGAGCAAATGGTACTCCGTGGTACAGAGTTAAGACTCCACAAATCTATTTCCATGATACGGGAGCGGATACCCTGTTAGGAAATAATTAACTACAGACATTTAAGATATTTACACAAGAAAATGAGACTAAAAGACTTATTTTCACAACCTTTTGTGATCATAAGATTATAGTCCAGCGATTGAGAGAGGCATTCCACAGAAAAAATGTCAATCAATTTTCGCAGTGATTAGAGTAGATTTGTCCTTATTTTTATTAGCTTTTTAGTTCATTTTTATATTTGTTTTTGGTATGAGTTGGATGATTTAGGCGTAATTCCGTAATTTTATAATTCCAGCTTTTTACCACATTTTGATCTTAATTGATGCAATTAGGTGATGTTTCGTTGTTTTTCACCTTACAGCTAAGTAACCGGAAGAGTTTAGCACGTAAAAGAAGAAGTTCGATGTTCGAGAATAGAAGAACAAGCTTTTCGGTGAAACGAGTAGCAAACGATCGAGAAACGGAGACCGACGCTCAGTCGCGTCGACTGACGCGACCATCGACGCACCGTCGACGCAAGCCGTGTCAGTGAGTCATGACCGCAAAAGGTCGACGCTCAGTCGACGCACTGCCGATGCTACGTTCTGAAGCGTCGATGTCGACGCACCATTATCGACGCAACGTCGATGCAACTTGCTGAAGCGTCGATGTCGACGCACCCCGTCGACGCACCTGCCAGCCGACGCGCGCACCTACTGGACCGCACCTGCCGAGCACTGCCGACCGAGTCTGCCGAGTCCTGCCGAGCGCCAGCACGCGTCAGTCGATGCTACGTCGACGCAACGTCGACGCGACGGCCCAGAATTCAGAAAATTAGGGTTTCTTGTGCGGCAAGACTTGTAATATTTATAAAAACCCTTCATATTTCGAGTTTTCAGGGTGTGCCACGATAGATACATCTACCCTAAGGTTCCTTAGCTCATAAAAACAATAATTCCACATCTCATAACGAGATTTGAAAATGAAGATCGAGGATTGAAGAACAACACATCGAATTCGAGTTCGGAAGTCATTCTTCGCCCAAGATCAACGTTCAAACTCCGGAATAGCTGGAGCTTTTCATTGCTTTCTTAGTTACAATAAGTTTTTCTAAACTCTTAGATAATTTTTCTAG
>BMAC01000033.1:776587-793907 GCA_014905375.1 Phtheirospermum japonicum | reverse complement strand
GTTTCTGCTTAGTTAATGGTACTCGGATTCGTATGATTCAATTGCTTAGCGGTAGTTTCTTAAATTCATGCTTTAGATACGTTAATTAGCTTTTAGTCTTCGTAGCGTTAATTGATAATTTTGTTATTGCTCTTAGTTGATAAATTAGAGTAATTAGTTTAATCAGCTTTAGTTTACTGCTTAGTTCGTAATTGATAATCTAGTTTAAAGTAATTAGCTTATTTAGTTTAATTATTGACTTAGTTTATAATGATCGAATTAATCTATTCAAACCCCCAAATTTATATGTATGTTATTCACAATTGAGAAAAACATTGATAAAACCGAACAGTTGTTTCCTCGAGAGATACGACTCGAGTCAAACTCATCACCCTACAGTTACCTCGTACACTTGCGAGCAAACTGACGTGTTTTAAATTAATTATTAAAAACGGGGTGCACAAAAGTTTGAGTCACGCAGCAAGCATGGTGATGAAGAAAAACTTCGACACACAAAAATGAAAGATCGGAGAAGGTATGGAGAAGCAATTCTCCAACTACGAAACGAGAGCCTAGGTGGCCAAAAAGAAGAGATGATTAAATCACAAATGATTAAACTCCTCAAAGCCACCCTAGACATGAGTGTACAACCAGACACCACCGTGGTAGAACTATTTTCACTAGAAGACATCAAAAGAGAAATTCGAAAGAATTTCAATGAAGATACTCTATCATGGTGGGATAAGAATGAGGTTAAAGCATCTTTGAAGGTGAAAACCGAAAAAAGAAAATGAGTTTGTCAGACAGAAGCTTATCCTGATGAATCAAGAAGATCGAAAGGATATGCAACAAATACTTAAGGAACACGTGAACCTTAAGTTGATTGAAGCAGGTGTCTCTCCATACAGCAGACCAGGATTCTTGGTTCGCAACCATGGAGAAATAAAAAGAGTAAAAACAAGATTTGTAATTAATTACAAAAGAATCAATAACATCTTGGAATTTGATGGATATTATATCCCAAGTAGAGAACATTTTGTAAATTGCATTAAAAATGCAAAAGTGTTCTCCAAGTTTGATTTCTGATCTGGATTCTACCAGATTAAGATGGAAGAAGGAAGCAAGAAGTTCATGTCCTTCTCCACACCGCAAGGACATTATATCTGGAACGTTATGCCAATGGGTCTAGCAAATGCACCCCAGATATATCAAAGAAATATGGATAATCTCTTTAAAGATTATTTCAGCTTCATGTTCGTATACATTAATGATATACTTATCGCATCAAAGAACATGAAGGATCATCTAAAACATTTGAGATCTTTTTAGATGTTTGCCACAAGGAAGGATTAGTTCTTTCAGAAAAGAAGGCAATAATTGCTACAAGAAATATCGAGTTCCTTAGGATAGAGATCGACAAGTATGGAATCATTCTACAGAATCATATTATAGAAAAAATACAAGGATTTCAAGATACACTCAAGGATAAGAAACAACTTCAAAGTTTCCTAGGAGTTGTTAATAACTTTGCCGAGATGTTCATAAATAACCTGGCACATTACAGGAAGGTGTGTAGTTCCCTACTAAAAAAGGATGTCGATCTTAAATAGGAAAAGGAACACCATGAAGGAATTAAACAGTTAAAAGAGGTTTGCAAACAACTTCCCAAACTGGAAATTCCAAATGACGAGGACGAGCTGGTTCTATACACGGATGCCAGTGATTATTGGTGGGCAGCAGTTCTTACGAAACTAACGCCCAAAGGAGAAGTGCCATGTAGACATTGCAGCGGGCTATTTTCAAATAACGAAGCAAACCGATGGCATATCAATGAGAAGTAGTTTTTTGCAGTTAGAAAGGCGTTTAAGAAATGGCCTTTATTCTTTCTATCTAAGAAATTCACCTTAAGAATCGATAACTCGAGCGTTAAAGCCTTTTTGAAAAATAAAATTGAATCTAAACCCGAAAAGGTTAGATTACTTAGATGGTAGGTTGAATGTCAATATTATGATTTTGATATTGACATTATAAAATCTCATGAAAATGTTTTTACAGATTTTTTAACTCGAGATGGAGGGACACGTTGCTGACGATACCCTCAAAAGGCTGAGGCATCTCAGGGAAAGCCTGGAGATCCTCGAACGAGATTTTATGATGCTATGTCTCAATGCAGTGGTCGCAGGACGACTTCAACAAGCCGATCAGAAATCTATTTCCGATCACATACGAGCATGCTAGCTGGTACAGTCTCAACTGTTTTTAGCTTTGTGAAGGTCTCTCCTCCAGGCCGCATCTCCTACGATGCAAAAGGGAGTGCTTCGAGAACGGGTCTCTAACCCGGAGGTTATGGATTCAAATACCATAATCACAATTGCTGCAGATGATGCATTCCCTGAGGATGTACAAGCTGCAAAAAATGTTGAGACCTCGATGTCACAACCGGAGGTCTCAAGTCAACCCACCACCTCTGGGGTTAAAGAGGGAGAGTTGAACCTTAGTCCATAGACAGGCAACTCTAAGGTTCAAATTGATGAGATAAAGATTTCTCTGATGCAGGTTTACCAAAATTAGTGGGAGAAGTTAGCCACAAGAAGATGTATCAACCCTGACAAATCAGTAGCTGAAATCTCTGGAAAATATCCGCGAGTTTGGATGAAAATTGGAAGCCATCCAAATGACGAAGTAAAAGAGTGGTATAATTTTGGAGCTCTAGCTTCAGTTTATACCATTGAGCCAGGATTCCCCAAAATCTCCAAATTACCAAGGTGGATTGGGGAAGTGGTTCACAAGACTTGGGCCAATAATCCACATTTGGCCAGAGGAGATGTTTTTGAGCTATACTTTATCAGTGCAGCACCTGAACCAGCAAAGAAAGGCTTCAATGAAGCTTTTCACTTCATCAAGCTCAGGAGACCGGATGGAAATACCATGAGATATATCAAGGCTGCCTCACCAGAGGACGCACCAGTAATAGTAAGAGCAGTTTCAGAAGAGAATGCTTCTACCCGGCGAGCATGGGGACTATGGACTTGTCTAACTGAAATGGACAAAGTTAAGTACCCATTCAAGTTCTTTCAGAATTCAGCGAATGGATCATTCCTCCTAAATTCCATGGAAGGAGCTACCACGAGCTTTGCAGAAACTCTTTTCAAGACAAAGAGAAGAGTTCTCTGGGAAAACAAGATTCTGGTAAGCAAAGAAACCTACCGGAAATTTTGCAACATGGCGCATGTTGGGCGGTGGATTGACTGAAACTGTCAGGCATGCCTGAAGCAAAAAGAGCCCGAGTTCGAGAAAGTCTTTCGGACCAAACCGGATCGACACGAGAACACAACTGGAAAGGAGAAAAGAACAGTTGGTTCAAAAAAAACACGAGGACCACGCACCATGTGAAGAGATTCCCGACAACACGAGCTGGCTGAGTCATGAGGGACCAGCAATGAATGATGATGGTGGAAACAAGAACCACTAACCTACAATAATAAAAGGAAGATGTAACTAAAAGACACATCTTTTATCAACAAGCTTTGAAGTCCGGATTTGAAATCCGAAAATCTGTCCTATAAATACTTAGCCTTTGAGGAAGTAGAGGAAATCGAAAATTCTCTTCTATTTTCTCATAGTAAAATAAAATTTAGAGAGAGAGAGAAATAATAAATATTGTAATTGTCTATAGTAATAATTTTATGTGTTTACGAGTGCAAGCCTTCTCAATGAGAGGCTAAACGGTTATCACCTCCCAAAAGGAGATTACTGAGGTAATAAGTTTTTCTTTAAGTTCTTAATAAAATAAAGGCTTTTGCTTCCACTTATGTTCAGTATACTTAATTTATCTCCATAATAAAAGTTTCTCGTACGCCTGGTGTAGGAAACGAACCAAGGCTATGCTGATCAGTTACTGAAGGAGCTGGATAACTTGTAGCTCAACTTCCTCGAAAGGAAGTTAGGCGGTGCGGAGTCTGTAAAATGGGCTACGGGCGGTAAATTTCCAGCTAGTGGCGTTGTAACCCATTTCACCCGGGACTGATTCGATCAAGAAGAGGTATGTAGATTATAGAGACATTTTAATTTACGGAAGCATGATGGGTCCGATATGGTCGTAATGAACTATTCCCATTTTAAGATAACACAAATCAAAAATAAATAAATAAATAATAATTATTAATTAATTAAATATAAAGGGGGAAGTGTAAATTAAAACATAACAAGGTGTTTTAATCTTGAAATAAAGAAACATTCTCACTAAGGGTAAAGGGGTCAATTCTTTAGAATAAGGGTTATGTACACAAATAAGAATATTGGGGAAGTCAATTAAACAATTTCCAAATTTGACTATCCCCTTTAAATGAATGTCACACAAAAATTGCAGAATATACTATTTTTGCATCTTAATTTCATGCTACACAAATGACAATTTTAATTATCAAAGTCTTTGAATCCTTCGTGATAATGGGTTGGGTTTTGCATTTACTCGGCCCTACAAAATGAGATCTAGTTCTTGTATGAGATTTAGTTCTAATATATAATTTAAATTTCTTATCACTTTTCTTGGCTAATATTCATTTCTTCATTTTTTTAAGTTGAATTTTCCCAAGAAATTAGCAAAAGAAATAAAAACTGAATTAAAAAAAAAAACTTGAAACAAAATTGGGCAAAAACCCACCACAAATCAGTATATAGATAATTAAAATGAAAATTATTTATAGCATAACATAAGTGAAGACCAAAAAAGATAATTAGAGAATAGAAAAGGAAGAAATTTAAGAACCTGCTTATCTCCAATTTGATGAATGCATTAATGGTGATAGCCTAAATAAAATCAATTAGTATAGATTATATACTTTCCTTGTATAGGTTTGGTTTGGTCAGCTAAATCCGATCCTTTTCCCTTGTAATCTGGGATTGTAATTCTTGTAACCTCTATTTAATAGTGAATACCTTCTTCACCAATTTTACGGTGAACAAAATATCTCCTCACATGGTATCAGCCTAAACACGATCCTATCCTACCCTAATTTTTCTTTCTTCTACGCCCATCATGATGAACTCGGACAGTTCTCTCTCTTTCGACCATGGTTCATATGCTAACCATCCATTTGTCGTCCTCCAACTACCTCTTGTGGCGCAATCAGGTTGAGCCTCTTCCCCATAGCCAAAGTCTCTTCCATTTTATTGACGGATCTTTTGTCGCACCATCCCCTACTACCACTTCCAATGGCACGGAGACGTCGAATCCGGCATATATTTCCTGGAAACAACAGGATCAAACTCTCGTCAGTTTACTAAATTCTTCTATTTCTGAAGAAGCTATGCCTAAAGTCTTGAATTGCACGACTTCTAGATCTCTCTGGTTGGCTCTTGAGGCTTCATTTGGTGATCGCTCGAAGCAGCGAGAAATTGGTCTTTGCGATCAACTCTTGCAATTGAAGAGGGGCGGTTCGTCCGTTCGTGACTGTGCCAAATCTTTCAAAAAGATTTTTGACCAACTGGCTGCTATGGGTCATCCGGTTGATGATCTAGATAAATTTCATTGGTTCCTTCGCGGTCTTGGTCCTGCTTTCACCAGTTATGGTGCTGCTCAAATGACGATCCGTCCTCTTCACTCCTTCATCGATGTCATCTCTGGTGCGTAGAACTTCGAATCCTTTATGCAATCCATGGATTCTGCTCCAGCACCTGCAGCTTTCTACTCCCATAAGCCTTCTTTCTCTTCTCGCGGCCGTGGATCTTCCTCCGGCGGGCGTGGGGGAGGCTCTAAAGACTTTGGCGGTCATAATTCTTCCGGCATTCGTGGACAAAGACGTGGGAACTACAAACCACGCTGTCAAATCTATAGAGTCGAGGGCCACTATGCCTCAAATTGCCCGAAACGTTATAATCATTCATCCACTGGAAACACTGCTAATCTAGCTGAGACGTTTTCTGCTGCATGTAACGTCTCATCTCCGGCATCGGACTGGTTCTTGGATTCCGGAGCTTCTGCCCATATGACCGCTTCTGCAAACTCACTTGATTTTGCCACTTCGTATTCCAGTAATGATAAGGTTTATATTGCAAATGGTCGTGCCTTAAATATATCTCATGTTGGCACTCGTAATTTATCGACTGATGCTAAACTGTTGGATGTTTTGTTGTTCTGGGATTAACCAAAAATCTTATTTCCATTAGCAAGATCACTTGTGATTTTCTAGTGGATGTTAAATTTACTGATAGATACTTTGTGATTCAGAATCGGGCAATGGGAAATATTCTGGCCAGGGGGAAGCATGAGCATGGACTATACTTGTTGGATGATGGTCATGAAGCTTTTATTTCTGTTTTGAATAATAAACATTTACGTGGATCCTTTGCACTGTGGCATTCCCGTTTGGGTCATGTACACTTGGATATTATTACTAGTTTAAATAAGAGTGGTAAATTATCTTTGACTTCGCTTTTGCCTAATCCTACACTTTGTGCACCGTGCCAACTGGCTAAAAGCAAACGTCTTTCTTATCATAATAATGTCAAACATGCTACAAAAGTTTTAGAATTGATTCACTGTGATTTATGGGGGCCTGCGCCCGTGTCTTCAAATTCAGTATATCTTTATTATGCTCTCTTCATTGATGATTTTTCACGTTTCTCTTGGCTATACCCATTATATCGGAAGTCGGATTTCTTTGATATTTTTACTCAGTATAAACTATTGGTGGAAAATCAATTTGACCAAAAAATTAAAAAATTTCAAAGTGATGGAGGCACAGAGTTTACAAATAATCGATTGCAAGAATTGTTTTGTAAACATGGCATTTCTCATATTATGTCTTGTCCACATACTCCGGCTTAAAATGGTCATGCCGAGCGCAAACATCGCCATATCACTAAGACTGGTCTTGCTATGCTCTTCCACTCTCATGTTCCTACTACCTACTGGGTTGACATTTTTTTTGCTACTGTTTATACTATTAACAAGCTTCCATCTGCTCTTCTTAATCAGAGGTCGGGCGCGAGAACTCCTTTCCGGCATTTCTCCAGAATATGGGAATTTTCACCCTTTTGGGTGTCGGGTTTTTCCGTGCCTCCGTGACTATGCACCTCACAAACTTTCTCCACGAAGTATTCCTTGTGTTTTTCTTGGGTACAGTGGTCAACATAAAGGTTTTCGGTGTCTTGACGTCTCTACTTCTCGTCTCTACATCACTCGGCACGCTCAGTTTGATGAAGACAATTTTCCTTTCGCACATGAACATTGTTCTTCTTCCCTTGCGGCACTTGATTTTTTGACATTTATTGAGTCAGTTGATTTTCGGATCACTCCACCTCCTGATTCGCCCGTTGCTCGGCCCGCACTGCAGCCTCCTGCTTTGCCATGCCGATATTGCCCATCTGAGCCCTCCTCTTCTCGTGACGCCTCATCTTCGTCCTCTCAAACAGACGATCCAGATCCATCTTTTGTTGCTCCAGTTTTTCCATCATCTGCCTCACCTCCATCTTCATCTTCAGCACCCTCTCATCCCATGGTGACGCGAACGAAGGCGGGCATTTTCAGGCCTCGCCATCTTGCTGACCTGTCCTCCTTCCAGTCCTCTTTGGTTCTTTTGGCTCTCTTGGCATCCTCTGAACCTAAAGGATTCAAATCTGCTGCTAAGAATCCAGGTTGGCTTGCTGCAATGAATAAGGAGATGCAGGCTCTTCGCAAAAATGATACTTGGGAACTTGTTACTCGACCCTCCGGGATAAATGTTGTTGGATCTAAATGGGTATTTCGAACTAAATACTTCGCGTCCTTGATTTTGACCGGACTTGTAGTCCAGTTGTTAGGGTGGATACTGGTCGTGTTGTCCTCTCCCTTGTTGTTCTTCGCAACTGGCCTCTACATCAATTAGACGTTAAGAATGCTTTTCTTAATGGTTATTTATCCACTGCTGTATATATGGAGCAGCCACCGGGTTTTGTTGATCCTCGCTTTCCTGAGCATGTGTGCCGCCTCAACAAATCTCTCTATGGCCTTAAGCAGGCTCCCCTGGCTTGGTTTCAACATTTCAGTGCTTTCTTATCTCGTCTTGAATTTTCGTGCAGCAAGGCGGATACTTCATTATTTGTCTTCAGCCGAGGTTCTGATCTTTTATATCTCTTCATTTATGTTGATGACATTATTATTACTGGGAATAGTGCATCCTTAATTCAAAAGTTCTTGTTTCACATTCGTACTGAATTCGCTATTAAAGACCTCGGGCGTTTGCACTACTTCATTGGTCTTGAGGTGTATTATACTTCTGATGGCATTTTTCTCAGTCAATCCAATTATGCTTATGACATCTTAGCTCGTGCTCAGTTATTAGATTATAAACCAGTATCTACACCTTTGGCTAGTGATATTACTCTCGTTCGTGATGGGGATCTCTTTTCTAATCCTACTCTATATCGCTCATTGGTTGGAGCATTACAATACCTCACGATTACTCGTCCGGATTTGGAGTATGCTGTGAACTTAGTTAGCCAATTTCTTCAGTCTCCGACCATAGATCACTTTTAGGCAATTAAGCGCATCTTATGATATGTCAAGGGCACTTTGTTCTTTGGTCTTACCTTTCGCCGTGGCTCATCTCCTACTATTCTTTTATATTCTGATGCAGATTGGGCTCGCTGTGTGGAAACACGTCGCTCCACTTATGGCTACTCAATTTTTGTTGGTGACAATCTTGTGTCATGGAGTGCTAAGAAGCAGCCAACTGTTGCTCGTTCAAGTTGTGAATCTGAGTATCTTGCCATGGTCAATGCGACTGCTGAGTTAGTTTGGCTCACTCATTTGCTACGTGATCTTCATGTTTCTCCTTCATCATCTCCTGTTCTACTTTGTGACAACAAGAGTGCGATTTTTTTGAGTCAAAACCCTGTGGCGCATAAGCGAGCAAAGCATATCGATATCGACTATCATTTTGTCCGAGAGCTGGTTATCGCTCGTAAACTTACTACGTCTTTTGTTACTTCTCACTTAAAACTCGTTAATATTTTCACTAAGAGTCTCCCTCGTCCTTTTTTTGAGTTCTTTCGTTCCAAGCTCTTCGTTGGTTCGAATCCCACGCTTCGCTTGCGGGGGGTGATAGCCTAAATAAAATCAATTAGTATAGATTATATACTTTCCTTATATAGGTTTGATTTGGTCAACTAAATCCGATCATTTTCCCTTGTAATCTGGGATTGTAATTCTTGTAACCTCTATTTAATAGTGAATACCTTCTTCACCATTTTTACGGTGAACAAAATATCTCCTCGAAAATGGCTTGCGCAACAAAATAAAAGTAATATAACTTGAGAAGAAGAAAAGGGTTTTAAGGCACGTGAAGCTCTATTTTTACCGGGAAGATTCCCCCAAAAAAATTTCTATCTTTTTGGTAGTGGAAATTTAATAATAATATTTTTGATGAGTCATATAGTCCAAAAATGAGTCTGAAATTGAACTCCCTCCTAAACAATGTCCATTTTTATTTTTTCCATATCAAATACACATGACCCAATAGACAATGCATTGGAAAAGGAATTTCGGAATAAAAATGCATTTGATTACGTGGAACTTACTTTTTGTCATATGCATAATAGCATTAAAGATGCTATTAGAAGTACATTGATGCATTATTAGAATGACAACGATGTTTGCATTACATGTCATGGTTTCTCCATGACAATTTCCAATAGTTTTATTGCACATTTAATAGTTTGTTGATGCACATTTATATGTGCGATGATACACAATTAGTAGTACAAGTACACAATAATACATGTTATATGTTTATTAGTCAATCATCCTTCATCCAATTTACATCTCTCAGATCTAAATCTAGTGAGTGACTGAGATTTGGCCTTACGGATTCATTTTAATAAATGGACTCATTGGATCCAATTCATATATATATATGTGTATATATAGGGGTGGATTCATGATACGACCATAAAGATTGGTTCACCAAGAAAAGTAAGTACTGACCTCAAATATGTAGTCAGCGACCTGATCAACCTCAGATATGTGAGCAGCGACCTGATAGATCCTACAAAACAAAACCCAAGCCAGGCGGTGGACAGCCCCGACGTAGGCCCTCCGAAGCTTAAGTCTGAAAGTGTTCGAGAGAGATGCGAGAGCTAAACGTAGGATGTAAAATCAACTTAGAGAGAGAAGAATGAGGTTAAGTCCTATTTATATAGATAAGAGAATTTTTTCCAATCTACGGTTCCCTTCTCCTATTAAAACTAAAATTCTATAAATAGAGACCGACTTATAATTAGAATTTCTCCTGTATGATAAGTTTCCATAAATAATAGAAATCTCTCCAAATTACCATAATGACCATGGCCCAATATCTATGTCCATACTTTTAGTCCGCCGGGACCCCATAAAATAGCCCATATTAGCCCAACAGGGCCTATAAACCATGAAGCCCAGCTCTCAGCACCGAGCTACCACTTGGTGACGAGCTAATATAGTAGCGCTTTCCTCATAAGAGCTCGCCACCTCACATAAGAGCTCTCCACTCTTATACGAGAGGTCGCCGCCCCAAAAAATAGCTCGCCCACCTCTCAGAAGGATTGCACCTTCTAGAAAAGGAGGTTGCTCACTAAACCTGCAAAATTGCCTGCATGTCGTCAACGTGAATATTTGATGTCTTATCAGCTAGTCCCCCACATTCTGATTGGTTGAGGTAGGAAACTGATTAGAATGTAATCATGAGTTAACCCCAGAAATCAAATAGTCATGCTCCTTGAAGAATTCGAGAAACCATCAGCCATGACTTCTCATTTACGAACATTAAATGCACCTCTGGAAAATGTCGGACACGCGTCCCCAACCTCTTACCTCGTAATATATTTAACCTTGTGGGCCAAAAATGAGAGGCCCATAATAAAACCCTACCAACTTTCCCGCCTATCAAAAAACTCCTCTATTCCTTCAACTTTTTGTGCCGCCCAATACACAAAACACCTTCTCACCTTCATTATTCCTCATTTAAAGAAGCACAAACACAAATCTCCGCCAATTTTCTCTGCGAAAGTTACCTTCATATTTCTACGAAAATCACAAGCACAATCAATTGCACCAGATTCATCAATCATCATGATAAGTCCCCCTAATCCATTGTCTCAATTATTTAATTATCCTATAAATTTCTGTCTAAGTGTGATTTTTTTTTTTAACGATGAGCATAGCTCCATCTACCTCCGATTCTCAAAACCCCAATTCTCCAATCCTAGATGCACCATCTGATACCGAATCAGTAGAAATTTCTCTAAAATGTCGGAATAGAAAAAGAAACACACGTGCACCCTGACCCGGTTTGACCGATGAATCAGAGGGAGATATCTCTTGGCCTGAAATTGAGGCTCAAACCAGGGCTTTAACTGAAAACAACCCAGAAGGAAACCCTCTTACCCAACTAGAAAAGCCTTCATCCTCACAACTGGACTTTTTCTTTACTAACCCCGTAACCATTGTACCTCGCTCAATCCGACCAAGTTGTTCTTTCACGAGCTACCCAAATAACCATAGAAAACCCATGGATACTTCCCTACTTAAGTAACCTTGAAGCATTCCTCAAATTCCTCATTATTCCCGAGACCGCCAAACTCACTTTCCCTGAAGCTGGAAAAGATGACTTGGATCACCCTCCTCCAAATCATATCACCCCTTTTGATGAACTCCTAAAAGCGGGATTCAGATTTCCCCCACATTGGTTTTTAATTGCCATATCGGAGAAGTACAGAGTCCCTCTTTTACAAATGACCCCTAATTCCATTAGATTCATAACTGGGTATATAATTTTGTGTACATACATTAATGTAGATCCTGACGTAGGTTTTCTTCCATTTTTGCTTTCAAATAAAGAACCAGAAAGGTTCTTTTTACCTTTCTTCATGCCAGAAAATGCACTTTTTAGTGAACCCATCATACAAAGTGCACGAATGGCGAAGTAAATTCTTTCTTATCCACAATAGCGAAGCCTGGACATTTCTCACCAAATGGCAAAACTCAACTCCTGAACAAGAGGCGGCACCCTCTCCCAAAAACCAACCTGCCCTTTATCAACAGTATTTTGACCTACACTCTGAATGGAGCAAATGCCCCTATAATGTGATGAGACTTACAGAGTCGGAAAGGGTATACTCCTTTGTAAGTCTTAGCCAGCGACCTCTAGAATATGAGGTCTGAATTCGGTAGGTTCTGATATATCTCCAACCTCTTCGATTATCACCCTGTACCAAAAAATATACTAACCCATTTTCTCCTTATTGTAGAGAAGATCATTTCTAGCTGTAAGTCCTCGAGCTTAGAGGGAGGAATCATAATTCAACAAGATTTCAGCTCGGCAGTAACATCATCAACCCGCACTCCTATTTTTGATGACGACCAAGAGGTAGAGCTCACCTTAGCTACGAGAAATGAGAAAGAGGGGCCAGCTGTCTCTGAAGATCAGGTTCCACTGCGAGCTGTGTTGGAGAAAGGAAAAGGAAAAAAGGGTAGTTCATGAGCAAACTCCAAAACAGCGCGCTCCTCCTGCTCCAAATTCTGCTGCACTCAAACTCCAAGGGTGTCCTCTTCGAGTCCCCCAAGTCTAGAAAAAGGTCTCGCTCAATGCCAGGATGCCGATTAGATCTAGTCACTACTCAAGACGCAGATGTGGACCCAGGTGCTTTATTTATTCTGATATTATCATATATGTAATACTGTGTTGTAATTTTTGCACTTCATCTTATCCCTTGTATATTTCACAATATATCTTCAACCTTGGATGGCTTCCCTATCGAACCATCTACTGTCAGCGACCCCTGAAGAAGAGCTAAAGAAACCATGCGACGAGCTGACAGCTCAGGCAGAAAAGCAAGCTCAACAGCTTTCCTTGACACAAGGAGAGTTGGATGAAGCTCGTCGTCAACTGGTGACCTGAGAAGAAGATCTAAACATCGCCAAAAGTCAGCTAGAAACAATGAGGGATGAAGACACTCGATTGGGGGATTAGCTGATGAAACTGGAAGGTCTTGTGCAAGATAAGGAGAAGTAATTAGAGGAAATATGTCACATAGACCTCCAGCAAGAAATTGCTGAAGGAAAAGTCGAAGGCCGAGCTGAGGTGAAAGC
Source organism: Phtheirospermum japonicum (assembly GCA_014905375.1). Taxonomy (NCBI): domain Eukaryota; kingdom Viridiplantae; phylum Streptophyta; class Magnoliopsida; order Lamiales; family Orobanchaceae; genus Phtheirospermum; species Phtheirospermum japonicum. Next base: position 780,820 of record BMAC01000033.1, on the reverse strand, counting down.
CGAGGGGTTGGCCGAAGAAAGAGCTGAGGGGATAAGCGAAGGTTGTCATACGTTCTTAAAGAGTGCAGTGGGCAAGAAATTTATAAAAGCATATAGGATCGAGTTGATGAGGACGTACCGGCACACAACTCATTTCCTGGAGAAGGTAGGGAGAGGAGCCCAAGAATGGCTTGACTTTGCTGTGGAACGAATCAAGGCCCAACTCATCACAACCAACATCAAGTTTGAGCCAAATGTGAAGGCCTTAGATGTCATGCTCCCTGCCTTCTCAGTTTGGCGAGGTGATGAAGATCAACCCGTGGAAGCAGATTGGTGGACCACCTGTAAGGGCGAAGTAATCCGGAAGGCTGGGCTCGCTGCCGAGCTTGATGCCCCTGTAGATGAGTTGGTTTCTGATTCCACCCCCTCCTAAACTCTGAGCTGTCTTTGTAATCCAATACTTGTCCCATGTTTGATTTTGAACTGTCATGTATGAACTAACTTATTTCCTGTCGTAACTTGGTATTGTCATAGATTTCTCTGGTTATGAATTTCATTATGTGCAACCTATCCCGTGATAACATCAAATCTGCCATAAGATGGTTATAGAAAAATACCCCAGAATCATAAGCACAAACACCCTTGATCACAAAAAATGTTAATCCGAGAATAATTATGTCGCCCAAAACATAACGAAAGTAAATTAGAGGTAACTAAGATGGGCTTTTCTAATTGTAGACACCCCTTTGTACGTGCCTGTCCACAGGTAACCTTGATATACCATTAGATTCTGTAATTATTCAATCACATCCATCCATTTGAGTACAATTGTGTACAAGTGTATTTTTCAGTTGTACTGTGTTGTGCTTTTTTATTTTTATGATAAACAATATCATCTTTATTATTATATTTCCAAAATAACCTTCAAATAATCTTAATATTAAAAATGTAAGATTATATTAATTTATTATTATAAATTTATTTAATTTATAACATAACCCTTCAACTTTATTTAAATGTCGACACTACTTTGACTTTATTTAATTTATAACATAACCATTCAACTTTATATCTTTATAAAAAAATATCCCTTAAGATTTATAATTTTATATTACTGAATTACGTGAATTAAAGATTAAAAAAATCAGAATTCATTAAAGTTTGAAGAACTTGTTCTTTCCTGTTCTTGCACAGAACCATAGGATTTCACCATTCATCAACATCACCAATTATAATTCATCGGAAATAGCAGAGTATTTAACCCATTCAACCATTCAATAGCAAGAGGAAGTCGCTCCCTCCCAGGAAATAATGGATTTGTTGAATTCCTCGAAAGCAATCTGCAGAATCTCTCTTGAGCGTCCCTCGTCTATTCAATTAGTTGGAGCAAACCCCAGATAACTGAGGCTAGCCTTTGTGTTATAGATGCGAACTCGTCGGTGAAATTTAATATAGGAGTCGGTCGGGGAGGACCCTGATATACCAAAGTGAACCACTTGTGGAGGTGCCCATAATTGTTTGATCAAATGACTGAACTAACAGGGTCGATAAATTATTCCAGGTATTACTTAGTAGAGGTCTGAATAATTTGGAGTTGTTTGTATTCATTTTAGTTGTTTGATTTTTTTCAAGTTCAAGAATGGATTTTTGGCCTTAGTTAAAATTCAGACTCTAGTTTGTGATTTTTGCAGGTTATATTTCTTTCATTTTGCACTTGATTTATGTGGTTTTCAATGGGAAAATTAAACAAATATCCTAAATAATGGATCTCATTGTCCATGGATAGCTTTTAGCTCGCGCTTGAGTTTGGTATATCCGTAATGGTCATAGCGTGCCCGTGCGCACTTGGTCTAGCTACACCGACAGCTATTATGGTCAGCACTGGTGTTGGCGCTTTCAAGGCATTCTTAATAAAGGTGGTCAGGCATTAGAAAGCACTCACAAGGTATAATAGATTTATTCACTTGGCAAACTAAGGGAAAGCACTCACATAATTTATTCCGAGGTATTATTATTCTCAATTTTGCACGACGTAATTTTGTGATGATAATTATTTATTTTTTTAATAATTCCTTAATTTTATTATAACTTTATTTCATTTGTTTAGGAATGGAGATTTAAAAAAAAAATTAAATTTACTGTGTAAATTCTAAGAAAACCTGTAATGATGTATGGCGTGTTTTGTTTATTAGGTAAACATTGAACACCCATTAGCCAAGGGAATAGTTGAGAAAGCCAAAAACATCAGCCAAGATGAAGAGAATCAAGTTTGGCTCAAAGCCGCCGTTGACTTTGAGTCCATAACCGGTCTTGGTGTGAAGTGTGAAGGCTATTTTTCGTAACAAAGAGTTCCTTGTGGGAAATAAGATTTTAATGGTGGATCACAATGTTAATATTATAATGCTGAAGAAATACTAGCGGTAGCCGAAGGCTTGCCTCAAACTGGGATCCTTATGTATATAGATAGGAAGCTGGTTGGAATAATTGCAATATATGATCCGTTGGTTAGAAGTATAGTAGTGACAGGTGACAACTGGGGAATGGCAAAAGCGATTGCAAAGGAGGTCAGGATCGATACTGTCGTTGCGGAAGCTAAACCCGAGCATAAAGCAGAGAAAGTTAAGAAATTGCATGATTGATAATATCATGCTTGAATTAAAATTTAGGGATAAATACGAACATACTCTCAAGAGGTTTGGCCAAATTACAAAAATAACCCAGCCAACTTTGAAAGTTACAAAAACCACCATTGAGGTTATATTTCACATTTCTATAACAAATAGATGGATGAAAAGTTGGGGTTATATGTAATATTTCAAAAAATCGAGGGTGTAATTTTCATATATTTGCTGAAGTCAGCAAATTCCGTCAGCTCAATGAACTGTTGGGGAAAAACAAAAGTGGAATCATACCTCGGGAGTGGTTTTTATAGTTAGTTGAGTTTTTTAGGCAAGTACCATAAACTTCAGGGGAGTTTTTGTAATTATGCAAATAGAAGATGCTTTCATTAAGGTTTGATTAAATAAATGGCCTTTGCCATTTTTTTATTATTTTTTAAATTTTCTTATTTCTTTGCTTTTTGACAGGAAGTGAAAGAGTCGTTTGATTTTTGGGGTACGCCGAAACGGGACATTGTGCATCCTGCCAAATGCATGCAGCAATTACTCGAGCAAATTCGTCGTCATAAAGTAAAGTTTGATGGTAATGTCTGCACTGTGATGGTCACGGTTTTGGTCCTTGAGGTAAGTCGGTGTTTCATTTTCACTTTATTATTCGATATTTCCGATATACTTGAGTTCTTGAAAGCATATTTTTGAAGAGGTTGTGAATTATTATTATTATTATTATTATTATTATTATTATTATTATTATTATTATTATTATTATTATTATTATTATTATTATTATTATTATTATTATTATTCACAGTTTACCATACGAACTTTTTTTTGGGACAAACTACCATCTGAACTATGCGTTTTTTGCAACTTACCCCCTGAAATAAGAATTTTGGTGGTTTTGGATACCAAATCCGATTTGTTAAGTTTCTTTTTTGGTAACTTCACTCCTTATTTCTATTCCTCCATCCTTTCTTCGCCCTAATCTACCATTTCTACAATGATAACGGCACGACGGTTCTTTAAGCAGCGAACTGTCATTGCTGATCTTCTTCTCCATGGAGAGGAGGTTCGTGGTGCTGTTATCATTGTAGAAATGGTAGATTAGAGCGGAGAAAGGGGGAAGGATTATAAATAAGGAGTGAAGTTACCAAAAACACCCTTAACAAACTTGATTTGGTATCCAAAACCACCAAAATTCTGATTTCAGGGGGTAAGTTGCAAAAAATACATAGTTCAGATGGTGGTTTGTCCCAGAAAAAAGTTCGTATGGTAAACTGTGAAAATCGAAATAGTCTGGGGGGCAAAAGGTTTTTTTCCCCAAAAATTATGATCCACCACATTGAATTGAAGAGACCCAGCTGAAGATTTCAACATATTTATATGCAAAAACAAAATATGTATACTATTGTTGAACCAACCAATACAAGTCTTCAAGTGTCCTACACTGTAAAAAATTATCGTGCCTGTGGTAATTACTAGCAGCACTTGGGAGACTACTATTTCACGGTGCCATCAGCCCTTCGATCGTATAAGAAAGCGATTTTGCCCAATCATCTTTCAGTAGTAGTGTCTGTAATGTATGCATGACATCATAACCTGGGTCGAGCTTCCTCTGCCAACCCTACAAGTTCCA
>BMAC01000033.1:738070-766074 GCA_014905375.1 Phtheirospermum japonicum | reverse complement strand
TGAACTTCCACAAGTCTTCCGTCTCTTTTTAAAACAAAGAGGACTTGGTCCCAATTATCTTTTATATATATATATATATATATATATATATATATATATATATATATATATATATATATATATTATATACAAATATATAATATCAGTTAATTTTATTTTAAAGTCTTCAATTATTCTAGTGTGCTTCTACAAATAGGGCCTACTAGAAAATTATATGGATTTGGATTTAGAATCCAACTAACTAATTAATTAATCCCATGAATTTAAATTAATCAATCCAATTGACTAATTTAATATATTCCTTTAATTAAAGTTTCTAATCAAATTAGATTTAATTACATAATCAAATTATATAATTAAATATTTTTAAAATTTCATTTAATTAATCCAAATTAATTAATTATTCCAACAATTGGAGTTATCAATTATGAAATGTCAACAACCAAAATTATGTGTGACCCTTTTAGGTTCACGACTAACACCAGTAGTAGGCTTACAACTTTTGTAAGTTTATACATAAGAATTTATTATATTAATTAATCTAATTAATTAATTCTCTTAAGATTAACTCTTTAATTTCAAGAACCTACAAATCATGGAAATATCTACCAAGTAGCATGACTACCCAGTGTTAGGTGAAATAGCGAGTAAACCTATTTCAATTGCAAGTCCATACATGTACGATCCTTTCGACAACTAGTTTCCCGACTAAATCTTGGGCATGGATTTATAAGTCGAAACCAAATTGATTTAATAACTGTGATTTCATTTCAAGTTTAAGTAATTCATTTATGAATCAATATTCATCGTGCCCTGGCCAAGGTCTTTGAATCACAAACTATGAAAATTCACAGGATACTCTCTTGTCCATATACACTTTTCCTAATTATTTGATTAATTAGTTAATTAAGATTAGACCTAATCTTAACCTAATTAATCTAATATATATATATATATATATATATATATATATATATATATTAGAAAGAGAAGGACAGCAGCCGTTTTTTTACTTTTCAAAAGAAAACAAAAGGGACTCTTCCCTTTTAATAAAAAGGAGGTTGCGGCCGTCCAGTTTGAGAGAAAAACAGAATAGAAGATTTACTTTTTCTCAATTTTTATTTTGGTCTTTAATTTGTAGATGGAAATTAATTGATAATTTTTCATCTACAATAATTAATTTTTAATCAATTGTTGATTGTTGGATTAATTGTTATTCCTTTAATCAATTTGAAAACGGAGCGATTCTACTAGCGAAGAATTTTTTTCGGTGTCGCAATCAAAAGGTGGACTCGATTAGAGGGGATACGCTTGGATCTCTATGGCGAGAAGTTTTAGTGTTAGCCACATAGTCGGGAATTGATTCCCTCTCAATCGTCTCTTGAAGAAATTAATCGAGAGGTATTAATTTATTTATTTTTATAAGAATCAAAATATGTATTCGATACATAATAATGAAAAATGACGATCGTTAAAATCGCTGAGGAGATCTAAGGGGTTTAGGATATCTATTTGATATATATAATTGTTTTAATTAATTAAAAATTTTAAATTCCGCTGCGTAGGCCCCGTACGATTATAGCGAACCCAACATAAAGAACATACCCGGATCATTTCGTTTTTGAGGTAAATTCTTTTGAAACACGCTGACACATTCTCCCCCATTAGGACTTTCTCATTTCCCTTTAACCTTCTCTTGTTAGTGCATAGATCCTTGAGGATTTGGCATAACGAGGGATTTGCTTGATTGCGTCGGCAAGCGGAATAGTGATCTCCACCTTTTTGAAAACATCTCGTATATGTTCCTCCGTGTCCTCCTTCACTTGGAGCTTAATCCTCGGTGGAAATGGAAATGGTTCGGCTTTGGTAGGGAAAACAACTGAATGTCGCACATCGTTTGTATGTTCATGCCGACCGTCATTAGCATGTATCTGCTTTGTTTCTCCTTTCTCTTTTTCGTTATCATCGTCGCTTTCAGGTGTGCTGGATCTTTCGGGCCTTCTAGTTCTTTACCGCTCCGTAGCGTGATAGCACTAACATTCTTTGGGTTCTCCTCAGTTTTCGAAGGCAATATTTCCCCTAGTTGAGCATCTATACGGCTTATGTGGTCTGTCAATTGTCTAAGTTGCCCCTCCAAGTTTTTTATGCTGGATTTGGTATCCTGTTGGAATTGTAGAGTATTTGATGCCATGGATTTCACCATCTCCTCGAGCGATGGGTATGAGTCTTCCACTTGTGTGCGGTTATTATATTGTCTCGTGAAATTCTGCCCCTTATGAAAATTTTGAGGTGGTCTCTGATTTTGATCGCCGAAAGAATTCCCGGACTGATTCCGATAGCTGAAATTTGGATGGTCTCTCCATCCTTGGTTGTAAGTGTTAGAATAAGGATCATACTTCCTTCCTTGCCCGTTGCCAGTCCCCACTACATTAGCGTGCGCATTAATCTCGGCATGGAGTTGTGGGTAATCATCAGTGATATGGTCCACTATCTCACAAAGAACACAAGGTCGAGCCTTAGGAACTTCCCCCGTAGCCAATTTACTGATTACAAAAGTTAAATCATTTATTTGAGCCTATAATGAACCAGTACCTATCTCATTAACTGACTTCAATGAAGCATCACGACTGCCGAATTGTTGGGAATTTGCTGCCATATTTGAAATTAACTCCTTTGCTGTCAGAGGAGTTTTTTCCATAAGTGTTCCTCCACTCGCTGCATCTATCATATTCCTGTCAGTGAGACAAAGACCCTCATAGAAGTATTGTATCAGTAGATGCTCGCCCATTTGGTGTTGCGGACAACTTGCGATGAGCCACTTGAATCGCTCCCAATACTCATGCAATGTCTCCCCCTGAGATTGTCTTTCTGCAAAAATGTCCTTCCGAAGGTTTGCCACTCGCGAGGCGGGGAAATACCTCTGCAAGAATATATTTTCTAATGCTCCCCACGTGGTGATGGATCCAGAGGGCAAGTAGTAGAGCCAATCTTTAGCTAGGTCTTTCAATGAGAATGGAAACGCCCTTAGTTTGATTTGCTCATCAGTCACTCCGGCGGGCTTCATGCTCGAGCATATGACATGGAACTCCTTCAAATGCTTGTGCGTATCTTCACCACCCAACCCATGAAACGATGGTAGATGATGGGCTAAACCGGATCTCAACTCGAAGTGATGCAAAGTGGTTGTTGTGGGAGATAGGGGTTGGCTAACTCTTTCAACGTGCGTTCTACAACTCCTGCCATATTTAACGTTCTCTCGCTCATCACTGTCACTTGAAGACTCGTTGATAGGTAATTTGGTAGTATTTGTTCCGTATCCACTGCTTCTTTTTCTTCTCTCAACTTCTTCCTCAATTCACGATCTCTCTTGGTGATCTCCAGATAGTAATGCAAATCTTTCTTTCCAGATGATCTCAAGTTCATTCACCTGAAAGAAATACCAAAAAGAATTTCAACTCGTTCTAACTATAAATACTAAAATACGTAAAATCGCAATTTAAACACGTCACTCCCCGGCAACGGCGCACAAGTTTGACCGCGCGTCGTTATGCAACAAACTTAATGTTTATAAAAGTTTCCTCAACTTTCCTCTACTAACTAGGAGCGGTAAGCAGGGGTTGATCCCACGATGAGTGTGGATTAACTTGTGATTGTTTGTATTTAAATGAAATAAGAAATGGGGATAGAGATGGTGAGTTAACTAAGAGAACTAGTTAACTAAATAATTAAATGAAGTAATTAAAAGAATATAAACAAAACGTGAGAGATTTGATAAGAATTTAATAAGAAGAAGAAGAAGAAAACCCCAGTTCTAAATCAGTTTCCACCCTCGATCGATTCATCTAACCAAATGCAATATTCTGACTCACTCTTCATATGAAACTAAAATCCCTAAGTAACAATAATCTCTGTCACTCGGATTTTCCCTTACCGAATATTTCACCAAAACAAGCTCTTCAATTTAATATAATTAATGAACAACCTAGAATAAGCTCTCTAGATTTAATCCACCAACAGCATTAGAAACCAGGCCAATAGGCTAATCTAAGAATTAAACTCCTAAGCTCGGTTTATTTAACTTATGTCTTGTTACCTCTAATGATGCGCGACCATTAGTTGCTACAATGAAATAGAGACCACGAAGATTACACGGGAAGCAATTCTATTTCTAGCAATTGAAAACCAATCCCTAATCTAGGTGATCAATCCAAATCAGAAATTAAGCAATCATGTCATGTGAACAGAATAACACAAACAATCTCATATGAAGAACGAAATAAATATTACGAGAATTAATTAAAACATAGACTCACGAAGATTTCCACATCACAAGAACTGGAATAAAAAAAACTACTCACTCATGGTGTTCATGATGTAATAAAACAAAAATAGAAAAACAAACATAGTTCATGAGCAAGAAAGAGAAAACAGGTGTTGATCTTGAATCTTGAGTCTTCAATCTTCAATCTCTTGTTGGTTGGGTGAATGGAACTCCTCTTGATGCCTTAGAACCCTAGGTATATGAATATCGCCATTTTTATGAAGTATGGAAGGTATTTATAAGTTTCCAAGACTTGGAGAAGAAGTTTCCTTCCAAAAATAGGATTATGGGCCCGTTAGCAGTAAGATTAGCGGTAAGAGTTACCGCTAACGTTACCGTTAACATGTCGTCGTAAGTTTATGTCCTTCCTTAGCGGTGGCTTTAGCAGTAAAGCCACCGTTAATCATGTTGTTAGAATTCTTTGTTGCTCCTTAGTGGTTGGGCTAACGGTAAGAGTTACCGTTATTCGACCGCTAACAAAATCTGGGAGCTTTCTGTCGAGCAGTCGATTCAGGCAAAGCTATCGATCGACTGTGCAAGGGTTTTAGTTGTAGCTTTAGCGGTAATAGCTACCGCTAACCGGTAAAACTGCTACTTTTTCTGCCGAAATCAATCCACGAACCATCCGGCGATCATCACCACATCAATCGAGCACTAAATACTGCAAAATAGATGGAAAACATACAATTGGTGCTCGTCCACTCATAAGAACAAATAAGAGAGAAATCAATATATATAACAATATGAAACGCACAAAGATGTATTTTTAGACCATTAATAAGCACATAATTTCTCGCATATCAGTGTTTGTGATTAGAGGTTTGAGGTTTTTTAACAAGAGAGATGTACAGTTGGTGGGTTATTTTAATTAATAAAAATTTTGGGTGTGTTGTAATAAATGAGAAATATATATTAATTTTATTTAAAATACTTAACATATAAAGGATATATTAGACATTTACAAATTAATATTAACATTAAAAATATAAAATATAAATTGTTATATGACACATGGCATTCATTCTGGACGTATCTGTCGACAGGTAAGTACAACGGTTACCTGTTCGTAGAAAAGCCCAACTAAGATTCTACTTAGTCCCCCAAGTTAATGTAACCGAATAAAAATAACTAGGTTACTCACCATTAGAACGTTAAATTCGCCATACCTGCAAGGTGTGCAAAAATCGATAACCATACAAATCAACATATACCCATAGCCTATCCATGATACCAAATAAACCTGCTTTCCGCATAAGTTGTATATACATAGAGCTCGCAAAGAGCGTGTAAATCAAACATACTCCCAATTGAAGAAAAAAAAAATATGTAAATGAAACATGCCTCCCCTCACAATCATCCTAGAATATGAAAGTCAAAAATATTCCAAGATATGCAAAAACATGTAAATCAAACATGTTCTTGCACAAAACCAAACAAATAAGCAATATATAACCCAAACATGTAAAACCGAAAGAAAATATGTAAATCAAACATTTTCTCCTTCCAAATGTCTTAGAATATGTAAGTCAAACATATTCAAAGACATGGAAAAACATGTAAATCAAACATGTTATCCCATAAAACCATCTATTGCTGACCTAATAAAAGCGTCGAGGCTTAAGCATAAATCAAGAATCCATAGAGTGCCATAATGATAACCCTTTATTCATCGCTGAGCATCAACCCATAGTTTCTGAAAATGGAAACAAGTACAAGTTCATCTCCGACCTATAGAAGCGTCGGCCCATGATAGAAATAAATAATGATAGAAGGTGCAAAGTACGAGCCCATCGTCTAGAGAGTTAGACATAATACTTCTTTAAGTGGCAGATATTCCAGCTTTTCCTTTTGCATCCGCAAGCACGTATGCTCCCCCTTATAGTTTAGTGATTTTGAATGGTCCTATCCAAATTGCATCAGCTCGCTTCCAGACAAGATCGTCGACCTGGAAGTACCTTTATTTTATCTTTTTGGTAAAGGACGCCTAAATTCGTTGTTTGTATCGTTCCACACGTGATGCGGCCTTGTCACTTATTTCGTCAATTATCTCAAGAGCTTCTCTAGCCATCCGCTCAATCTGTTCCGCATTAAATGTTGTTAACCGATGAGATCCTCCAACTGTTTCTGCCAGGACGACAACTTCCATGTCGTAGACAAATCTAAAAGGTGATTCACCCGTTATAGTTCGTGGTGTTGTTCGGTAAGCCCATAGGACGAAAGAAAGCTCCTCCAACCAAAGTCCCCCTGCTTTCTCTAGTAGCAGTTTTATCCCCTGCACAATGATACGATTTGTAACCTCAACCTGCCCATTAGCTTGGGGATGTGCCACAGAGGCAAATCACTGCTTCATCCCCATTGTTTTGCACCATTCCTGGATCATCTGCCCATTAAATTGGGTTTCATTGTCCAAGACCAGCACCTGTGGGATGTCGTACCTGCAAAACATACTGTTAAAGATAAAGTTAATGATGTCCTGCTCTCTGATGACCGTGACAGACTCGACCTTCACCCACTTTGTGAAGTATTCCACTGCGACCACTAGGTGGCGTTTCTTACCAGGTGTTCTTGGAAAAGGCCCCACTATATCAATTCCCCATTGTGCAAAAGGGCAAGGCGAGCTCATCACCATCATATCCTAGGCGGGCACGTGAATGATAGGAGCGTTCATTTGACATTTCCTACAGGTCATAACTAGCCCGCCTGTCATACCTTTCATTCCTGAACCAGCTCGCAAAGCTATCCGAACTAGCGCTCTGCTCTTAGCGTGATCACCGCAGTACCCTTCATGTATCTCCCGCAGCACCTCCAATCCATCTTCTTTTGACAAGCACTTCAAATATGGCCCGAAGTGAGACATCTTGTACAATTCCCCATTCATTAAGCAAAAATGCGCCGCTGTCCTGACCTCTTTGGTTGATAATTGCATACCTCCAGCGACCACTTTATTGGAGTCCCCCGAATTTCTGTCCGCCAGTCCTCCTTTACATATATATCCATAACCTCCTTTCCCTTATACACACTTCTATGTGCCAACTCCATTAAAGTGATCTTCCTTGTGTCATAAGCTCCCAACGCCCCAGCCATCTTGGCGAGCTGATCTGCACGGATATTATCAGCTCGCGGTAAATGCTCCAGTTTAAACTCATCGAATTGAGTTATCACCTCCTTTAATTTCTTCAAGTATTCTTGCATGCGTTCTTCCCTTAACTCAAAGGACCTATCGAACTGACGAGCTACCAGTAGTGAATCTGTATATGCCCAAATTCATCGTGCTCCTAGGTCGTCTACCATTTTTATGCCTTGCAGCAATGCCTCATACTCTACTTCATTATTAGAGGCTTTAAATCCCAGCTTGATTGCGAAATCGAGGTTTTCCCCTTCCGGACTAGTCAAAACAATCCCTAGTCCAGCTCCCATCGTCATAGTTGAGGCATCAGTATGCAATAACCATGCCTTGTGCTCAGCTTCGTTCTTTGCCGAACGTACCATTTCTTGTAGAAAATTTGCTAACACCTGAGCCTTAATCACCGTCCTTGGTTCATAAAACACATCGTATTCGTTGAGCTCAATTGCCCATTTCACCAATCGACCAGACACATTGGGGTTACTCAAAATTTGCTTAAGAGCTAAGTTGGTGCGTACCTTAACCCTGTGACCCAAAAAATAGGGCCGAAGCTTCCTCGCCGTATAGATCAGTGCAAATCCTCCTTTCTCCAGTTCTGAGTAGTTCAACTCGGCTCCCCTTAACATCCTGCTAATATAATAAATAGGCTTCCCTGATAAGTACCGATCTCACCGCAACCTTGCCAATGGATATATATAAGATTAAATCCTCACCCGGCATTGGCTTGGTTAGCAATGGAATCTCTGCTAAATACTCCTTGAGATTATCAAAAGCATCTGCTGCCACTTTTGTCCACTCAAGTTTGCATCCCTTCCTCAATGTTCTGAAGAAGAGGACCCCCTTCTATGCCCACCTAGAAATAAAATGACTAATCCCTGCAATTCGACAAGTTAATACCTGCATGTCTCACACTGTTTTGGGGTGAGGCATCTCCATCACAGCTCACACCTTCTCAGAGTTTACTTCTATGCCTCGCTCTGTCACCAAATACCTCAGGAATTTACCCAATCGCACTCCTAACGCGCACTTTTTAGATTAAGGCGCATGTCATATTGCCTTAGTATGATAAAGGCCCTTCATAGATCCTCCACGTGTAAGTCCGCATTTTTACTTTTCACCAACATATTGTCCATGTAAACATCCATGGTGGACCCCAGCAGGTCCCTAAACATCTTATACACCAACCTTTGATAGGTCGCCCCTGCATTCTTCAACCCAAATGGCATAGAAAGGAAACAATAAGTACATATGGAGGTGAGGAAGCTCACCTTGGGCTGATCTTCCTTCGCCAATGGGATTTGATGATATCCTTGTGATGCGTCCATCATGTTTAACAGTTCGTAGCTTGAAGTTGAGTCAACCAGTTGGTCGATGCGCGGCAATGGATAGTGATCCTTCAGACATGCCTTGTTCAATTCGTGAAAATCCACGCACATCCTCCACTTCTATCCAAGTTTTGGCACCATCACAACGTTCGATAAGTACTCCGGGAATTGAATCACTCAAATGTGTCTAGCCTTCAATAGTTTCTACACCTCTTCTTCAATCACCTTGTCTAGTTCAGCCCCAAAGTGTTGCCTCTTCTGTCCTACAGGTTGTGCCTATGGTTCAGCATTTAAATAGTGTTGTGCAGCCTCATAAGACACTCCTGAAATCTTCTCATCTCCAAAAGTGAAGATATCCCGGAATTCCCTTAGTAGAGCTATTAGTTCCTCCCATTTGCGTCCCAATTTTGGTGGTGTATTCTGGCCTGCCTTCTTCTAGTGAAATATCCGTGAGTTCTTAATGAGGGTGGACAGAGTTCTCCTCCTCCCTCATCTTTTTGGAACTAAGTCTACCTTCATGTACATCTCTCGTTCTCTCTCTTTTACCCTCCCTCATGCCTTTCCTTACCGTCATCTGATAGCACGATCTAGCGACCTGCTGTTCTGATATAATCTCGCCTACCTTATCTCCCGCCGGATATTTGATGCTCATGTGGTAAGTATAGGTGATTGCCTGAAAAGCGTTAAGAGCAGGTCTCCTCAATATCACGTTGTACGCCTAATTTCCTTTGATGATAAAGAATTTAAGATCCTTCTTCACTCTCATATCGCCTCTTCCCCATGCCACAGGGGGTGCCACCTCGCCCTCGGTCACAACATGTGTACCATTGAAAGTATAAATTGGAGTTTTCAAGGGTCATACCTTTGTCTTTAAATTCATCTGGTTCAGACATTCTTGGTATATGATGTTAACCAAGCTCCCATTGTCCACAAACACCCGTCCGACCTCATACCCTGCTGTCTTATCTTCGATCACACGTGCATCGTTGTGGTCCACCTACAAACCACGTCGCTCGTCGGGACTGAATGAAATTAGTGGCCCTGAGGCCGAGGGTCGCCTGTTAATAGCTGCGAACTCACACGGTCTAGGTCAAGCTATTTTTGTGTGTTTTTTTCATGGATTATTTGTGTCTCCGTCCGTTGGCCCCCCTGAAATCATGTTTATCCTTCATTTATTATTCCCACGGTTCTTCCTCGGTCATTACGTTTTTTTCTTTCTTGTTGTGGTTGTCTCTCCGCCTGGGCCGGCGGAGGACCTCCTGGAGGTGGCGGGGGTAATTATTGTGCTGGATCTCGAGGTTCCTTATCCTTATATATGAATTCCTTCAGGTGCTCTGCCTTAATCAATATTTCAATTTCGTCCCATAAGTGCATGCATCGCTCAGTCGAATGACCATAATTGTTGTGAAACCTGCAAAAGAACTCAGACTTCGGGTTAGTAGGAATTCGCGTACAGCTCTCCGGCCACCTGATGTCATCAGGTATTTGCCGCTCCATGATCGTGAGCACCTTCGCTTGTCGATAAACCAAAGGTGTGAAATTGTCTTCTCTCCATACTCTTCTCTTATCCCTTGTTGTTCCTCTGTCATCCGCTCCAGTGGTTAAGAGCGCGGGAGCAGCTCGCCTTGTCCTTCTAGGCTTTGGCTTTTTGGAAATTATCCTTTCTGGTTCTGCCACATCCAATCCGAAGCGTAATCTATGTTCCTCTTCAGTTTCCTCGACCTGTATGTAATTGGCGCATCTGTCCAGAACCTCTTCATATATGTACGCAGATCACTTAGCCAGCGACTTGCGCAGATCTTCCTGTCTTAACCCCTGGTGTAATGCTCTAACCTTCATTTCGTCCGTGGCTGTGGGCACCTCTAAGGTAGCTTTAGTAAACCAAATGATATAATTCTTCAGACTCTCTCCTGGACGTTGCACCATTGTGAAGAGAGATTGTGCGGTTTTTGTGTGAGACTTGGCGCTAGCAAAATACTTCAAAAAAGTTACTTTCATTACTTGAAAGATGGTGATCTTTCTTGGTGGTAACTGGTGAAACCAATCTTGCGCTATCCCTCTCAACGTAGATAAAAAAGCTCGGCATGCGACAGCATCCGTATATTGTCTTAGTACCACCTCATTTTCAAAACCTTGCACAAACGTGTGGGGTCGGATTATCCATCATATTGAAGATCCAATCCCTTATACCCCCAAGGTAGTACTTCCCTCAATATCCTCTCTGAGAAAGGATGCCCTTTAGATTCTGCAGGTCCCGCTCCAGTGACCTATTTTTGTAAAGCTCGCAATTTCTCCTACATATCTCTAAACGCGCGGGAAGCCGGCCCCACTTCCTCTTCGTCTCCCTCCATGTTTCACTGGGATCGACGTTTACAAGACCTCCTTCGTGACCTGTTATCCTTGAATCGCCAATCAATGTCGCTGTCTTTGTCCTCATCCTGTTGAGCCCAGCGTTTATAAGACTTCCTCCGTGATCTGTCATCCTCAAATCGCTAATCGCTATCATCATTCACTTCTTCCTCTCGACGTTTGTAAAACCTTCCACGGGATCCGCCATCCATGCGCAACCGATCATCCACATTATCTTCTTCAGACGAGGATATGTATTTGACTGGATATCCTCGTCCTCTTAAACTTCTAAGTAGCTTAGGTCTTGGCCTCCATGGGTTCCTTTCTCTGCTCTTTTTCTGGGCAGCGGTTAGTGGTACTGGAGTGTATTCGTCAACCTTCTTACTATCGTCATCCTTCTCACTATCATCATCCTTCTTGCTGCCTTCCAAGATCTCATCCAACCTCTCCAATTTGTCTGGTGGTACCAATCCCTTATCAACGTGACAATTTTTTCCTTTTGGTAGTTCCCTCCACTCTTTTGTGCCTATGTGGACAGCTTTTGTTTGACCATAGCCGGAGTCTTTTTCTTACTTCCTCCTTGTGGCTGTTTCATCTTCTGTTTTTTCGGTGAGGGTGGTGGTGTGGTTGTTGTTGGTTTGTGTCCCCTAGCGGTGGTGTTTGTTCTTTCCCGATGTCTCCTTATTTTGTCTTACTTGCTTCCCCGTCAAAATTCAGGTTTTGAGGTGTGATACCTATTCCCTTCATGTTACGCTTGGGAAATTTCTCACGTCTATTGCTCAAGGACTCGATGTCCCTCTTTCCCACAAACGGCGCCACTTGATGCGACCAAAAAGATTGGTTCACTAAGAAAACTAAGTACTGACCTCAAATATGCAGTCAGCGACCTGATCAACCTCAGATATGTGAGCACCGACCTGATAGATCTCCAAAAAGCTCCTGGCGACCTGATAGATCCTGCAAAAAAAAACCAAGTCAGGTGGTGGACAGTCCCGGCGTAGGCCCTCCGATGCTTAAGTCAGAAAGTGTTCGAGAGAGATGCGAGAGCTAAACGTAGGATGTAAAATCAACTTAGAGAGAGAAGAATGAGTCATGAGTACTCTTTATATAAATAAGAGAAGTTTTCCCAATCTAGGGTTCCCTTCTGCTATTAAAACTACAATTCTATAAATAGCAACCGAATTATAATTAGAATTTCTCCTGTATGCTAAGTTTCCATAAATAATAGAACTCTCGTCATATTACCATAATGACCATAAGCTAATGTCTCTGTCCATACTTTTAGTTCGTCGGGACCCCATAAAATAGTCCATATAAGCACAACAGGGCCTAGAAACCATGAAGCCCAACTCTCAGCACCGAGCTACCACTTGGTGCCGAGCTGGTATAGTAGCGCTTTCCTCATAAGAGCTCGTCACCTCACATAAGAGCTCGCCACTCTTATACGAGAGGTCGTCGCCCAAAAAAATAGCTCGCCCACCTCTCAGAAGGATTGCACCTTCTAGAAAATGAGGTCGCTCACTAAACCTGCATATATGCCTGCATGTCGCCGACGTGAATATTTGATCTCGTATCAGTTCAAATGAGAACCATGTCCTTATGCGAATCTGCAAACTAGTATTTTTATTAGGGGAAATTCTCATATACTACCAAAATATAAGTCTTACCTACCATATAATTCATTAACTATTTTTATTCCCATTTATACCAAATATTTTCCATTTAATCAAAAATTACATTTAAAATATCAGATTTACCCTTACACTTTAAAATCCTAATTAATATATAAAATTATTCTCTCTCTTTTTCTCTCCAATCTCTCACCTTATTTATATAATTTTTAAATGTATGTCATGCAAATAACTGCAGTTATAAGTTTCTTTTAATAAATTATTTTACAAAGCTTTTTATACATGATCACACTTGATCAGAAAAGATGTAATATTTAATCATTGAAAACCGTGTGAAATTATATTATTTTCAAGTATAAGTAACCAAACCATCACTTATCCACGACATATTCTCATTCAATTTGGAAGCCCTTCACATTTTTATAACAAAGAACGGCCACAGATAAAACGAATTCTTTAAAAAGTTTGTCAACTAATAAACATGCTTTTCCTCCACTAAATCCATGCTAAGACTTCGAAGAAGAAACTTTATTTGGGTGCGTGAGTTTTAGATTTTCCTTGTTTATACCATGTACATTTTTTTATTAGTTCAGCCTATTCAAAATATTTCTTCCCAAATAGTTAATTCTTTAAAAAGTTTGTCAATTCCTATATAGATCATTAATAAATTCTTCTCAAATAGTTAATTTAAATCTCTAACTTCTCAATTGGTTCAAAATATAATTTCAGTTTTTTTTTTTTCAAGTTTAATTCATCCAAAATGCATACTATTGTGTATTAATTTCATACTAACCACCAATACTGAACAATTATAATTGTATACTACATAAAAAAAAAATGCATACTATATTTAGAAATTATATACAACATTTCTTACATTGAAAATTTAATTTCATACTACTCACCAATCTTGGACAATCATAATTCTATACTACATAAAAAGAAATCATACTAAATCGAGAAATTATATACTACATTTAGAAATTAATTTCATACTACTCACCAATCTTGGACAATCATAATCAATACTACATCAAAAGAAATCATACTACATTTAAAAATTATATACTAAATAAGGTGAGAGAGATTGGAGAGAAAGAAAGAGAATAATTTTATATATTAATTAGGATTTTAAGGTGTAAGGGTAAATTTGATATTTTAAATGTAATTTTTGATTAAATGTGAAATACTTGGTTTATATGCGAATAAAAATAGTTAATGGATTATATGGTAGATAAGACTTATGTTTTGGTAGTATATTGGAATAATATTATTATGAATTTTATTTGAAAACATGGGTAGTATGGAATTCGACCATGGATAGTATAAAATTAATTTGAATTTTATTTGAAAAAATTGGAAGAAAGAAAAAGAAATTGAAAAATAAAACAAAATTGAGTAGTAAGGGTAAACTTGTACACTTATATATTAAGTTTGATTAGATGGGAAATTAAATGAGTAAATGGGAAATTAATATTTTGAATGGATTATTTAGGAAAGAATGTTTTCCTTTTGGAGTATACGAGAATTGTCTCTTTTTATTATATATCAGCAGTGCTTTTATTATACAATCACAATGCTTTATTAATACTTCAGTAGTATACGGATTTTTCTATAAAACCAGACAGGGTTTCATTACGGAGCCCTATATAAGACATGACATTCACCCTACCGTGCATTTATAAAAAAAGAAAGAAAAAATAAAAAGAAAAAAATGATTAAGGACTCGAATGAATGTCATGTCATTTATAGGGCTCCATAATGGAGCCCCATCTGGTTCTATAGAAGAACCGGTAATATACACCACCAATGTTTTTATTATACAATCCTAATACTTTTAATCAAATAAGGAAATATACAAAAACTCTCATCCATCCATTTAATTTGATCCAAAACTCATAATTGATCTTAGTTTTACAAATAAGAACATGGTTTTCATTTGAACCTAATATATATATGGAAATCACCACAATACATTCATTTTACCATACTCATATATTGTGATCCAATCAAAGATTGACACATCACCATCTTTAAGAATAAAAAATCTTTTTAAATAAATCTATTGGTTAATAAAGTAGAAGAATGGTAACAGTAACTATACAGTAAAAGTTATATATATATACACACATATACACACACACACACACACTAGTTTAACACCCGTGTGTTACACGGGATTTATAAAAAAATAAATATTTATAACCATTAGAGTTTCCAAATTTAAAAATAATAAAAATTAAAAAAATATCGTATTTTCATCTGGTGTCTTCTACAAATGGTTAGTTACTATTTATTAACTACAATTTTTATTTTTAAATAATTTTTTATTTTAATGTTTAGATTAAATTCGTTAATAATTTTATATTTGCATACGTAAATAAATTCGAAACTTGTTACATTCTCAACCCGTAACTAATTTTTATTAATTAATTATTATTAAATATTTTAATATTTAATTAAAATTCTATAATCATTCTTAATTACATACTTAGAGAAATTTAAAAGATGTTATATTCCCAACCCGTATTGTATTGTACTAGTGTCTAATTAATATTTATTAATTATTATTACATAAATATATATTTTTATATTCAAAATTAAATTCTTTAATAATATTTAGTTACATACTTAGATTATTGAATTAACTCATACTTTAATTATATTATATATTCTAACTTTTATTCTCAATACAACGTATTTAGATTATTAATAAATAATTACATTTTTTATGTAATTAATATTATCTTATAAATAATTTTTCTTTTAATTAAGATAATTATTTGAATTCTTTTTCTAATTATATATGACTTCATATATATATTTATATTAAAAGAATAAAAAAAAATTATTGAATTAAATAAAATATAATAAAAGAAAAATATTAAATTAGAAAAATATATAAAAGAATAAAAAAATTATAAAAGGAAATATAATAAATTAAGTAATATTAGAATTCTTATAATATTAAAATTCTTATATTTAGTAAGTCTCAAAACCTCCAAAATTATCCAAACCACCAAAAAACTACATGTCAATTCGAAGCTTCCTACGCAGACACATAGGATAGAAATCTTTTCGTTTAGTATATAAGTTGGATATATATATATATATATATATATATATATATATATATATATATATTATTCTTATTAGATAATTTAAATTAACTTATAAATATCTTTTAAATAGTTTTAAGTTAGGTCAAATAACTATAAAGTATAATAAAGTGAAATAGTATTCACCAAGTACAATACATATAGCTATAATACACGTGCTCAAAGTATTCACGCCTCGGCAGGAAAATGGTAGTATTTTCTCTATTATTAGCATGTACACGCATTAGAAGAATTTAATACGAGATTTAACTAACAGATTCACTGTCCTTTTAAAAGCTCAACAACATGCCCCCACCCATCATCATTCCTACTTTAGTCACGGCAAGGTTCTGTTCCTGTAAATCAATGTAATTTATAGAAAAACAAAGGAAACACGTATTGAGCAGAATCTAAGGATGTCATGTAATTTACCAAGATAGAGTAACGGCAGAGGATCCCCATTCCTAACCATACCATAAATATGAACACCACATAAAACCTAAGGCATTTATATACATGCCCAACTCTGAAATCATGATCATAGCATACTGCATTTGGAGTAAAGCTACCAGCTAAAGACTACTTAAATCAGACGAGAGGGAAATAGGTTTTCCCTCTACAGCAAATAATAGAGTCTCGGCATTCAGCTCTTGGCACCCAGTCCCATCGATTTTGGACGCCTGACTGCAGCTACAGGATTGACTATGCCTTGAGAATCCTTGCCCAGTCCTGTTCCTTCCACAAAACCCATCTTTGCCATCATCTTCGACCCGAATCCCAAGGTATGCTTCTCAAACGAACCAAGTTCCTGGCTCTTGTTTTTTGCTGATTTACCATTGGTACCAAAAGACTTGGCCTTGCGTCCAACTGCCTTGAGTTGAGGTTTCGCGCTCCGATCACTAGTTTCAGGAACCTCAGCACCCAATCCAAGTGATTTAGGCCTCTGAGACACTTCAATGGGCTTTGCCATCCCTCGGCCATCCTTTCCTAAGCCCCCACCTTCCACATATCCCATCTTGGCCAACATTTTCGAGCCAAACCCAGTTGTGTGCATTTCGAATGCACCGCATTCTGCTGCATTCGCTTCAACTTTGCTCCCACTGCAGGTGTCTTTCATCTCATCCGATCCGATGGTTCTGAACTCAACTACTTCAGTATTCAAAATACCACTTGAGATGAAGGACAGGGGCTGTGCAGCATAAGACCCTACTTTGCCAGTCGTATTGTTTTTTGCTTCATTACTACTTTTGTAGGTTGTGTATGTTACTGAGTTCTTACTTGATTTCTTCCTGAAAGATTGTGAGCCTACTCGGGGGGAGGCACCAGGTTTGCCGGCGTTGTTTATAGCATGTGCACCAACTTTCGCAGTCTTACCATCAACGACTGAGAAGTCAGCATCCTCATCAGCTCCTCCTATCAGCTGAAATCCAGAAACGAATAATTTGGTAAGGGTGAATGTTAAAATACAACTTTATGGAGATTCGATGTCCCTTCATTACCTTCTCCAGGCGTATTTTATCACTTGCAGAGGGCATACATGTGTGCTGTGTTCGGACCACTGTCACAAATCTGTTTAACAAAATTAAATGCCACATTTGAAATTCAGTACCTAGTGATTGTTATTTTGTAGAAGGTTTAATCAAAATTAACAAAGACGTGAACAAACAGTTTTCTTTGCATGTATGATATTATACTACCTTGCGAGTTCGTCAAGATTTTCGTATTCCCCCCACCCCACACCAGAGGAGAATCAGAGAGAAAGGAAGCCCACGTTCAATGTCAAGTTACGGATACTTCGTAAAATTATGACACCCAGTTACAGGAAAATTGGCCAATTATGCTAATCAACGCAGATAATTCCATTTTAAGCAAACGTCTATCGCCTAGAAATGTAATACACAGCAAATAGAACATCTTGCAACATCCACTTAGCATTACATGGTTATACCTTAATAAAGGGCCCAAAATCAATGACTGCTAAGAAGATAGCTTGAGTAATAAAGGAGCTAGACCAAGGTGGTGGAATATGAATTTGAGGTTTTTTGAGGAACCGTGTGAATTAATGTGTACGTGTTTGAACAAAACGTGGCGGTGGTGATGGTTGGACAACATATAAGAGAGAGAATATTTTTTTTTAAATGGTATACGGAAATAAATAGAAGGGATACAACTTGATTCTCATTATTGAGAATTTTTATAATCAAGTGTAAAATAGTTAAAAGAACATTACAAAGATACACATTACCACAAATAAAGGAACATTATCAAATTTTGAACAAAAATCATTTATCCAAGAGAAAATAAAGACTCAAATTATTGGTGGTACAACCACTAGAAACACTTCGGAGTTTTCTAACCAAATTTGGGGCTGCCGCCAAATCATCCTATTCAGCTCAGTGTGGGTGTAAAGCTATGCCCAGACCCAGAAAGATGAGCCTTTGATGAGAGTGAACGAATGGTGGAGATGTTAGCCACGGAAATTATTCAACCGAGCAGTGGGCCACATTTCAACCCCGATGTTATTGATTCGCAAGAAAGGCGGAAGTCGGCAGTTTTGTGTGGATTACCACAAAGTAAACAAACGAACGGTACCGGATAAATATCATATTCCCGTGATACAAGAAATGCTTGATGAATTATAGAGTACTAACTTGGATTTGCATTCAGGGTACCACCAAAATTCGTGTTACCCATGATATTTCGAAGATGTCTTTTCGTACTCTGGACATTAAGAAATTCTTGGTAATGCTTTTCGGCCTAGCTAACGCCCCCGACCACCTTTCGGGACACGATGAATGATTTGTTTTGCCTGAACCTCCGAAAGTTTGTGCTAGTTTTTTTATATATATAAGTTAGGCCTTATAAATTGGCCATACGATAGAAAATTAAAAAAAAATCTCTCCCAATCCCGCCCCTAGGTGACTCCTCGAACCCAGGACCTAAGCCTGGGTAGTGGACGCTCTTACCACTAGCTAACCCACTTTATCAAGCTTGTGCTAGTATTGTTTTACTATTTTTTTTTTAACGACATACTGATTTACAGTGAAAGTTGGGAGCAGCACCTAGTCCATTCTTTAATTGTTCTACTACACTTGCATGCAAATTCCTCCATCGCCAACCTGCAAGAGTGCTGCTTCAGGCAACTTGAGGTGGAATTCTTGTGAGTCGTGACAAGTAGATTTAAAAATGTGCCCATTGCATAATCAGTCCCCTAAAATATTTATTATTAAATTTAATATTGAAAACTTACATTAGTTGCATATTCTCTTTCGACTTGGCGAGACGTGAGAAACTTATATCAGTTATCTTCCAAACAAAAGAATGAAGCCCACTAACATCAATAACCCTAGCTCCTATCTTGCCTCCAACTAAAAGCCCATTTGCAAACCAAAGCCCAAGTCATGAAGCCCAGTACAAAACAAAACCCTAACTCCTTCCAACAATCTTAATCGGCCGCCCACATGACCCTGACTCAACCAGCTTCTGCAACAAAATTCCATCGGGCCTCCACACACAGTCGAGTTCACCTTCGAGATTTCCAGCCGCATCTGAACGTTGGAATCCATCTACAGCATTATTCCGAGCATCATAGCAAAAAATTTAAGGTCTCTAATTTGCAGATTATCTCAAGTTTCATGAGGAAGAGGGCTTAATTTGAAGTATTTTTCAGATTTTCCCCAAAAAGATACATTTAGTCTAGTTTAATCCCTTTTTTTTTTTAAATTTTATTCAAATTGGACCCAGCCGTATCTGAAAAATATATCCAAGTCGTGTCGAACACACGTATCCGCATATCGGTGTTGTATCCGTACCCGAGACTCAAAAGTTTTTGGAGTATCCGTGCTACATAGCCATGGGCAGAGTATTGCTTTGATACTGGGTTTCAATCGGCAACGGGCTGCACACCTTAAATGATGAGTTCACAGAGATGAAGGGGATTTTGGGGCAGTTACGATTTCATCTACAATGCGCCCAACCCGCACGGCACGGGAGGCTTATAAGCACCAAAAGATGAAATTTTCGGTTGGGGATATGGTTTATCAGGTTACAACCACGGCGTCAGAGTACGTTATTTAAGAAATCAAATGTTAAGCTCACTAAGCTGATATTTCAGACTTTTTCCAGTGATTGGCCGAGCTGGGGCTGTGGTGTATAAGCTGAAGTTACCGGAGACATCTTGGGTTCATCTGGTATTCCAGTTAAAGGCCGTGGTGGGGAATCATAGATTCACCACCTTGTATCTCCGGAACTGTTGGTAGAGAGGAGACCAGTTTGTATTGGAAGCTACTTTCAATACGCAAGCAGTTCGAAGGGATAATGAGGATGTGCAGGGAGAGAGAGAAAGGGGGGTGTCCCGGAAGACAAAGCTACATGGCTGGCTCCCATGAATACGATAGTAGACAAAGAAAGTAGGGTCATTTGACAATAACCACAAATCTCAAAACTCTGCAGGAGAAATCTCAAATGACTCTCTGCCTTGTATTGGATTCAAATCCATTGAGGGAACAATGATACCCTCTATCATCCCATTTTTATTTAACCAGCTTGACTTGGCACGGAGTTTATAAAGAGAGCTCAAAAAGTGGAAGTATAGTGTATAAGTGTATGTCTAACTTAGTTGAAAAAGGCGAGAGGCGCACCTAGGCGCAAAGCCTTCTGGAGCCTGAGGCGCAAGGCGCACGGCTAGGCGCGCGCCTTTTGAACAAAAGGCGCAAAAATAAAAAAAAAATGAAAAATATATTAACTTTGTTTTTAGATTACAAATAAGCAACTACATGGTGAAAATAGTTATATTACAAAAACAAATTATTCATGGTAACCCAAAAGAGCAAACTAAACATTAAACACAGAAGTTAAAATAATTATTATGACACGATAACAACTATTATATTCATTTGGGATGTGTTAATAAGTATGAATAAGTTCCTAAATTATAAATAAAAAAAAATAAAAAAAAATAATAAAAAGTTGACCATGTTTGCCAGGCGCGCCTAGGCGCAAAAAAGGCGCACAAAAAGGCGCCCCAAGGCGCAAAAAAGGCGCGCCTTTCGCACAGCGCCCGCCTTTTGACTGGCTAGGCGTTTGGGCCATCGCCCTGAGCGCCTTGCGCCTTAGGCGCGCCTCAGGCGCGCCTTTTTAAACTATGATGTCTAAGTTATCACACTGAAAGTGGGTCAATTGACACTGCTGAATTAAAAATGCCAGCTAGATATATATGCTCTTCTTTGGTTATGTATTGAAAGCTAGCAATTTTTAACCCACCAAAAGAGAAGGGAAAAAGGAGAAAATAAGGGTATTGCAACAGAAACAAAAAAATTTACTAGGTGAAAATAAAAGGATACAAAATACTAATAATAAGTAAAAATCCTTAACACTACACTGAACTATGAATGTGAGTCCCATATTAGAAACATCTCAAATAGAACAAAAGTGGCAGAATAATTTACAACTGAATATGCATTATATTGTTAATTTGACAAGTTCATTCATCTCATTCGTCAAATTTTCTAGCTTCACCATGAACATAAATAGAAAATAAAGCATAACATGTTTTACCTCTTCTTTCCGGATCCTTGGCACTCACTACGCAATCGATAAATAGCAGCTAATCTCCTTACCTGTGAAATATCATGTATAACGGGCAAAAAAATGACACTAAAGTATAATTTGAACACAACATTAAACAAAGGTCTAGGAACACTTGATATCTCTTATTTAGATTTATAATCCAAAAAAAAAAATCAAACTATCTTTTGTAGAGCCTGGGTGGTGAACAATAAAAATACATAAGGGCATGTTTTGACTAACATTCGTTGGAATCCTGAATCTTGGTATTCAGTATCTCGAGTATACAAAATTATGTGAATAGTAGGAATTCTTGTTTGATGTCGGATTCAGAATCCTTTACTTTTAACTGAAGATGTCAAATCATGTTTTAAAAGTGGATGATGATGTATTATTGTATTGTATTTGATGTCAAATCATATCTGAAAAGTAGATGGTGTTGTGTTACTATATTGTATATAATGGTATTTAATTATTTAATGTAATGATGATAGAATAAAAGAGATAAGTGTGTGAATATGATAGATATTATTTAGGTGTAAGAAGTTGTTGGTTGAGTGTTGAATTTTTGAGTCCTAGAACAGACGGGGATTGGGATTCGGAATCGCAATCCCAATATTGGGAACGCTAGGCCAAACAGGGCCTAAAGAAATGGCAGTGCAATAAAAATGTTAAGCATGAAATTCGCATCCATAAATATTTTACTATCAGCATTTGATGGCCGTCAGTGGTGTAAATTTGAATATATAGGATCAGTTCAGGTAAATATAGAAAGAGAATAATAAAATAGAAAAAACATAGATACATAATCAGAAAAGAGAAATGGTGTGCTGCATGTGGGGTTGGTAAATAAAGATATATACTTGGTCACTAGCTTCAGAACATTAATGTACCTGAGAACAATCCCGTGGATGCATAGGCGCGAATGACTGCATATCCGTGCCATCAAGAACTATGTGCTGAAATTTCTACAACACCAAAATGTTGGCAATTCAGGATCCCAAATAGCAAAACTTATTAAAATTTTGCCAAGGAGGAAATAAAAAATAAAAATAAAAAACTGAGTCCAGTTCCCGTTTGCAGATATTTTCATATTAAATCGAATTGAGACTCTAGCCTTGTGAAACAGAAACTAAATATAGCAGAGATGACAATAGAAACCGAGCCATAAATGAAACAATAATAATCCTGATAAAAGAGAGAATAAGACGGGAAAACGACAAAGAGAGAGAGAGAGCAACCGTAACAAGATTCATCATTCAAATTCTGAGTCAGCATCCAATGTGAAAGGAACTCAATTTAGCTGTCAATTATGAGTGCTGGTGTTTTTCTGTTTTTGTGTCCTACCTGATTTATTTTCTGAAGATCTACACCTCGCCGAACCATTCTATCCCGACGCTTGACTGCAATCATTTCTTTACGATGTTTCTTTTTCTCCCCTGAATCACATATATACATACAATAAATCCAAATTAAGACGAGAGAAAAAATGATACCATAAATAACAACACAAAAGATGCAGGAGACTCTGAATGCAAAAATAATTGAAAGGTCAGGAATATAAAATTCTTTTAACTCGACATTATACATACAATAAATTCAATCCAGGTGCAAAAGTAATCGATATTAAGAAAAATGAGTGATACTACACCACAGGAGACACCGGAGACTCTGAATGCAAAGATAATTGAAATGTCGGGGGATATAAAATTCTTTTAATTTAACAATCCAGGTACAGAAGTTACCCAATAGCCATAAGCAGAAGGAAAAACAATGATACCACAACTGACAACACACAGAACAGACGTATCATAAAATGCTCATCCCAACCAATTTCAACTCTGAAATATCTAATATTACAAAAGAAATCCTTTTGATAGAAGCTCTAACCCGGTATTTTGCTCGTATTTTTGCTTTTGCGAGCTTTGACCGGCCAAGATTGTGGAAGTCTTGCAACATGTTTTTTCTTCCCAGAAACAGTTCTTGTATCCTTAACAAGCATTAGGTCATCGAGAGAAGATGAGTAGGCATACTTAACAGGTGTTGATTTTTTATCTTCTCTGTGATATTTTCTTCCTAATTCGGGCTTTCTCATGCCATACTCCCTTGATGCTTCCTGGAGATAAATCCCACCCAACTTCTGCAGGGTTTCATCAAAGCTGTCTTCAGAATCAATGTCATCATCAGACACATCGGAAACCTGTCCAACAAGCCGTTCGACATTGATGATGTTGCTAATTCCACCAATTCCCTCAAAGTAATCTGCAGCAACCTCATCATCGATGTCTGAACCACTACATGAGGAACCATCACTCTCAAATGTTTCAGAGCAATCTTCTGAGACTGAGGAGACAGAGCTTTCTTCATCGCTCAAATCTTCGTCTTCATTCTCATCACTAATATCTTGCGTATATATTTTTGTGCCTCCAATTAACACATAACCTTGATTTTCCTCCGGAAAAGACATCTTAGCCATAAATTCCTCACCTGTTTCATCATTTGCACCATGATCGGCCTCAGCACCTGTATCACCTTCACCTGATGAAGATAAGTCCATAATAAAATCACTCTCTTGCTCTTCCATCTTGGATGAATACCCAACACCATTTGGAGTTGTTTCCCCTTCATCATAGAACCCTAATCCTCTGTGTGAGCTTTCACCCAGTGTAAAGCTTGCCGTGTAGTCATACATATATTCTATATTTTGGGATTCCTTGACCGGTCCCTCATCTAAATAAACGACAGTTGAACTCTTCTCTGAATCAACCAAAAGTACAGGATTTGATGCACGAAAATTGTTCTCCCGATTTTCCTTGACCGGTCCCTCATCTAAATAAACGACAGTTGAACTCTTCTCTGAATCAACCAAAAGTACAGGATTTGATGCACTAAAATTGTTCTCCGGAGTTTCACCTCCATCCACAAATGCATTTTCCTGGAAACATCCATAACCGTCAAGGCAAATGTTGTCAGCTCAGTACATTGAACAAGAGATCGCAACTTACCACTATGTTACCAGATCGACATCTAACATGAATTCAATTTTTCCGGAAGATGAAACAATGTAGTGAAAAAGGTGAATTTTTGAACACTGTATAATTCAACTTCCCATTTGTTATATATATAATAAATGAATATATATATTATCCTTATGACCACATAATCTGATTCAAATTAATCAAAAAATGAATAATTATCTATAAACTATCTTACTTACATAGTACAGGTCATCAGTCATAAACTCTTTTTTGTCAGAAATAATCAATTTTTCCTAACCAAAAAAATCCTTCTCCGGAAATTGCATAAAAAAAGGACAAAAGAAAAACCAATAGCTTCGTAGCTCAATATACCTGAGGATACATGTAACCAATAGCATTCCCTCTAATCCTCTTACCCGAGCCCAACCCAGGAATCGAATCCTGATTACTCCCTTCTCCGATCCCGGATCTCGAACCATTTCCCCCATTTTTCCCTTTCCTCCTCCCTAGAGAAGAAAGCCATTAAAAAAATACCCTTGTAAACAACCAAATATAATCATAATTCAGAGAGAGACCGACCAAATATAATTATAATTCAGAGAGAGACCGAGACCTCTGGAAGGAGGAGAACTGAAGGCAGACAAATCGGACAAAAATCCACCTTCCACAAAAAGGCCATGATTGCTGAAAGAAGCAGCCCGTGCCCCCAACTTTTTTCTGCTCTTTCCACCCATGGTTAATTACACTGCGGATTCAGATTAAAATACAAACGCGTGTGTATAAATCTCTCTCTATCTCTCTTACTGTCTGTCTATCTATCTATATATATATAATAATAATAATTGATGCAGGCGGTGGTCGAGGAGTAGGGACGAAGGAAAACTCGGGTTTGGGGGAAAAGGTAGGTGCCCGTCTGTGACGGGTGTAGGGTTGAGTGTATGATCTCAAGTTGTACGTTTGAAACTTGCCAATGAGGGGGTATTAAGAGGTTTCGATCTACACAAGTGTGCAATGTGTTGCTATTTCGTTAGGGCTAAGATTCGGAATACCGAATTTAGGATTCGAAAGATCGAATCCTCGCATTGTTTTAAAACTTAAAAATTAAGTAATCTAACAAAAATATTTTACAATTAAATTATTAAATATTATTAAATACAATATAATGATACACTAACACTTACTTTTTAGACATGATTTGAATCAAATACAATATAATAATACACTAACACCTACTTTTCAAACATGATTTGACATGTACACTAAAATGTAAAGGATTTCAAATCCTATAACAAACAAGAATTCTTACTCTTCACATAATTCTGAATACCATAATTCACAATCCCAATGAATACTAGTTCAAACAGGCTTGAATGGATGTTGGTGAGTGTGGCCCGCTGCTATACTTGTTGCCGAGAAATCTACCAAGAGATGGTCACACTCTTGTCCAAGTTCAGATATAATAATAGAGTAGATTTCTCGTGACATCGAATTCATTCTGTGAAATCGTTTAGCTACAGTTCATCCAACCAATCCCAACCTATTCATTTAATAAATAAGAAATTTATTAAAGTTTTTATTTATCTTTCTCAGATAAGACACATAAGTGCTCTCCCACCATCGGACTTCGACCGCCACTGTCACCTGTTGTTCGTCGGCCACCACCGTTATCGGTCACCGAAATATTTTTTTGATAAATTTTATATCGTTGAAAGAGTCTCGTTTCCGTCGTTACACATTCGTAATTGAATTTACGATCTAATACTCCATTTACCATATATCAGAGGTCAAAAGTCACAAAATCATCAATTTTGACCTCTGATCTACATCGATTCACCAAACCAGACTTTGATCGATTACTATCTCTCATCTC
Source organism: Phtheirospermum japonicum (assembly GCA_014905375.1). Lineage (NCBI taxonomy): Eukaryota > Viridiplantae > Streptophyta > Magnoliopsida > Lamiales > Orobanchaceae > Phtheirospermum > Phtheirospermum japonicum. The sequence goes on along the minus strand of BMAC01000033.1, from coordinate 739,813 downwards.
CTTTCATCCACTCTACAAGTTGTCAATTCAAACTTAAAAGAATTTAATGTCGTCGGGAAAAAAGTTAGAATCTGCCCAGTTTTAAGTATTAAAAATTTAGTTAAAAGTATCACGATTCAGCTAAAATTTAAAAACTAAAAGTATCACATACTCAGTTTAAAGTATCACATATTCAACTCAGAGTATTACAAAATCGATTAAAAGTAACACATTATATATTTTTACATCTATTACAAAAAATATCAAAGTATCATAAACGTATTGTTAAATTATTACAAAATAGTTAAACTATCACATTATCTATAATTTAAACTTTTATTTAATTAGATCTATACCTATTGCACTTAGATAATTAAAAGTATTACAAAAGTCTGATCACGTATCACATAACATAGTATAAGTATCACATATTTTCTAATATTTCTACTTCATTTTGTAATACTCGATAAAGACCTATAATATATTGTATATCCACCTAAAGATTGTGCTACTTTTAACTCAAGTTGTGATACTTTTACTGCATTTTGTGATACTTTTACATAAACTATACTATTTAACATTATTAACTAAAGTTGTGATACTTTTAAATAAATTTGTTATACTCTTATAGTAATTTTTTATATTCCATATAGGTGTATAATATACAATATTTATACATAAGATTGTGATACTTTTAACTCAAATTATGATACTTTCAACTAAACTTATGATACTTTTACTGTAATTTGTAATACATTAATATGGAAATGTCATATTAATTTGTAATACTTGTAATTGTGAAACCCTAATTATGTTTTGTGATACATTAACAACCTTATGTAATACCTTAATATCTTATTGCAACCAGAAGTTAAAATAGTGTATTTTTTTATTATTTTTTGTGATACTTTTACAATTTGTATGTACTACTTTAAATCGATGTTGTCATACTTCAATTGTGAAAATTTATTAATTTGACATAAAATTAATACACTTTATTATTGATAATTTTAGTATAACTTGTGATACTTAAAATCAGTTTTGTGATACAAATATATTTAACCAAATACAGTATTACTTTAGTTAAACACGTGAAAAAAAATAAAAATGCCCTTCCGATCAAACCCTACCAACTCAACCCCCACCGACCACCACCGCACTAACACCATTACATACATGAAAACAAACACATATAGAGTAATCAACTCCCCCACAAACAATAATACCGCCAAAAATTACACGAATGAGCATACACACAACTACACACATTCTAACATCACCGCATAAACGCATCACCAGGAGCGGACAATAAAGCGGCGACTACAACCATGGTAGAAAATAGAGAGAGTGAAGCGAAAAAAAAAAAGAACAAGAAAAAAGCCCTACCTTCGCCGGTGTCGATTCCAGCACTAATTTAAAAATATAAATTATAGATATTGTAGATTGAAATTCAAGGAGTTGAGCGGTGATTGGGGATCCGAAACTTGCCCAATGAATCATAGCAAATCGAAGGTCAAAATTGATAATTCATAATTTGATCTCCGATCTACGACAATCGAAACATTGATTCATAATTCTGGTTTTAGATTTAGAATGAGAGAGTCGAGACGCTTTAAATAATATAATTTTTGTTAAATTTCATCGTCGGAGGACAGTAGCGCCCGTGCGACGGTAGCCGATGGTGGCCATGTGTGAGTGCGAGAGAAACAACGTAAAAGGGAGGGGTGTGGGGGGATTGGGCTGAAATGGCATAATGTTTTTTTT
>BMAC01000033.1:727083-738045 GCA_014905375.1 Phtheirospermum japonicum | reverse complement strand
CCATTTAAGCCTCATTAAATGCAGTCTGCCACCCTGCCGGACACGTGTTACTTGATTGTATTCTCGTATTATAATAAACACAGTGGGCCCAAAAACTAAAGGCCCAAAACATTTCCCGAAACCCTACTGTCTTTCCCGCTCCTACCTGTCCCATCCACCTTTCTCGCCGCCCAACAAAAAGCCCCTTCGCTTTCCCCACTCACTACCTTTTCACAAAATACACCCAGAGAATCACCATTTACACTCTACAACAAAGCTCGACAACTTAACAAAATTCTCAAAATTCTCCCACAGCACATCACTCCACACCAACCTACAGCACTCTAAAGATGTGCAAGTCCCCAACTCCTTAATAATATAATTGCATTGTTGTAAATATAATACATCTGCTGAGTTGTTATGAATTTGTGTTGTCGCCCTCCCCCTATACTTTTGAATTTATGACAAAACCAGCGTCTCCTACCTCCAATTCCCAAAACTCAAGTCTTTCCCCCGATTCAAACCCCAGCGAAAATCCATTTATACTCGAAAAAAGACAAACTCAGCTTCCCTTACCCTCCTCCGGCCTTCGCGACGAACCCGAGGGCGACGTCGATTGGTCAAAGCTAGATGCTCAAACTAGGACCCACACCGAGGCCCAAGCTCTGACAGATAATATACCCGAAGACCCTTCCACTATTCCACTATCCCTTACACACATTCCAGAGGGTATTCCTTTGCAAAAACCGAGCGATCCAGCACCTTGCGAGCACTTTAGGAAAAATCCAGTGACTATAGCTCACTCCCTCTCTATCGACGACCTACCTTCCTCATCCCGTGCAACCAAAGAAATTAAGCATAATTACTGGTTAATCCCCACACAAAGAAAATGGAGAAATTCAAACGAATCCTCAATTTTCCAGAGACCGCTAAAATGGTCCTACCTGACAGTCCGCACGTAGACCCTATGCAACCTCTCCCTAATCACATCACCCTTTTTGACACATTACTAGTGGCAGGGTTTAGATTCCCAGCCCATCCCTTTTACATCGAAATTTCCAACCTGTACAAAATTTCCCCCTTACAACTAACTCCTAACTCCATGAAATTCCTAGCAGGATACCTCATATTATGCAAATACTACAACACCCAACCTGACCCAGGCTTTTTCCATTTTTGCTTTCAGATAAAATACCAACAGAATTCCTTTTATCTTTTTTCTCGCGCTGGTCTAGCTCGCTTCTTAATAAACCCTTCCAACAAAGTCCCCGAGTGGAAAAAGAACTTCTTCTTTATCCACAACACTGAAGATTAGCCCTTTATAACCGAACTACAAGACCATACCCCTAAACAATACAAACCACCCACTTCCAAATACCTCCCTATCCTGTACAAAGAATACTCTGATCAGCTCGCGGAATGGAGCAAACGCCCTTTCGGCGTGGTACATCTCACCAGTCGATCTGATATGTTCCGTTATGTGGGTATTGACTCTTGCCCAGTCAAACCACATCGTGCCATCACCAAATCTGAGTTTGGTAGGTTTTCAAATCACACCATACTCCATACTAATAAAGAAAAGATGGAATAATAACACTTTCTTTATCTACTGCAGTTGCCTTTATCAAAGATTGCGCCGCAACCCGCTCAGAGGAAGCCAAGAAACCATTCGCTCCACAGCCTGCAGCTCAACCCGTATCTCCTCCCATCAACGTAGATGAAACATTGCAACAAGCCTTCAGGGTAGCAATGGACGATGAGGAGGAGGTTCAACTGACAAGGAGATCTGTTAAAAGTAGAGGAAAACGACCTCTCCATCCTATACCAGAGAACCTTACAACCAAGAGCCCAACGGCTACGAGCCCGAGCCCACCAGAACCAAAACGTCGTTGCCTTCACAAGGGCCTCGCTGCTACCTCTGTTAGCTCACCCGACCTAAGCAAAATACTGGCAAAATGCGATAATGCCGAAGACATCCTGACCCTTATTAACGAGCGCGTAATCAATCAGGTAAACACAAAGAACCTTATTTTCTACCACACTCCACACTTATAAATACTCACAAAAGTCTATGATGCAGTTGAACCCCTTGTTCTCCAAGCTATCTGAAGAGTTAGCAACACGTTCGGCAGAGAGAGAGCTACAAAAAACGTGCGATGAGCTGACCACACAAACAGAACAACAAACACGGCAACTGTCATTGACTCAAGGAGAGATGGATGAAGAACTGAAACTGCTAAAAGCTCGTGAAGAAGAGATACAGATTTTGAAGAGACAAATGAATAGCCTGAAAGATGAGGCAGTTCATGCCGGCAACGAGCTCAAAGATGTTCAGAAGAAAGCGAGAGAGCAGACCGAGGAGCTCAAACTTCAAGTTCAAAGGCTCCAAGAACAAAATCAAGTGGCTCGGGAGCAAGGCGTGGCTGAAGGTCGGTGATCATTCCTTACGAGCGTAGCAGGCCGCAAATTCATCAATGCTTACCGGGAAGAAATAGTGGAGGCATACGAGAAATCCTCCATCTACTTCGGTACAATGGCAGCCGGTGCTCAAGAGTGGGTTACCTCAGACGCTGGGATGATCAAAGAACAGGTCGCCTCACTAAACGTCACTTACAACCCTGACATCCCAGCCCTCATCGAAAAGCTCGCCCCCTTCAGCAGCTTTAAAGGCGATTGGACACAACCAATCAGCACAAAGTGGTGGCTATCGTGCCAAAGTTGAGCAATCATGTCCACCAACCTAACCGCCGAGCTGGAGACGCCTTTGGACGACCTAGTTCCTCCATCTGAGCCAAGTTCCACAACCGCTGAGCCCCTAGCTCCTCCTCCTGATAAAACTGTTTGAACAACTCCATTTGCTCGTGACCTGTGTAAACAATTTATTACCCCTGCAAACACTTTGTTACATTTATCTAATATTTATGTAGCTCATCATTTCCCAACACATTTTAATTACGTACTTATGCAAAAACCAAAAACTATGCCTACAATAACAACTCTGGAATCACCACCCATCATAGGGGAAAACACTCCAATCAACCAACACATTAGCTCGCATAAAAACAGTCATACACTTAACAACAAAGAGCAGAAAGTATATAAGCACAGATAAAAACACCCATAACCACGTAACTACAATCATCAACATAGTTCACTGAAACTTTATTTATTATCAATTACTCAATTTCACAAAACATATTTTCACATCACCACTAACTCTCGTGCGGGAGGAGCGCACTCCGATTCAGAGATAGCTTCTCCCGTTAAGCAAAAATACAATCTTATCCTACGAACATAAATTTCCAACACTAATAACTTTATGTAGGGGGAGGTGCCCTCTGGACAAGAATTACCCTCCCCCATTACCGACCTCATAAAGCGTCCGCCCATCGCCGACCTCATGGAAGTGTCAGTCCATCACCGACCTCATAGAAGCGTCAGCCCGCCGAACTCACGGAAGCGTCAGCCTGCCGAACTCACGGAAGCGTCAGCCCGCCGACCTCACGGAAGCATCAGCCCGCCAACCTCATGGAAGCGTCAGCCCATCGCCGACCTCACGAAAGCGTCAGCTCGCCGACCTCATGCAAGCGTCAGCCCACACTCAACAACACAAACATCCACTAACGGGAGAGGTGGCCCTCCGAACAGAGTTACCCTCTCCCCGGATCGCCGACCTATAAGAAGCATCGGCCTACACACATCCCCGCCGCCCTCTAGGCATAATATCTCTTCAAATGGCATATGTTCCAACTTCTTGGCAAAATTTTCCCACTCGCGTCCTCTAGAATATAAGCACCCCCTCGAAACACTTTCACCACTTTGAACAGCCCAACCCAATTTGCCTCCAACTTCTTGACCATATGCAGCGCATCAGCTCGCCTCCAAACTAGATCGCCCACTTGGAAACGGCGATGTCTGACCCGTTTGTTAAAAGCGACCTGTATCCTCTGTTTATAATGTTCTATGCGAGCTGCTGCCTTATCTCGTATTTTCCCGATCGTCTCAATCGCTCCGCGAGCTAATCTCTCATTTTCCACCACATTGAAGTTTGCCAAATGCTGCGAACCACCCACTATTTATGCCGGAATAACTGCATCCATCCCATAAACTAAACTGAACGGCGATTCTCTCGTGGAAGTTCTTGGGGTTGTTCGATAGGCCCAAAGGATTGAAGCGAGCTCTTCCTCCCAAAGTCCCCCTGCCTTTTCCAGTCGCAACTTAAGTCCCTGCACAACTATACGATTAGTAACTTCGACCTGCCCATTCGTTTGGAGATGTGCCACAAAAGCAAATCGCTACCTCATCCCCATCTCCTTGCACCAGTTCCGAATCTTCCTCCCATTAAATTGGGTTCCGTTATCCGATACCAACACTCGCGGTACTCCATACCTGCAAAATATATTATTAAAAATAAAGTCCATCATGTGCTGCTCACTTATCCCAGTAACAGCCTCGGCTTCCACCCATTTCGTAAAATAATCAACATCCACCACCATATACTCCTTATTACCCGGGGTCTTTGGAAAAGGACCCACAATATCAATCCCCTATTGCGCAAATGGGCACGGCGAGCTCATTATCGTCATCTCATCAGCCGGTATATGAATAACCGGGGCATGCATTTGACACTTTTTACACGTTCTCACCAGCTCGCTAGCCATATTCTTCATTCCTGGCCAAAAGAAACCAGCCCACAATGTCATGCCTACAAAAGCTTTTCCCTTCGCATGGTCACCACAATATCCCTCATGTATTTCCTTTAATACTTCCAACCGTTGTTCCCTAGCCAAGCACTTCAGGAAAGGTCCGAAACACGACCTCTTATACAATTCTTCGTGTATTACACAAAAATGGGCTGCTGTTCTAGTCTCCTTCGTTGTTAATTTCTCTGCACCTTCCCTTGTTTTGACAAGAACATCCCATATAGGTGTACGCCAATCATCCTTTTCTTCGATTTCCATAACTTCTTTCCCCTCTTCTATACTACTATGGCCCAATTCCATTAGTGTGACTTTCCGAGTATTGCAAGTCCCCAGCGCTCCTGCTATCCGAGCGAGTTGGTCCGCCCGAACATTCTCAACTCGTGGTAAGTGCTCTAGTTTAAACTCCTCAAAATGTGCTGCTTCTTCCCGTAACTTACCCAAATATATTGCCATCCGCTCTTCTTTGGCTTCAAAGGAACCACCAAACTGACAGGCTATCAACTGAGAGTCCGTGTATGCCCATAACTTTTGTACGCCCAGGTCGTGTGCCATCTTGATGCCCTGCAACACAGCTTCGTATTCGGCCTCATTATTGGATGCCTTATATTTCAACTTAATCGCAAACTCCAAATTCTCTCCTTCCGGACTGGTTAAAACAATACCCAGTCCGGCTCCCGACACCATAGTTGAGCCATCAGTATACGTGTCCACGGCTTTACTTCCTCGCTCGCACTAGCTGGGCGTACCATTTCCTGCAAAAAATCGGCTAGCACCTGTGCCTTAATGGCTACCCTCGGTTCATACACTACGTCGTACTCGCTCAGCTCCACATCCCATTTCACCAATCTTCCAGACACATTTGGATTACCTAGAACTTTCTTAAGGGCTAAATTGGTGCGTACCTTCACTATGTGGCTCAAAAAATACGGCCTTAGTTTCCTCGCAGTACAGATTAGCGCAAAGCCCCCTTTCTCGAGCTCGAAATATTTCAACTCAGCTCCTCGTAGCATCCTACTAATATAATAAATAGGTTTCTGCGTACCCGCCTCTTCTCTGATCAATACCGAACTTACAGCGACCTCTCCCACTGATATGTACAAAATCAGATCTTCTCCGGGCATGGGCTTAGTCAACAACGGTATCTCGGCCAAGTACTTCTTTAGCTCGTCAAACGCACCTGCAGCCTCTTTCGTCCACTCGAACTTAGATCCCTTCCGGAGTGCTCTGAAAAATGGAACACCTCTTTCTACCGACCTGGAGATAAGACGACTAAGGCCAGCAATCCGCCCCGTAAGTACCTAGACATCCCGCACTGTGCGGGGATGCGGCATCTCCACAACAGCTCGTACTTTTTCTTGATTAACCTCAATTCCTCTCTCTGTGACCATATACCCCAAAAACTTTCCGGACCGTACCCCGACCGCACACTTCTTGGGATTAAGCTCCATCCCATACTGTCTCAAAATAATAAACGCCTTTCTCAAATCCTCCACATGAGATCCTACCTCCTTGCTTTTGACCAGCATATCATCAACATATACTTCCATAGTGGACCCCAGCAAGTCCTTGAACATTTGATCCACCAACCTCTGATAGGTCGCACCTGCATTTTTCAGGCCAAACGGCATAGACACAAAACAGTACATCCCAGTAGACGTGACAAAACTTACTTTGGGCTGATCCTCCTTCGCTAGGGGTATTTGGTGGTACCCCTGCGAGGCATCCATCATGCTCAACAGCTCGCATCCTGACGTCGAGTCCACTAACTGGTCGATGTGCGGTAAAGGATAATGATCTTTGGGATAAGCTTTATTAAGGTCGCAGAAATCTACACACATCCTCCACTTCTGTCCCGTCTTCAGTACCATTACAACATTAGATAAATACTCAGGGAACTGGATCTCCCTGATATGATCCGCTTTCAACAACTTTTGCACCTCTTCTTCAATCACTTTATCTAGCTCAGGCCCAAAGTGCCTTCTCTTTTATTTGACCGACATCGCCTCCGGATCCGCATTTAAGTGGTGCTGCGCGACCTCAAGAGACACTCCTGTTAGCTCTCCATCCCCAAAGGCGAAAACATCTCGAAATTCCCTCAACAAATCCACTAACTCATTCCTCAGCACTTCAGGTATTAAGGTCCCCACCCTGGTAGTGTATTCTGGGCGACCTTCCTCCAATGATATTTCCATCAATTCCTCATTTGGCCGAACCGAATTCTCCTGCTCCCTCACCTTCTTTGCGCTAAGTACTCCTTCCGGTGGATCACCATCTCTGTCGCGCTTATTCTCCGTTAATCCTCTTCTGACCGTCAACTGATAGCACGATCTTGCGACCTACTGTTCTGAAACGACCTCTCCTACTTTGTCGCCCACTGGATACTTAATACTCATGTGATAAGCTGACGTTACCTCTTGGAATGCATTAAGGGTAGGTCGACCCAATATAGCATTATATGCTGATCTTCCCCGAACTATCAAAAACTTCAAGTTTCTCTTCGCTTGTAATCCCTCCTTCCCCAATATTATCGACAGTGTAAGCTCTCCCTCAGTATTCACTTGTGCTCCATTAAAAGCATATATGGGCATACTCACAGGTCGTACCTTCTTCTCTACATCCACCTGCTCAAGACAATCTGTGTAGATGATATTTACCGAGCTCCCGTTATCCACGAAGATTCTACCAACATCATACCCCGCTACCTCAGCTTCAATCACTAACGCATCATCGTGATCCTCCTGTAGTCCGCGTCGATCACTAGGGCCAAAAGAGATGACTGGCCCTACCACCTGTGATTGTCGGCTCACACTAGCGACCTCCCAAGCTCCGAAGCGAGCTAACCTAGTATGTCTTTTTCGGGCTTTATTGGAATCTCCATCAGTCAGCCCACCTGAAATCATGTTTATTCTCCCCTTATTCCCTCTCAGGCCATTACGTCCCTAGTTCCTCTGTTGTAACTGTCTCGCGGCCTGATCCTGGGGTGGATCTCTTGGTGTTGGCGGAGGCAAAGGTTGCTCTGGCCTCCTCAACTCTTTTTCCTTATAGATTACTTCCTTCAAATGTCCTGCCTTTATAAGTCTCTCTATCTCCTCTTTAAGATGCCTGCAACCTTCGGTGGAATGCCCATAATTATTGTGGAACCGGCAAAAGAAACTAGTCTTGGGATGAGTAGGATCGGCGTGCGATCTTCTGGCCATTTTATAGCATCGGGCACCAAGCGTTCCATAATAGTGAATACCTTAGCTCATGGATGAATCAATGGCGTGAAATCCTCCTCTCTCCAATCTCGTATGTTCTCGTCTGGTCTTTTGTTGATCACAGAACTCGGGCTCAAGAGTCCGCGTACTATTCTTCTTGGTTCTCTCCTCAATTCTCTTCTAAGCATATTATCTCCTATATCTGCGACCTCTTTGACAAAATGCGCCCGATGTTCCTCTTCAACCTCCTCCACCTGTATGTACTTATGACATCTTGCCAAAACCTCATCATACGTTCTTGCTTCTTTTTTGACCAAAGACTTGCGTAAGTCTTCTCTCCTCAATCCTTGGTGTAAAGCTCCAGCCATCATCTCATCAGTAGCCGTGGGCACCTCCAAAGTGGTATTGGTAAACCTGTTGACATATTATTTTAGTGTCTCTTTAGGTCGCTGCACCATGGTGAAAAGCGACTGTGCCGTTTTGGCACTTTGTCTCACGCTAGAAAACTGCTTCAAAAATGCAGCTCGCAACACCTGATAACCGGTGATTTTCCCTCGTGGAAGCTGATAGAACCAATTTTTGTGCAATTCCCCTCAAGGTGGATACAAAGGCCCGACACGCCACAACATCCGTATAGTTGCGCAGCATCCTCGCATTCTCGAAGAGCTATAATGTTCGATTGGATCCGTCGTTCCCCGATACTGAAACTCCAAGTCATTATATCCCTTAGGTACCACAGCCTGCAATACATCCTCTGAAAAGTGGTGTCCCTCATCTCCCTAGAACTTCTCCCCCTCCACTCGCTTTTGCAACTTTAGCAAGGTCTCCTACATATCTCTCCAAGCTTTATTTCCAGGTCCGACCTCATTTTCATCCTTCTCCTCCGCGTTCCTCCTGTGACTTTTACGGGTTTTGTCTTGGGACTCGACATCTGTACTCGAGGTCGAGGTTCCACTCGCGTTAGTATGTCTATTCTGTCGGCGTCCTCTACGCCTGTAGTGCTTCTGTCTCACCTTTACCCCTTTCTTTTTACGCTTGCTGGTATAGGATTCTATGGATGGAGTAGAGCTGGACGTGTCCTCATGTTTTCATTTGCTCCGACCTCTTCTTTCATGGGCAGATCTCCTAAATGGAGACCTCTCACTCTGTTGTGCTTTTCTGATCGCCGACTTCTCCTCATGCTCATTATTAAGTTGCTCGCTCTTTCCTTTCTGAGTACTCAGCTCGCCGGCTAAGTACCTACACAATTCTTCCTTCTTTTCTAAAGGAACAAAGTCCATAAGCCCCTCGAGAAATCCCTTTTGAGTTTGACATGGCTTTTCTTTGGGTAAGTCCTTCCACTCGTTTGCTCCTATATGTATCGCTTTCTGTGCCATCACTTCTGGTGTCTCCTTTCCAAAGCCTTCTGCATGTTCTTTTCCCTCTCGATGCTTCGGGGAGGACGGCGACACGTCCTCCAAACCTGGAACTATCGGCTCCACCTGGGGAGGTGTCTGTTCTTCTTTTCGTGTCTCTTCCTCGTTAACGACCGCCACTTTCTTCTTTTTCGGTTTGTTTGGCCCAGAACCAAAGTGTAGGGTTTTGGGTAACATGTTTCTATACTTCATGTTTAGTTTATGAGTTTTTGTCACGCCTTTCGCTCAAGGACTCGATGTCCCTCTTTCCCACAGACAACGCTAATTTGATAAGTCCAAAAAGTTGGGCTACCAAATATATGGGGTACTAACCTCAAAATAGAGATCAGTGACCTAAAACTGCTCCCAAACACGTCACAGAGATCTGCCAAACCTCTTACGAATCTCTTGGCGACCTGGGTGATTCTGCAAAATAGCGCCTCAAACGGGTCGGATGTCAGGCCCGTTAAGACCCTCCGATGCCTAAGTTAATAAGCAAGTTCAATACTCTCAACACTTATATTGGACAATATGCAATAATAATGTCATAAGATGATTATAATGAGAGGAAAACACCTCCTTTTATAGAGATGAGGAATCCCTCCCGTCTAGGGTTACCTTCTTTAACACCATAACTCTGCCACCGCCTCATTACGGCAGCAAGAGAAGCGCTGCGTTCGGCAGCCTTGTGGATACGGCGCGGTGGTACGGCGTGCTGGCAACGAAAATGCTACAGCAGCGTACGGAACGGCTAGGTGCTGTCGGGGAGCGATGAAACTCCGGCGACGAGGCGATGAGGGCGGAGTCCGGCGTGATGACAGCAGCGGCACAGCGCGATGACAGCAGCGGCGGACTCGGCTGCGGAGGTGCGGCGTCCGGCGCGATGACCGCAGCGGCACAGCGCGATGACAGCAGCGGCGCGACTCGGCTGCGGAGGTGCGGCGTCCGGCGCGATGACAGCAACGGCGCGACTCGGCTGCGGAGGTGCGGCGTCCGGCGCGATGACAGCGGCTGTCCGGCGGCTGCGACGCGTCCACGACGAATTGGTGTCACACACCGTAAAACCTGACGTCCTTACGACGGAGCACTAGATCCGACGAGGGATTGAAAACGACGAGAACCGAACGTTTCGGTGCGACGGCGGTCGACGGCAAGCGGCGGCTGGAGGTGGTGGCTAGGGTTCTCAACCTTTTTTGGAAAATAACTTTTCCGTCTGTTCTCTTCTTCTAAAAACCTTCTTCTTTTAATCCATGTTTTTTATTATTATTATTATTATTATTATTATTATTTTAATGTTAAAGGGCTCAAGCCCAATTAAATGGCTAGCCCATTTCTAAATGGCTAAGCTTTTCTTTGATGGGCTCAAAGGGAATGGGCCCAGTTAAAAACAAAACCAATCTTTTAATTTAAAAGAGTACCAGCCCAATAACTCTAAAGGGGCTTATTGGGCCGACCCAATTTTAAAACAAATAGCCCATTGGAATTAAATCATTTCTCACAAACGATACCTCCGAAAAAATATAACAATTATATTTTCGCGTCCAGGGAGGGTCACACCACGTGTTTCCTGATTATTGAAAACGATAGCTAGAAATTAATTGTTAATTTTAGCAAAGTTAGATGTCAATATGATTGAATCTAAGGTTCGTAATTGTGATTATGAATTGAGAAAAATATGAGAAGGTTATT
>BMAC01000033.1:707143-720970 GCA_014905375.1 Phtheirospermum japonicum | reverse complement strand
CGGCAGCAAGAGAAGCGCTGCGTTCGGCAGCCTTGTGGATACGGCGCGGTGGTACGGCGTGCTGGCAACGAAAATGCTACAGCAGCGTACGGAACGGCTAGGTGCTGTCGGGGAGCGATGAAACTCCGGCGACGAGGCGATGAGGGCGGAGTCCGGCGTGATGACAGCAGCGGCACAGCGCGATGACAGCAGCGGCGACTCGGCTGCGGAGGTGCGGCGTCCGGCGCGATGACCGCAGCGGCACAGCGCGATGACAGCAGCGGCGCGACTCGGCTGCGGAGGTGCGGCGTCCGGCGCGATGACAGCAACGGCGCGACTCGGCTGCGGAGGTGCGGCGTCCGGCGCGATGACAGCGGCTGTCCGGCGGCTGCGACGCGTCCACGACGAATTGGTGTCACACACCGTAAAACCTGACGTCCTTACGACGGAGCACTAGATCCGACGAGGGATTGAAAACGACGAGAACCGAACGTTTCGGTGCGACGGCGGTCGACGGCAAGCGGCGGCTGGAGGTGGTGGCTAGGGTTCTCAACCTTTTTTGGAAAATAACTTTTCCGTCTGTTCTCTTCTTCTAAAAACCTTCTTCTTTTAATCCATGTTTTTTATTATTATTATTATTATTATTATTATTATTTTAATGTTAAAGGGCTCAAGCCCAATTAAATGGCTAGCCCATTTCTAAATGGCTAAGCTTTTCTTTGATGGGCTCAAAGGGAATGGGCCCAGTTAAAAACAAAACCAATCTTTTAATTTAAAAAGAGTACCAGCCCAATAACTCTAAAGGGGCTTATTGGGCCGACCCAATTTTAAAACAAATAGCCCATTGGAATTAAATCATTTCTCACAAACGATACCTCCGAAAAAATATAACAATTATATTTTCGCGTCCAGGCTTCGTCGCCGGAGTTCCAGCCGCGTCGCTCCTCCGCCGTGCCGTGAGGTGACGAAAGCCGGTCCTGCTTAACATATATATATGTGTATGCTGTATGTATGATTATGATATATATATATATATATATAGTTAATATAAAAGATGCTTGCATGCTGTTTGATATATATATATATAAGTATAAATGCATGCATGCTGAATAGTTTTTAATGTATGTATGTGCACTGTATTATATACATATGTGTGTGGTTTATGTTATGCATGCATGTAAGATATATATATATATATATGTTTGTGACATGTATATTTAAATATATAATTGTTATATATGATTAATATATTAATATATATATATATATAATTGTTATATATATGTTTAATGTATTAAATAGAAACTTGTCATGCTCGTTCGATTTTACGAAAATCACATTGTTTCATTTGTAAGACAATTTAAAACATTGTTTGAATTAATTGAAATTAAAAATGGGCCGTCGTCAATTTGAATTCGATTCAAATTCCTTTTATTTAAAAATTTTTGTTTTTCGCTGCGCGACGGCACCATCAAATCCCAACAGTATCTTCACCAGCATCAAGAATATTCCCCAGGAAGAAATGTAAAATCAAGAAATGAGAGATTAGTAATACTATTATATTGGTTGAAAACAAAAGTGATCTATTCTGTTAATATGCATCTACAACTATCGATGTAACTTGCTTGTTTTTTATAGACTAAAATTTAGGTAAAATTACAAAAGCTACCCCGAGGTTAGCCTACTTACCCAAAAAAAGAAGTCTTCAATTTATCGTTCAAATTTGTTTCTCCTTTACAAATGGCACCCTGGGCAAGGGTGTTTGTTTGATAAATACAAAACTCAAAGGGGTTCAATAATTTTGAGAGAGAACCGAGTTTTTCCATTTTTTAATTAAGCAAAATCTCAGGGGTAGCTTTTGTAATTAATCATAATATAATATCTTACATGTTAGAAGTTCCAACTATCTAAAACTTTAAAACCCAATAAAGAAATGCACAAGTATATGATGAACTTTAATTTCAAAAGCTTTTTTTTTTCAAAAAATATATTTTTTCTGAAATGTCATATTTTTTCAAAACTTTCTCCAAATTCTGAAATCAAACTTGTCATCGAGCTGATATTATTTTTATTTTATTATTGTTATTATTATCATTATTTTTACATTATTATTTTCATAATTTAATAATTTCTAAACCTACCATATATTCTGATATTTATGAAATTCGATAATAATGATGATAGCAAAGAAAGCAAAATATGCTAAAAAAGAATCGACAAGACTGAACGTGAAATAGTTACTGAAATTCTTAGCCTAGCATCTAGTTATACCAAAGGCCTTGGGTATGCCCCTATACGCAACATGTTGTCTGCTTTGAATACCCAACACCTACAACAGGAACTTGCAGAAACTCAAGAAAAGTTACAGAATTCAGAATCTCACGTGATTTAGATTAAAAATGGAGTCGGTCATTTAAAAATCAACTAAGTCAGCAAGACGAGTGCATCACCAAGCTTATGGCCTTCATGAAAGCAAATGAGTGAGAATAATGCCAAATTTTAGTTTTCTGTTGCAAGAACTATTTTGTTTTATGTTCTAAATATTTTCAAGTATTCTTTTGGCTTAATGTTTCAAGTACTCTAGTTGTAGTACTATTTTGGTATATATATTATGAATATTCCAAGTAATATTTTGGTGGATGGATACTCTTGTTATTTCTCTTGTAATGATACATGCTTGTTTGTTTTCATTTCCATCTTTATGTTTTTGTTCTTATAATATTTTTGACAAACTAATGCATATATTCAAGATTATTTATGTCGTCATAAAGAAAATAATAAAATTGTGAAAATGGGAGATTTCATAATTGAATCAATCATTACAACTTGTAGCATCAATAATTTTAAAATTTTCACTGAAAATCAATTATCACAACTTATTTCATCATATAATGATTAGAACTTATCACTTAAACTAACTCATTTGTGTGATTGATAAATTCATCTAATGACAATAAACTTTATCACCATATGTTACTCTTAGATCATCATTGAACATATATCTTTTATGATTATTATAATATTCGTCACATAATGCTATATATGATAAAACATGTCATCACCTTTAATGGTAATTGATGACATATTGTTTTGTCACTGTAAGTATACTTGTTCAGTGACGACCAATATTCACTATAAAATAACTCTTTTGTGAATACAAATTATATTGTATTTGATAAATATTTAATGCAAATTGTGACAATTGGAGCGTCATTATTACTTAATGAATATTGTCACTATAATTATTTTTGTTACTAAAAGTCAAATATTTTGATAACAAAATAAGGGTTCGTCATTCAAAATGGTAACATACAGTGACAATACAGACTTTTAGAAGATAAAATATTCAATCAAATAAGTGATAAATTAGTCATCACCAAGTAGTATAATATGTGATGACAATGTTAATCAGCGTCATCAAAAGCTAACATTTAGTGACACATTCAAAAAATTGCCACTTTCACCTATCATGACGGTCATACAGTGGCGACCTCTGTGATGCTCAAATCTCGTTACATGTTAATTTTAGTGACCAAAAACACACTTTATATGATGAATTTTATTGTCATCTATCCTCAAGTTTCTAGTAGTTGCTATTATTTGGTGCACAAGATATTCATCTAACGTAGTTACTTCTTAAAAATTAGTGCAACGAGTCTATTAATTGTTTACTTTTAATATCACATAACTAAATGTAATTTATGAAAAAAATAATCATGGGGTGGGTTTATGATGAAAACATGTAAGTTATCTCTAAGCAACTCGTGCATAACGAAAAAATAATCGTTAGATAGATTTCTTATGAAAACATGTCAGTTATCTCTAAGTGAATCGTGAGCTAAACTAAAATATAAGTCTTTAGAGAGATATGATGTTGCACTAGCCTAAATATATCATCAGTTTTTGTTTTGTGACTACAGTCCTAAAAGGAATTTCGGAAGAGTAATACAAAATTTAAAGTTCGCTAAGTGTTGAGTTATATAAACATCAATTTTTTGTGTGATTTTTTTGTTTGTTTGTTTTGTGTGTGTTATACATGCATATTTACGCATTTATTGCATATTTCCCTTCTAAAAGATAGTGATGGACTATAAAATTAAGTTTTGGAATTTTATTCTCAATATATTATTTTATGTCTTAGTTTTGTTATTTATGAGATCATGTATTAATAAAAAGGTGAAGGTGAAGGTCTGAGTTGGTGGGATGTAAGCATAAGTATTACCCCTATACTCCACCTTATTTATTCCACAACTCCCATTACATCACAACATAAAGCCTATCAAACCCTCTTGTTTCTCTTGATTATATCTTCAGTGTTCTCTAAAATTGTAGAGCGCAACCGTTTTTCTCATAACTTTGAACTTTCATTTTTATGTTGCTATGCTTGTTCGGTTTTCTTCAGAAATACAAGATGGTGAAAACAAAATCAGCAAACATGAGGAAAGAAGGTACATAGTCTTTAACGACTTTGACTACATGATAGAGCAGATCTCCTTTTACGGTGGGTTCAGAGCTATTTATTATCTAAGCACTTATCAAGTCAGTGGGAGAACCTAGAATCTCATATGAGGATTTTTGTAGCAACATCATGTTTTATTTTATGGCATGTTCCTTCGACATTTCAGTCGAATAAGTGGGAGAATAAGATGGTTTCTAAAGAGTTTCTAGGATAAGATGATATTGTATGATAATCCGATATTTGATTTCTTTGGTTGATATTTGATTTGATACTCGTATAGGTCTTAATTATATCATCATCTCTTATACATGTTTGTTTGATCTAAGACATTGCATATGTTTGAGCTTGCTAACTTTGCATGGACTTTTTGTGATCAGTGTGATGTTTCTACATCAGATTATACTGGCCGTTTAGTTTTTGACTTTGACAGGTCTTCAAGAAACATGTTTTCAAGCTCATGACAAAGGGGGAGATTGTAAGAAAATGAGAATCGGCGTCATTCAAATACATTTAATTGTTTCACTAGTGCAGAAACTGTATATCGAGAAGGGTAATTCTGCCTATCCAGAACGCCTTTCTGTACCTTCTGTAGTGACATAGTTCTGGATTGACAGACTTTCCAGAACGCCTTTTTTTTACCTTTCCGGATTGACAGACTTTCTAGAAGGGTAAAAAAAAACTGTTCTAGAAAATAATTTTTCTGTTCTAGAATGGTACCATCCTATACTTATCCGCCACTTTCCAGATCGGTTTTTTCAAATACCGTTCTCGTAAGTACCACTTTCCAGAACGGTATTTGAAAAAACCGATCTGGAATGTAGTACTTACGAGAACGGTATTTATAAATACAGTTCTGGAAAGTACTACTTATCAGAACGTTTTTTGCAAATACCGTTCTGGAAAGTGGTACATTCCAGAATGATATTTGCAAAAAACGTTCTGATAAGTAGTACTTTCCAAAACGGTATTTATAAATACCATTCTCGGATTTAGTGTTTACGAGAACGGTATTTTAAAAAACCGATCTGGTAAGTACAACATTCCAGAATGGTATTTTTATAAAACCGATCTGGTAAGTACTACATCCAGAACGGTATTTTTTCAAATACCGTTCTGGAATGTCCATCTTTCCAGATCGGTTTTTTATAAATTACGTTCTGGAAAGTTGAACATTCCAGAACGGTATTTGAAAAAACCGTTCTGGAAGTGATACTTACCAGATCGGTTTATTGAAAATACCGTTCTGGAAAGTAGTACATTCCAGAACGGTTTTTATAAGAACGATCTGGAATGGTTTTTTATAATCAACCCTGTTTTTACGATTCGTCTTTCCCAAATGTAAAAAATTATATATAGAATATTAAAAAACACCAAATCTCAATCGAAAATATACTAAACTATTCATCATTTCATTCAAAGCACCCCAAAACACCAACTACAATATTCATCAATCCAGTCAAAGCATCATAAAACACCAACTACAATATCTCAATCAATTCAAAGCACCCCAAAACAACAAAAAAAAAACCACACTATTCATCAAGTGTTCGAGACAACAATCACCACAATTCACATACAAAAAAAGGATTTCATCAGAGATATTTGTTCTTCAAACCAAAATAAAATGCAGTCGCACCCTCAAGTAATGACCTCTAGAAAACACTCGGTCCAACGTCTACGAACTACGTCAATGTCATCTTCCGAATAAGGTCCCTCCATATTGAATACCTACATAATTCAGGAAATACGTACAACTCATAATTCACATAATTCAGGAAATACGTACAACTCACGCAATACGCACAACTCATCACAAGATATCAATTGACAAGTTTTGAATTAATGTAAATTGACCGGGATACGATTTGACTTTTACACCAAAATGATAATAATTTTGATTTATTAAAATTACCTTTTCGAATGAGTCAACAATATCTAGTTTGACGATCTCAAGCATATGTCGCATAACAAAGATCCTACATTCATCAGCCTCACCTTGTTTGCAACACTGGAAAATAAGTAAATAAATCAATTAATATTCAACATAATCTGAAACGCTTTCGGCTGTATTTCAAACATTTTTTCGAATCTTAAAATTTGCTATACAAGGACATAAATTACCTTTGGATAAACCCACTCAAGCTTCTTGAAATGTCGTGAGTGCGTCCCTTTCATTAATTGGTATGCATTGAATGCTCTATATCAAAATAAATTACAAAAGCATCAAGTAAATGACAAATAAAATTAATGCAAAGAAAATTCTAAAGAAAACATACGTCTCAATCTTAGAGGAAATATTTTTTTTCTTTTGGTTTTCTTTGAAAACAGCAAAACCAGGCCACATAATTGTACTTGGGGCAAAGAACCATCAATTGCCAATGAGTCCTACAAAATGTGAAACAAGACACAATTTATTAGATCAAGAAATAAACAATTATTAATTAAAGAAACTTCTTAATCATAGATAGGTGCAAAGAAGCACTCAAAATCACTTTCTCCAATTCTTTCTTGTATCGTTTCTTCGATATTGTCATGCTGAAGATTCAATGGACTTATCAATCCAAATTTATCGTTTCTCTATGATGATCATTATTCGTTATACAGATACCTACAACATTGTAAATGTTTAAAAAGTTTGTATGGAGTTTGATATTATTTTTAGGTTCCAAATAATTAATTGTAAAATTTAGAGGCAAAAGAATACTTGTTGTAAAATTGCATGACCGAAATCGAAATCTTCCGAGTTACTAACATCCCTATGATGTCCTCTTGATTTATGCACACTTCGACTGTCTTCAGACTCTCAACCCCGGCTTCAATACATACATACTTCGGTTGATTAATATCGGCTGCCGCAAACCACAAAGTTTTCAGCACATCACTTTGAGTCTTGGATGCAGACTGGGGTTTTGGAAATAGTTCCCTTTGAGAAATTCCCTACAAAAATAATTATAATATGTTAGTTCTAAATAATTAGTAGAATTATAATAACTATTTTTGCTAATAATAAGAATTATAATTATTACTATTGTTAATAATAAGAATTATAATTATTACTATTGTTAATAATAAGAATTATAATTATTACTTTTGTTAATAATTACTATTTTTAACTATTACTAGTTTTGGGTTTGATTAGAAAACATTGTAAAAATTGGGGCTAAATTATAATTAATTGGAAAATTATTAATAAGAATTATTTATAACCGTTAAGAAAGCTAAAATATAAAAATCATCCATCATAAAGACCATAAAGCCGGAGAGACTTTTATGATCATAAAGATCATGCATGCAACTCTTATAATTTAGTTTAATTAATCTTATTGTCCAGCTTTCTAATATGTACTTACTAATAATGTTTTGAAATTCGATGGGGATGCCAAATAAATAAAAATATAAATTTTGTATAGAATTTGCGTCAAAAACGTGTCAGGACCCAGACTCCTTAGAAGAAATTTAGCCCTAAAAATATTAAGAGACTCTGCTGGCAATTATTAGAAAAATAATGCAGCTTAAATAAACCCATCTTTAGGGAAATCAAATCACCTATGGCTCTTAGCTCACATAATTGAATGCCTAATTGTTATTTGCTTACTGTCAAGAATGATTTCTTAACATGCAAAATTCAAGCTAATTACTATTAATGTTAATAATAAGAATTATAATTATTATTATAATTAATAACTACTATTGTTAATAATCAAAATTATAATTATTTACATCACAAACTATATTTTATATATTACCTATAATATTTATGTAGATCAAATTAAGAGATAAGTACCTTTAGACCAACACGCTCGACCAACCTTCTTGGCCAAACAATGAAATTATTTGGTGCTTCTCTAACCTTATTGACCTCTTCTGTCGGGAATGGAACCTGAGCATCTTCTACTACAACTCGTACTACTGTCACTCTCACCTCATCAACTTTCATTTTCTTGTGGTGAACAATTGACCCCAAGTCGACAAGACGGCCATATGCAACCAATCTCCTTTGAGGATCCTCAATATATAACTCATATTCATCATTGTGTTCATCGTGAGGGGCCAAAAGATCCGGATCCTGATCCGCAAAAGTATTACTCCCTTTTGCACTATCGACTACTGGAGTGATGGGCTGTCCGACGGATGTGGCTTGAGAGCTCAAAATCATTTGTATCTTCTTCTCCATTTCAGCAATGGTGTTATTGAATTCCGCTCGTGACACCATTCCACTACGTTGACGTTGGTTTCCGAAGTAGGTACTCACTGTATATCCTTTCCCAACTCCTCTTACACGGCAAGGATGATCGGGCTTGCCTACTGCAACAGCAAGTAAATCATTTGTGCCACATTCTTTGAAACTGCCAGAAGATTGTTGTTCCTCTAAAGAATCCTGCAACAAATGTAATAAGGTTAATTCTAGTAGTTTTAATAATCATGTCTAAGAATTAATACATTTTTCTATTTGATACACGAAAGATAACTTACAATTTTTGCATCAATAATTCTCGCTTCTGGAGTGGTATATTGTCCAGAAGAATTCATGCGCGCTCTCTTCCATTTCTCATGCCGAGTCGGGGGAGATGGAGGAGGGATAATCTCCGACGGATCCTGTGAGGCTTTTTGTCTCTCCTTAACATTCTCTTCCATCATTTTTTGTTCCAGAAGTTTGTAACCTCCACGAGATGTCCTCTGTGGACACTTTTTATGAGATTGCACTTCTTGAGCCTTCTTCCTCTTTTCCTGCCATCAAAATTTCAAGTAAATGTTAGTATATCAGAAGTTGGGAATAATTAAATCAATTAGGCTTTACAAATCACTCCAGGGTCGCACTTTTTTTAGAAAATTATATATTAGTCCTCAAACTATCAAAATTTGCATTTTTTTATGAATTTCCAAGGTTGATCCCCCCGGTTTTGAAAATTCCATTTCTAAAAATTCCAAAATTGGTAAAAATGTATGTTACAATATTATAAAACACCACTTCAAATAATTTTACAAACCTTTTAATTTTTCATAAAATTATATATTAGTCCTCAAATTATCAAAATTTGCATTTTTGACCACAAACCAATCAAAGCCCACCAAAGCATACAATAACAGTCCCAAAAACATGAACACACAAGCTCACATAGGCAGAAAAATATTACCTTCTCCTCTGAAGTGAGTCGTAACGCAACGAAAGCATCCCAAGTAACTTTATCGAGGAACTTGTAATCCATTACATACGGGGGCTCTTTTATATCACCATATATGTAATCATTCGTGAGGTTAGTCTTGAAGACAGCCCAACGCCCCCCAACATAACTTATCATCTTCTTCTTTAACTTCAATTGCAATTTCACATCACATTGAGAAAACTCGATTTCATTCTCGCCATCAACGATAAAAATATCGAATCTCTCCTACATTATAGAATAAAATTTATTAGTTGATAATGAAACAACATTTTGATTGAAAAACACATAAAGAGAAATGATAAAAACTTCGTACCAATATCCCTTGCCAAACCAACTCCTTAGTAGTGGCTGGCACTTGCTTCCATGAACCGATTAGTATGCTTGGCTCTTTTCATCCCAAGAAGCCCAAATAACTACTCCAGTTGTCGATAGTCGTCTTATTGGGTCCAATAGCCAGAAGTCGATGTTTGTCGATTAAAACCTTCCATTTACCCTGATTTCTTGAAATCATCCTTGCCATGCGTGTCGGTCTGCGACCAACGCTAGTACAGGTCGGCTGAACTGAAGTGCCCACCATCAACGATAAAAATACGCGAGTACAGAACGGTATTAAAATACTGTTCTGGATTGTACACTTTCCAGAACGTTATTTAATTACCGTTCTGGATTGAGTCATAATCCAGAACGGTTTTTCAATAACCGTTCTAGAATGTATACATTCCAGAACGGTATTTGAATACCGTTCTGGAAAATCGTCTATCCAGAACGGTAATTTCAAAAACCGTTCTGGAAAGTCTAGTCCAGAACAGTATTTTAAATACCCTTCTAGATGCACCAGGATGTTCTGTTCTAGAATGCAGTTTCTGCACTAGTGTTTAACTAAATTATTACTTGAAAGATACATGAAGACTAAGTAAGTTATTACTTAGGGGTCAAGCAAGTATTTATGGGAAGATTCTATCTTCATATAGTTTCCTTATATACTCCATATTAATTATAAAACAAATTTATGTTTATCTCTCTTACTTGCAAGTGCAGTTACACACCCAGGAATGAGAGAGGAAATCTATAGATATGGAAAGTCAAGACTCTAATGTGTAGAATTTGGAAGATTTGCAGTAATTAGAGATATATTTAGAATGTTTCAAGTATAAAAAGTTTATGTTGATGCACACAAGCCAAGGACTTCTAAAGAATCCGAATTCTATACAAGGAAATAAGATAAGAAGGGAACATAATCCTATATATTAAGATTGCAGTGGCTTTTCAAGGCTGAATTCGACAAGGAGAATATTTCGCGTTCCTACATAAAGAATCTAGAAGTCGACATATGAACATTTCAATTTCAAATTGAGTTGAAGTCAAAGAAAATAAAATCTATAAGGATTTTACCTATAAGGAAGGCGATTTGTTGAAGTTCGGCCCAAGTCACAGCCCATGAAGATATACGTCTCCTTGAGGAGACCGGCTTATGAGTTGTATATATAGTCGATAGGTCTCATTGTATAGAACACGATTATTTACACATACAGAGAAAATCTTAGAAAACTCGAAAGATTATTTCTATTTTATTTCATAGTTAGAATTAAGATTCCAGCCTATATTTTTACATCACTAGAATATGAAGATTTTTTTTATTGATTCGGTGCTTGGGATGAGCATCTTTTCAGCCTAGGAGGGATTTCATAGCTTGCTGTAAAAGTCCACGCATTGGCCAGGAAATTAGATAGAATAGTTGTTATAGTGTTGGTTCATCTAAGAGGAGTCTTATTTGTGTAATCCCGAACTATGATTGTGTGTGGCAGTAACTATTCTGATGAAAGAGTTCTCAGGAGAAGTGGGACGCTTCTCTGTGGAGAAATACTTATTTTTCTTTGTTGCTTCTACTTTATTTTATTTAACTACATAAAATATTATTTATGCGCAATGTATTCTAAAGCCACCCTAATACTTTAGTTATTAAATGTGGAGTCAATAGTCAAATGATGTTGAAAGATGCATTTATATATATATATATATATGACTGGGATAATACACTTATAATTGATGTTACACGGATTTTGAGTTGTCATTGATAAAAGTTATTTGAGTTTAGATAAGATTTTGTTACTTCAATAGTAAAACTTATTTGTATGTTGACCAAATTTGGCCATACTTATTTATCTAAAATAGAAAATTAATTTTTTTCTCTTTCTATATTTAAATATTATAAGTCTTTTAATATTGTTGATAACACCTCATATTAAGAAACTTTGCATGTCAGTTTGAATGTACAAAATGTATAAAATACTAATTAATGATATGGTAAAAAATATGATTAGTCATTTTCTTTATCATAAATTTAGAAGAATCAACTTATATTACAATACTCATTATTAGTAGAGTTTTAAACTAAGAAGTAACAAACCAAAACCCAATATGGATTTTTGGTACGCGAAATTCGATTGGAAGGCATTTGTATACTTGGGGTCGTCCAACTAAAGTGAGGCTTTTGAGGCCTACACATAAAATTTTGACTTAGGAATGTGAGCTACTACCACTACAAAAAAACAGCGATTTTCCGAGGGAAAATTCGAGGGAATTGACTTCCCTCAGAAATTTTCGAGGGCAAATCGAGGGACAGTTAATTCCCTCGATTTTTTTTCGAGGGAATATCAATCCCTCGGAATTTCCTTCGGAAATATGGGAGTCAAAATATGCCGCCATAATTTCCGAAGGACAAACCGAAGGATGACCGACGGAATTGTTTCCGAGGGAAGACTTCCCTTGGAAAACAGAGGGATCTTCCATTCCCTCGGTTTGAAACCGAGGGAAATATCATTCCCTCAGTTTTATTTTTTTTATTTTTTAAAAAAATTAATAAAATTTCCGAAGGAATACGATTTCCCTCGGAAATTTAATTAATATTTTTAAAAAAATCCGAAAAAATAAAAAAAGATCGGAAAAAATAGAAGAAAATAATTAAAAAACAGGATTTATTTTCGGGACGCTAAGGCGCACCCCTCCTCGCCCTGGTCGTAATTTATTGGGTTTTGTTTCTATTTTTTTACTATTTTTTCGGGTTTTTTTTCCTATTTTTCATCTAAAATAGAAAAAAAATAGAAAAATCATAAAAACAAAACCGATACTATCATCTTAGGCACGTGGGATGGTTTTGACCCCAAATTTGATTGAAAAATACCAACGATCACGTGCGTGTCCACACGTGTCGTGGGATTCAACCAACAACAAGATACGATCGATCGATGAACTCCTTCGGTTGGAAATGCGAAGCGACGTAGCGTCGTGATTTTTCCATATTGGAGGAGGGGTGCGTCTCAGCATCGTGGAACCATGGGGTTCGGGCGTCGATCGTTTAGGACGCGTTTCCTATTTTTTTTCGATTTTAAATAAAAAAAGGAAAAAAACTCAAAAAAATAGAAAAATTAGTAAAAAATAGAAACGAATCCCATCATTTCACAACCGGGGCAGGGAGGGGTGCGCCTCGGCATCGTGGAACTACGGGCGTCGGGCGTCGATCTTTCCGCACGCGTTTTCTATTTCTTTTCGATTTTAGATGAGTAATGGAAAAAAACCCGAAAAAATAGAAGAAATAGTAAAAAATAGTAGGAAGACCCAAGAAATTACGACCGTGGCGGGGAGGGGTGCGTCTCGGCGTCCTGGAAACAAATCATTTTTTTTTCTAATTTTTTCTATTTTTTTCTATTTTTACGATTTTTTTTATTTTTTGAACTTAAGCATCGAAGAGGTTTCCACCGGAAAATCACACAGTGGTCCTTTCTAACTTGTGTTTGGTGGTGCAGATCAGGGGGTGTTCAAGGGTTTTATGCATTCTCAACCGTTGGCCCATTTTTGGGGCTGAAACAATTACGTCCCCTCGGAATGCTTGCCCTAATTAAATCAGCGGGCCGCTGTTCCTCCATTCCGCGCAGACAGAAAGAAAAAGACAGAAGAAGAAAAGAGAAAGAAGAAAGAAGGAGGAGCTCGCCTGCCGTCGCCGTTCAGTTGCCAAGCACCTCCGGTGGCCGTCGCACGTCCATCGCCAAGCTCTGCCGTTGGCTCGCCGCCGCACGCCAAGCCCTGCCGTTCGCTCGCCGTCGCCGTTCAGTTGCCAAGCCCTGCCGTTCGCGTCGCCACTCGCCGTCCGTCCACAGCCCGCCACCCCAGCCCATCCGTTCGCTCGCGCCCACCAGAAGCCGCCCGTCGCAGTAGCCGTCCGGCCTC
>BMAC01000033.1:669969-688809 GCA_014905375.1 Phtheirospermum japonicum | reverse complement strand
TCGATTTTAGCTCTTGTATCTTTGCAAATTGTGAAGTGAGTAGATCTAGGCTTTGTTTCTTGTCATTTTCCTTAAAGTTTTAAACTTTTTTGTTAATTTTCATTGCTCTTTACATCCATGCTTTCAATTTTTGGTAATTTACATTATTTAGGATTTTATGCATAGTTGTACCTTGTGCTTGCATGCTTGTACTTGGTGAAACAATGCATTTTCTTGCTTATTTCCTTTAATGCTTTGCATTTTCAATTAAGGCATACGACCGAGGCATCCGACCAACTTGCACTTTCAATTCCTAGGATAGTTAGCTATTTTAATTGCTTTATTTTCATTTTCTCTTTATTTTCAAAACTTGAAACACCTTGAAACTTGCAATTGAATCGATCTCCGATTAAACCAAGCCATGAACCCGTTGATTTATTTCAACACCACTAAAACTTTTCTAACAACACGTAAGAGCGAATTTATGCTATCAAATTCACTAACTAAGATATTAACAAATGAGGTATTTCTTGAGCATTTTGCTTGTATGGGTGCTATTCTAAGTTTTACCTTAGTTTAGTAGGAATTTGTGTTCTATGTACTTTTTTGAAACTTTTGTTACCTTCAGTTTTTTGCATAATAAAAAGTTGATGGTATTTTTGAACTCATTATATTTGTTTGTAATATTTTACATAACTTATGGTTTTGATCTCACTAAAGATGGACTAGTTAGAAATATGCATGATAAAAATAACTTTACATGTAATTCCATGTCACTCGCCATATTTGATTTGTGTTATTGAGTATATTAGAATGGTTATTATCATGGTTGATTCACGATATTTACTGTGATGAAAAATCGTGATAGCTGCATTGCTAGCATATGAGATGTAGATTGTAAGAAAATAGTTGTTGAATAAATGACATACGATGTATAAATAGAGAAATATATATGTTTAAGAAATAATATGTACCCCAAGTAGGAGATTGATAGAAATTTATTAATTTTCTAAATAAAGTGGAAAACATATTTTAATTACAATTATATATTCTATTATTATTATTATTATTATTATTATTATTATTGTTTTGCACTTAATTAAGTGATCTAGTTTTGGTAAAAATCCTATAAGTACTTAAATTTGATATGAAATTAATGAGCAAGAGTTCAATTATTTAAAAATATAATAGATTAGTGAATATGCATTTTGGAGTTTGAGTGATTATGAAAAAAAATACTCCCCTCGTCAAATTTTCAAAAGACGTTAAGAAGAAAGATTTGTTGGAATTGTCTTCTAACATGTTTACCCCTTTAATATGTCAGAGTTATCAAGGGAATCCGCTGCATCAATGTTTGATTCAGCAAAAATCAAGATAAAATTATTCACAAAATATACCACGTAATAGCAATTAATAATATCAATGACTTCCAATATGTCTTATATTTCCATTCAAAGTACATCCTTCCTCTTAAAATGATTTCATATTGCATTCAACCTTAGTATCACCACCAATATTACTGATATCGGAATATAAAAGTATCAGGAAAATAAACATATATATATATATATATATATATATATATATGTATCCCAATCTTTACACAGTGTAATGTTGTTGGATGGTCTCAATGTCCAATCCCTTTAGCTTGACGACAGATTCGACATGTCCCTTAAGAGTGTGGAGCTCCCTCAGCCTGCAGCATTGTTCTTGTGAGAAAAATAATAACTGTGTTACCAGCTAGCACATACATTAACAAGCATTATGTGTATATTTATTTATTCACCTTGCAACTTCAGCTCTTCTTTTCGCCTGCTCGGCAATTTCGGATAATTCTCTGTAGCTTTTGTCATTCATCTGTGCAGAACTCTCAGTAGTCGAGAGACCATGAAGCGTACGTTGAGCCACAGCCCACTGCGCTTCTCTTTCGCCCTTTCCATAATCCTTCTTGGTAGTGAAAGCAGTCTAATTTGTTCAACATAACAAACAGAAACAATTAAGGATAATCAAAACATGCAGTCTAATCCTTTTAACACACACACACAATACATACCTTGTTCTGAATCATAGAGTCCCAGGCCTTTCCACTCAATTCAAAGCGAATGATGAACTTGAGAACATCAAGTGGGAAGTAAGTGATAAGGCTGAAAATCCAAATAACGCCGGCCCATCCCCATCCAATGCCACTGATTCTTGCGAACTCCCACTTTGCGTATACAGCAATGCACGTAGCCAACTGAAATCAAGAATAGCTTATAGTTAGTTATATTAGCGCACGGCCTCAAATTAAACCTTGATCATCAAGAGTTTCAGCTTGTTTCTACTCACCAATTGGGCTATCAAGAAAGCACCCATGAGCAAGAAACCAGGGCATTCAACAAATGACCAACTCCTTGACCTCGTCACGAAGATGAGTGCTTGACTGATAATGCTCACTTGTAGGTAGAGGGCAGCAGTAAGCTCTTCCGGGTTGTCCCTCAATGATCTCACATTAAAGATATTCTAAAACCAATAAGCAACAATATGTTAATTAGTGATCTTATTTCATTTTGTGTTCCTGAAAGAATAAAAATAAAACTTACACAGAAGAAGTCAGTGTCAGCTGCAAGGTAGAAGAAAATGACAGTCATGATAGCCATGTACGTTCCAAGGACAATGCCGGTGGCAAATATTTCCTTGAGCTTCCATGAATCAGGTAATGGAGACGGCTTAACCCTGTCCTTAGATATAGTCATAATGGTCCCATCATTGAGGATTGCGATGATCAGAACCATAAAAGGCGAGAAGTCAAACTTCCAGATAAGGGCAATCAGCATGAACCCCATCACTATGCGGATAGTGATGGAAACTGCATAGATAGTGTAATTCTTCATTCTCTGGAAGATAGCTCGACTTGTAAGGACGGCGCTTACGATCACGCTAAGTCCCGGTTCGGTCAAAACAATGTCCGAAGCGCTTCTGGCGGCATCAGTGGCGTCCGCTACGGCGATGCCAATGTCAGCTTTCTTTAGTGCCGGCGCGTCATTCACACCATCTCCGGTCATACCAACGATGTGCTTTCTTTCTTGGAGTTTCTTCACAATCTCGTATTTATGCTCTACAATGACAAACAATTATGAGTTCGTCTGATTCGGAATAGAATAATTAAAGTCGACGTTACAAGCGCTCGATCGGTTTTTGTTACCTGGGAAGACCCCGGCAAAACCGTCAGCCTTTTCAATGAGTTCATCAACGGGGATTGAAGCTATCGACTCGTCTTTGCTCTGACCGAGAAGGGTCGAAGATGGATACATGTTAGTGCCCATCCCAAGCCTGCGGCCCGTTTCTTTACCAATGGCCAGCTGGTCACCTGTGATCATCTTAACATTGACACCAAGGTCAAGAGCCTTACGAATGGTCTCTGCACTGTCGTGCCTTGGAGGGTCGAACAAAGGCAGCAAACCAACAAACTCCCAAGGCTCACCGGCACTCTCTTTGGTTTTCTCCTTGATAGTCTTTAAAACGGTACACCAGATAGTGATCAATTACAATAAAATTATGCTTTAATTCAATTAATAATAATTATTGTTATAGATAGAGTCAAGGTTTAACGAATCCAAATGTGAAAATATATTATTAAAATAAAAGAAAAAACAATTTAACAGATCAAAATCTATCCACATTGCAAGCGCCATTTTCTTCGGGAAGTAATCCGGTCCAGGCATAATCAAATGAAATATAAAATATCGACCACTATCACTTATTATAGTGATATATGAAACTAACCTGTCTAGCAACACCAAGAGAACGAAGACCACGGTTTGCAAAATTATCAATGATCTCATGAGACTTCTTCAGGGTTTCCCCCTTGAGCTCACAAAGCTCAATGATCTGTCAAATTATGAAATAATTAAGAAAAAGGTTAGCTCAAGTGGAAGAGCAGAAGATCATTTGTTTGAACAACTTTTGGTAATTGTATTTACTTGCTCAGGAGCACCCTTGCTGCACCTGTGCCACTCTCCGTCACTGTCATAATAGGTGATTGCAGTGCGCTTATCCACCGGGTTAA
This sequence comes from Phtheirospermum japonicum, assembly GCA_014905375.1. Lineage (NCBI taxonomy): Eukaryota > Viridiplantae > Streptophyta > Magnoliopsida > Lamiales > Orobanchaceae > Phtheirospermum > Phtheirospermum japonicum. The sequence continues at coordinate 684,782 of BMAC01000033.1, read as the reverse complement.
AGGGCAAGAAATGCACCTCTGTCAGTCCTGCCCTTGCCTAAAACACACACGCACATAAAAAAACAAAAAAAAAAACAAAACAAAAAAAAAAATAGCAACATAATTCATACTGCCATTTTAAAGTATGGTTTCATCGGTTATAGAACAATTTTTTAATTTTATTTACCTCCTTGGGATCACCGAGCATGTTCACGATGGACGCATCGATGGCGTCTTGGTTCTCGACTCTGGAAGCCCTGGCGGCAAGCAAGACAACAGTGTCATTGTCCATGTCCTTGACGAAAACCTCGATTAAACTCTTGTCAACGGTGAGCTTGTTAAGGGTAAGTGTTCCTGTCTTGTCACTGCAAAGCACATCCATGCCGGCCATTTCCTCAATGGCTGTCATCCTCTTAGTGATGGCACCTTGTTGGGACAGTCGGTGAGAGCCAATAGCCATCGTCACGGACAAGACCGTTGGCATGGCAATCGGGATACCGCCAATAAGCAAAACCAACAGGTTGTCAATTCCTTGTCTGTAGTTCCTTTTCTGGATGGGGTACATCACCAGGATCTCAATCAGCATGCCCACAGCGATCGAGCAAATACAGAAGTTACCGATGGAGCTCAGCACCTGACATGATCAGACCAGAATTTTTGGTTTTAATTTAAAAATATATAGAAGATTTATAACTAAAAAAAATAATAATGATGTTACCTGTTGGAAGTGTCCCACATTGTTGGTGCTATCAACGAGATGAGCAGCTTTGCCGAAGAAGGTGTGAACACCAGTGGCGATGACCACAGCCTCGATCTCACCTTGCTTGCAGGTGGAGCCCGAATAAACTCCGTCACCAGGGTGTTTGGTCACGGGGAGGGACTCGCCTGTCAGGGCCGACTGATCGATCTTCAGAGGATCACCCTCCAAGAGACGAGCATCAGCCGGGATGATGTCACCTAATTTTACACTGATCAAGTCTCCTGGAACGAGGATTGAAGCCTCCTGCTCACTCCACTTACCATCTCTCAAAACCTGTATTGTGTTGCAATATTATTCTAAAAATCGCGATGGCAGCGAAAAAGAGAAAAAAAAAAAGAAAAAGCGACTAATTAACCTTGGTTTTGGGAGCGAGGCCAGCCATGAGGGCAGCAGCAGCATTCCCTGCGTTGTTTTCCTCGATGAAACTGATAGTTGAGTTGATAAAAAGCAGCACGACGATACCAACAAAGTCTTGCCAATCCGGAGCCTTGCCCTGCGTTTTATTCACACTGATGTAGTTAGTTCACATTTTTCCTTGCTTTCCACAAAAGAAAGGGTAGTGTGATTAAAATTTGGTTACCCCTCCATTGGCTAAAACAATGGCCATGATGGCAGCACACTCCATGACCCAAGACAGAGGATTCCACATGAAGCCCAAGAACTTGAGGAACTTGCTCTCCGTTTTCTCCTCCAGCTTATTCGGGCCGAAGATCTCCAGCCTTTTGGCTCCATCATCAGATGTCAGACCATCCCTCGAACATTTCAACTGTGAAAATACTTCCTCAATAGGAAGGTTCTCCTGCATATATATAGCATAACACAATTAATTAATACCGTGGAATCGACATAAATATATATCCCACACAAGCTATCAAGAATTTACATAAAAGACTCATCATACTTACAAGATCGATTGTTTCATTTTTTATCCCTTCAAGACACATATCTGAGGCCATGTTTCCTTATATATATATATATTATATATATCAATTTCCGAATAGAAGGAAAAGAGATTGAGAGTGCTAATGTCTCTCTATCTCCTTTCCTATTGCTTAAATATTTATTTATTTCACACCCACCAATTCCCTCTTTATCAGGCTCCCATGCAAGTATACATTTGCCAAAGAAATAGAGACAACGGGGAGGCGTGCATGTTTACTGCCCCCTCCCGCTTATATAATTACCCAGGACTTATGATCGACATTGGCGGACGATTACAAATTTTCTAACCTCTCGTTTTCATCAATTTATTTGTTTTGATAGTTTTTTTTTTCCTTTTCCTTTTTTGAAGATTGAAGAATTTGTCTATTGGTCAATGTAATTTTGTGTTCTCACCTTAAAACGCGGACTGCCATTCATGGAGATTAACGAGAAGTACTGGATAAAATATTAGGTGGATTAAAAATGGCAGGCTTGGAAATTATATTCCACGCGTTTCAATAGGATAAATCAAGATTACGTGAAGTTTGAAAGAAATAAACGAAGCATTCTATGGGGCCATTTATAATATGCACCATATTCCATACTCATCAGGTATACATTATAAATATATAAAATGATAAATATGTATGTATAATTTGATATTCATTATCCATTATTGGAGAAAATGTGTTGTGAAAGTTAAATATAATAATTTTGAATTATATGTCATGTTCTTAATCTACGTTTTGGGTATATTAACGTGATATATTTACTTTCAAACATTCATGTTCGAATGACCAAAAAATTAATACCCAAAATTCGACATTTGATATAAACATAAAAAAATAAAATTGCCTAATAATGAGGAAAAGTTCCACATCTTCCCTATATATTGATGCAAAATCCTTCTATCCTATGTGTCTGCTTCCCACGCTTCGTTAGTTTTAGAAATTTTTTTGGTGCTTCGTGTCATCCAAGCCTAATAAACCTAATTTAGTATTTTTTTTTCTTTTATTATATTTGACCTAATTTAATACTTTCCTAATATTATATTTTGCCTAATTCAATATTTTTCTTTTATTACATGTTACCTACTTTAATATTTTCTTTAACATATATTGCTCAATTCAAACCTTACTTTTATTCTTCTAATATAAAAATATATATAAGTTGGATTAATTTTTATTTAATAAAAGTTGAAATAATTTTATTATAATTATAAATATTTATTTAAGAAAATTTTGAGTTATATAAAGTTATTAAAAAAGAGAAATGAATATAAAAAAATATAAACTTAGATTTTTTATCTTATCCTAATATAATAAATTGAAATAACACTAAAAATATATATGAAAAACTATTGTTACACCAAACAAAAAATAAAAACAAAGTGAAACAAAAAAGATTACATACTACTACTACTACTACTACTACTACTACTACTACTACTACTACTAATAATATAATAATAATAAAAAATTATCATGACTAGAAAAATAAATACTAAATATATTCTAAATCTCTTTATCTAATTTTAATATAATGCATTGATACACATATTATATATCTAGACGAACAAATTAGTATCTTACGCAAATAATATATAATATATATATAATATATATATATAATAATATATATAAATATATATATATATATAATACATTTACTGCATGTTAGATGCACGTCATTTTCTCAATAAAATTATCAGTGTCTTATAAATTTTAATTTTTTATATCACATATTCACATGTAACATGCGGGTGTTGTATATTTTTACATTTTTTTCAAACTCAATTTTCTATGGGTTTCCCCTCAAGTTTAGGGTATCTTGATATACTTTACAACTATTTCGTAACTCAAGGTAAAATTTTTTTGAAAATTCTCTATTACGAACCAGTCTTACTGTGATTAGATAAAATAATGTTCTTGATATATCACAACTATAATTTCGTGACTCACGGTAAAAAAATTTGTAAAATTTTAATTGTGAAAACCAGTCTTATTGTAATTAGAACAAGTAATGTTATGATTTGTGTGTAAGAATTATTTATTGTGAAAATAGAACAAATAATGTTACGATTTGTATGTACCATTTTCAATATTATTCTTTTGATATTTTTAATGAATATTACTCTTTTCCAATACCCGCATACTCTTTTCCAAATCCCACATAATATGCATGTGTCTACTTTGCATACTTCGTTTGACAAATAAGAAGTTATGGTATTTCGGTTACTTAGGTATCATCCGAGTCTATATATCTACTTAATTTAATATTTTCCTTTTATTGTGTCTCACCTAATTTAATCTTTACATTTTATTATATTTTGCCCAATTTAATATTTTTCTTTTATTATATTTTGTCTAATTCAATATTCTCCTTTTATTCTCCTAATATAAAAATACAAATAAGTCATATAAAATCAGTAGAAAAGATCTAAGTTAGTTATTTTAATTAAAAGATAAATTACATAAGATATGATTTTAATTAAAAAATCATTATGAAATTATTAAATAAGTAGTGTTTATAATAAAAGTTAATATAATTTTAATTTTGTAATTTTAAATATTCTATATAGGTAAATTAAGATTTATTTGAAATAATATAAGTGTGTAACTAAAAATTTGTAATGAATTCAATCTAACTAAAAACATAAAATTATATAATAATAATTATAACAATTATTATTATTATTATTATTATTATTATTAAATATTGATTAGACATCGGTACAATGCGACATGAGTTGAGAGTATGACATCCGTTCAGGTTTTCAAAGTATGTAAGTAATATTATTAACGAATTTAATCTAAACATTAAAATACAAAATACCGTAATAATAATTAATAAATAAAACTTAGGCACGGGTTTAGAATGTGACTTTTTTTGAATTTTTATAAGTATGTAAATAAAATTACTAACGAATTGAATCTAAACATGAAAATAAAATATTAATAATTATAATAATTAATAAATAAATTAGACATGTACAAGGCAATGGTTTAGAATATATCATTTGAATTTTCCATTTTAAATAAAAGTTTGTACTTATCACAAATATTTATTATATTTATCTTTTGTTAAATCATGTGTAATACACGGGTGTTAAACTATTATGAAATATATTCATAAATGAGTCCCATTATTTGTGGATACGAAATTATTAATGGACACAGGGGTGGTGAACTGGGTTTGGGCCTTCAGTTTTGGTCCAGTAACAAATTTAATTTCTTGAATTTAATTAGTTCGAGCTTATTTTAAAATATTTTCAGATTTATTTGTTCCTTAAGTGAATGATTGAGTGTTTAAGTAAATATAATTCCGGCGATTTTTATACCTTGTTTAAATGTTCCCTGAAACTTATAAATACTTACTCATACGGAATACAATATTTGAAACATACATACATCCTGTCTCTCTCATGTGCTGCAATATTAATACTAAAAAAAAGGGCGAATGCTGACGTAAAATTCTGATGATTAAGGAGCCGTCAGCATATGCTGACGGATTATTGAAGCTATGTTGACGGGTCGAGGGCGTTGGCGAAAAACCCCGCCAGCAATCCACCGACAACTCGTCAGCATTGTCTAATGTCCATTATTTGGCGGCAATATTAAAAAATATATATATGCCTGACGATTTCTACTGTCAACAATATATATATATATATATATATATATATATATATATATATATATATATATATATATATATATATATACATATTGTTGACAGTAGAAATATATGCTGACGGTCCTTGTGGCTGTCAGCAAAATACATGTTTAAACTAAGAGTAGCCTAAGAAAATTCGAAATGTGAAATAAGGTTACAAGTGTTAATTCCTTGATTATAAACTCGCTCTCTCGAAAACTCTGTATGTATTTTTTTCTCAAAAAATTGGGATCCCCTCTCTCTCTCTCTCTCTCTTATGTAGGCTATTTATAGTTTTTCCCCCACACCCTAATTGGACGCGTGTCACAACTTTAGTGGTTACCGACTTACTTTGGTGAGAAGTTAACCAAACCCTAACCCTAATAAGACACGTGGAATTATTTTATTGGATACTAAATTTTTCTGAACCAGGGTTGTTAACCTTGATTAGGTCTTTTTCGCCGCCTCAAAGACGTCCTCATAGCCTCAGTGCCAAGCTGATCCTACCTCGTGGTTGGTCAAGCTTGGCCGAGTTATTTTTTTCCTTCGAGCCTGTCCCTAGATAGAGACGAGTGGCGAGTGAGCTCGGTCTTCCTCCTGAGCGCCTAGTCGAGTGATTAACATGTATTATGCTCATTTTAGTAGTATATAATTTTAGTTACTTTTTCTTATTGTTTTTGGTATAAGTTGGATAGTTTAAGTTTAAATTCGTATATTTGTGTTTCCAGCTTATTTTACCATGTTTTGACCTTAATTGATGCATGTTCGTTACCTGAAAATCGGATTCAAACGAACGATTTCTGATCTTCAAAAAATGGTACCCAACCTCTAAAAATGAATGAAACCTGCGCCCACAAAAGAATGTCAGACGGGGACCGGAAGGGTTTTCCGATGAACCCCCTTCGATTCTTAAGTTAGCGTATGGAGGAAATTTGGGAAAGTAAGGACTTGATTAGAGAATGAGTTACCTTTCTGTACATTTGTGATAATCTATTTATAGGTGTACTTTTCTAGGGTTTCCGCGAAATTAGGGTCGTTTATGCCATGTCATCCTTCTAGACTTTTCTCTTCCTTGCTTTGCCCTGAGCTGGAGCCCCGAGCTCTTCCGGATGACCCCGACCTGGGCCATAAGACCTCGAGATGTATGCACAGTCCCGAGCTGAGAATTGACCTCGAGCTGGAGGTATATGACCGATCTGATCTAAACTTTTTTATCCCGAAACAATTACTCCCTCCCCACTATGGTCGCGCATTCTTTAGTAAAGCGATCATAGTAGTGTTGTCGATTTTTTGACCTAAATCCCGAGCTATAGTTGATAACCTCAAGCTAGAGCCGATAACCTCGCGTTCCTCTAGCTAAATTTTTAGCCTCGAACTAGAGCTGATAACTTCGAGCTGGAGCTGATAACTGATAATCTCACATTTTTTCTGGCTAAGTATTTTGGCCCCGAGCTAGAGCTGATAGCCTCAAGCTGGAGCTGATAACCGATAATCTCACATTTTTTCTGGCTAAGTTTTTTGGCCCCGAGCTAGAGCTTATAGCCTCGAGCTGGCACTGATAGCCTCGCGCTTTTCTGGCTAAGTTTTTAGCCTCGAGCTAGAGCTGATAGCTGAGAATCTCGCATTTAATAGGCTAAGCTTTTAGCCCCGAGCTAGAGCTGATAGCCTCAAACTGGATCTGATACTGATAATCTCATATTTTTTCTTGCTAAGTTTTTTGGCCCCGAGCTAAAGCTGATAGCGTCAAGCTGGAGCTGATAACTGATAATCTCACATTTTTTCTATCTAAGTTTTTTGGCCCCGAGCTAGAGCTTATAGCCTCGAGCTGGCACTGATAGCCTCGAGCTAGAGCTGATAGCCTCGCGCTTTTTCTGGCAAAGTTTTTAGCCTCGAGCTAGAGCTGATAGCTGATAATCTCGTATTTCTCTGGCTAAATTTTAGCCCCGAGCTAGAGATGATAGCTGAGAATCTCGCATTTTTCTGGCTAAGTTTTTAGCCTCGAGCTAGAGCTGATAGTTGATAATCTCGCATTTCTCTGGCTAAGATTTTAGCCTCGAGCTAGGGCTGATAGCCTCGAGCTAGAGCTGATAATCTCGCATTTCTCTGGTTAAGATTTTAGCCTCGAGCTAGGGCTGATAGCCTTGAGCTAGAGCTGATAATCTCGCATTTCTTTGGCTAAGATTTTAGCCATGAGCTAGGGCTGATAGCCTCGAGCTAGAGCTGATGATCTGAGAATTGACCTCGAGCTGGAGGTATATGACCGATCTGATCTAAACTTTTTTATCCCGAAACAATTACTCCCTCCCCACTATGGTCGCGCATTCTTTAGTAAAGCGATCATAGTAGTGTTGTCGATTTTTTGACCTAAATCCCGAGCTATAGTTGATAACCTCAAGCTAGAGCCGATAACCTCGCGTTCCTCTAGCTAAATTTTTAGCCTCGAACTAGAGCTGATAACTTCGAGCTGGAGCTGATAACTGATAATCTCACATTTTTTCTGGCTAAGTATTTTGGCCCCGAGCTAGAGCTGATAGCCTCAAGCTGGAGCTGATAACCGATAATCTCACATTTTTTCTGGCTAAGTTTTTTGGCCCCGAGCTAGAGCTTATAGCCTCGAGCTGGCACTGATAGCCTCGCGCTTTTCTGGCTAAGTTTTTAGCCTCGAGCTAGAGCTGATAGCTGAGAATCTCGCATTTAATAGGCTAAGCTTTTAGCCCCGAGCTAGAGCTGATAGCCTCAAACTGGATCTGATACTGATAATCTCATATTTTTTTCTTGCTAAGTTTTTTGGCCCCGAGCTAAAGCTGATAGCGTCAAGCTGGAGCTGATAACTGATAATCTCACATTTTTTCTATCTAAGTTTTTTGGCCCCGAGCTAGAGCTTATAGCCTCGAGCTGGCACTGATAGCCTCGAGCTAGAGCTGATAGCCTCGCGCTTTTTCTGGCAAAGTTTTTAGCCTCGAGCTAGAGCTGATAGCTGATAATCTCGTATTTCTCTGGCTAAATTTTAGCCCCGAGCTAGAGATGATAGCTGAGAATCTCGCATTTTTCTGGCTAAGTTTTTAGCCTCGAGCTAGAGCTGATAGTTGATAATCTCGCATTTCTCTGGCTAAGATTAGATCATCAGCTCTAGCTCGAGGCTATCAGCCCTAGCTCATGGCTAAAATCTTAGCCAAAGAAATGCGAGATTATCAGCTCTAGCTCAAGGCTATCAGCCCTAGCTCGAGGCTAAAATCTTAACCAGAGAAATGCGAGATTATCAGCTCTAGCTCGAGGCTATCAGCCCTAGCTCGAGGCTAAAATCTTAGCCAGAGAAATGCGAGATTATCAACTATCAGCTCTAGCTCGAGGCTAAAAACTTAGCCAGAAAAATGCGAGATTCTCAGCTATCATCTCTAGCTCGGGGCTAAAATTTAGCCAGAGAAATACGAGATTATCAGCTATCAGCTCTAGCTCGAGGCTAAAAACTTTGCCAGAAAAAGCGCGAGGCTATCAGCTCTAGCTCGAGGCTATCAGTGCCAGCTCGAGGCTATAAGCTCTAGCTCGGGGCCAAAAAACTTAGATAGAAAAAATGTGAGATTATCAGTTATCAGCTCCAGCTTGACGCTATCAGCTTTAGCTCGGGGCCAAAAAACTTAGCAAGAAAAAAATATGAGATTATCAGTATCAGATCCAGTTTGAGGCTATCAGCTCTAGCTCGGGGCTAAAAGCTTAGCCTATTAAATGCGAGATTCTCAGCTATCAGCTCTAGCTCGAGGCTAAAAACTTAGCCAGAAAAGCGCGAGGCTATCAGTGCCAGCTCGAGGCTATAAGCTCTAGCTCGGGGCCAAAAAACTTAGCCAGAAAAAATGTGAGATTATCGGTTATCAGCTCCAGCTTGAGGCTATCAGCTCTAGCTCGGGGCCAAAATACTTAGCCAGAAAAAATGTGAGATTATCAGTTATCAGCTCCAGCTCGAAGTTATCAGCTCTAGTTCGAGGCTAAAAATTTAGCTAGAGGAACGCGAGGTTATCGGCTCTAGCTTGAGGTTATCAACTATAGCTCGGGATTTAGGTCAAAAAAATCGACAACACTACTATGATCGCTTTACTAAAGAATGCGCGACCATAGTGGGGAGGGAGTAATTGTTTCGGGATAAAAAAGTTTAGATCAGATCGGTCATATACCTCCAGCTCGAGGTCAATTCTCAGCTCGGGACTGTGCATACATCTCGAGGTCTTATGGCCCAGGTCGGGGTCATCCGGAAGAGCTCGGGGCTCCAGCTCAGGGCAAAGCAAGGAAGAGAAAAGTCTAGAAGGATGACATGGCATAAACGACCCTAATTTCGCGGAAACCCTAGAAAAGTACACCTATAAATAGATTATCACAAATGTACAGAAAGGTAACTCATTCTCTAATCAAGTCCTTACTTTCCCAAATTTCCTCCATACGCTAACTTAAGAATCGAAGGGGGTTCATCGGAAAACCCTTCCGGTCCCCGTCTGACATTCTTTTGTGGGCGCAGGTTTCATTCATTTTTAGAGGTTGGGTACCATTTTTTGAAGATCAGAAATCGTTCGTTTGAATCCGATTTTCAGGTAACGAACATGCATCAATTAAGGTCAAACATGGTAAAATAAGCTGGAAACACAAATATACGAATTTAAACTTAAACTATCCAACTTATACCAAAAACAATAGAAAAAGAACTAAAATTATATACTACTAAAATGAGCATAATACATGTTAATCACTCGACTAGGCGCTCAGGAGGAAGACCGAGCTCACTCGCCACTCGTCTCTATCTAGGGACAGGCTCGAAGGAAAAAAATAACTCGGCCAAGCTTGACCCAACCACGAGGTAGGATCAGCTTGGCACTGAGGCTATGAGGACGTCTTTGAGGCGGCGAAAAAGACCTAATCAAGGTTAACAACCCTGGTTCAGAAAAATTTAGTATCCAATAAAATAATTCCACGTGTCTTATTAGGGTTAGGGTTTGGTTAACTTCTCACCAAAGTAAGTCGGTAACCACTAAAGTTGTGACACGCGTCCAATTAGGGTGTGGGGGAAAAACTATAAATAGCCTACATAAGAGAGAGAGAGAGAGAGAGGGGATCCCAATTTTTTGAGAAAAAAATACATACAGAGTTTTCGAGAGAGCGAGTTTATAATCAAGGAATTAACACTTGTAACCTTATTTCACATTTCGAATTTTCTTAGGCTACTCTTAGTTTAAACATGTATTTTGCTGACAGCCACAAGGACCGTCAGCATATATTTCTACTGTCAACAATATGTATATATATATATATATATATATATATATATATATATATATATATATATATATATATATATATATTGTTGACAGTAGAAATCGTCAGGCATATATATATTTTTTAATATTGCCGCCAAATAATGGACATTAGACAATGCTGACGAGTTGTCGGTGGATTGCTGGCGGGGTTTTTCGCCAACGCCCTCGACCCGTCAACATAGCTTCAATAATCCGTCAGCATATGCTGACGGCTCCTTAATCATCAGAATTTTACGTCAGCATTCGCCTTTTTTTTAGTATTAATATTGCAGCACATGAGAGAGACAGGATGTATGTATGTTTCAAATATTGTATTCCGTATGAGTAAGTATTTATAAGTTTCAGGGAACATTTAAACAAGGTATAAAAATCGCCGGAATTATATTTACTTAAACACTCAATCATTCACTTAAGGAACAAATAAATCTGAAAATATTTTAAAATAAGCTCGAACTAATTAAATTCAAGAAATTAAATTTGTTACTGGACAAAACTGAAGGCCCAAACCCAGTTCACCACCCCTGTGTCCATTAATAAATTTCGTATCCACAAAATAATGGGGACTCATTTATGAATATATTTCATAATAGTTTAACACCCGTGTATTACACATGGATTTATCAAAAGATAAATATAAAAAATATTTGTGATAAGTAAAATTCTTATGTAAAATGAAAAATTCAAATGATATATTCTCAACCATTGCCTTGTACATGTCTAATTTATTTATTAATTATTATAATTATTAAATTTTTATTTTCATGTTTAGATTCAATTCGTTAATAATTTTATTTACATACTTATAAAAATTCAAAAGAAGTCACATTCTAAACCCGTGCCTAATCTTTATTTATTAATTATTATTACGTTATTTTGTATTTTAATGTTTAGATTAAATTCGTTAATAATATTACTTACATACTTTGAAAACCTAAACGGAATGTCATACTCTCAACTCGTGTCGCATTGTACCGATGTCTAATCAATATTTAATAATAATAATAATATAGTAATAATAATTATTATAATTATATTATATAATTTTATGTTTTTATGTTAGATTGAATTCATTACTAATATTTAGTTACACACTTAGATTATTTCAAATAAATCTTAATTTACCTATATAGAATATTTAAAATTACAAAATTAAAATTATATTAACTTTTATTATAAACACTACTTATTTAATAATTTCATAATAATTTTTTAATTAAAATTATATCTTATGTAATTTATCTTTTAATTAAAATAACTAACTTAGATCTTTTCTACTGATTTTATATGACTTATTTGTATTTTTATATTAGGAGAATAAAAGGAGAATATTGAATTAGACAAAATATAATAAAAGAAAAATATTAAATTGGGCAAAATATAATAAAATGAAAAGATTAAATTAGGTGAGATACAATAAAAGAAAATATTAAATTAAGTAGATATTAGGCTCGAATGAAACCTAAGCAACCGAAATACCATAACTTTTTATTTGCCAAACGAAGTATGCGAAGTAGACACACGCATATTATGCGGGATTTGGAAAAGAGTATGCAGGATTTGGAAAAAGTAATATTCATTAAAAATACCAAAAGAATAATATTGAAAATGGTACATACAAATCGTAACATTATTTGTTCTATTTTCACAATAAATAATTCTTACACACAAATCATAACATTACTTGTTCTAATTACAATAAGACTGATTTTCACAATTAAGAATTTTGCAAGTTTTTTACCGTGAGTCACGAAATTATAGTTGTGATATATCAAGAACATTATTTTATCTAATCACAGTAAGACTGGTTTTCGTAATAGAGAATTTTCAAAAAAATTTTACCTTGAGTCACGAAATTAGTTGTAAAGTATATCAAAATACCCTAAACTTGAGGGGAAAACCCTAGAAAATTGAGTTTGAAAAAAATGTAAAAATATACAACACCCGCGTGTTACATGTGAATATGTGATATAAAAAATTAAAATTTATAAGACACTGATAATTTTATTGAGAAAATGACGTGCATCTAACATGCAGTAAATGTATTATATATTATATATATATTATATATATTATTATTATATATATTATATATATATTATATATATATTTTGCGTAAGATACTAATTTGTTCGTCTAGATTTATAATATGTGTATCTTTGCATTATATTAAAATAGATAAAGAGATTTAGAATATATTTAGTATTTATTTTTCTAGTCATGATAATTTTTTATTATTATTATTATTATTAGTAGTAGTAGTAGTAGTAGTAGTAGTAGTAGTAGTAGTAGTAGTATGTAATCTTTTTTGTTTCACTTTGTTTTTATTTTTTGTTTGGTGTAACAATAGTTTTTCATATATATTTTTAGTGTTATTTCAATTTATTATATTAGGATTAGATAAAAATCTAAGTTTATATTTTTTATATTCATTTCTCTTTTTTAATAACTTTATATAACTCAAAATTTTCTTAAATAAATATTTATAATTATAATAAAATTATTTCAACTTTTATTAAATAAAAATTAATTCCAACTTATATATATTTTTTATATTAGAAGAATAAAAGTAAGGTTTGAATTGAGCAATATATGTTAAAGAAAATATTAAAGTAGGTAACATGTAATAAAAGAAAAATATTGAATTAGGCAAAATATAATATTAGGAAAGTATTAAATTAGGTCAAATATAATAAAAGAAAAAAAATACTAAATTAGGTTTATTAGGCTTGGATGACACGAAGCACCAAAAAAATTTCTAAAACTAACGAAGCGTGGGAAGCAGACACATAGGATAGAAGGATTTTGCATCAATATATAGGGAAGATGTGGAACTTTTCCTCATTATTAGGCAATTTTATTTTTTATGTTTATATCAAATGTCGAATTTTGGGTATTAATTTTTTGGTCATTCGAACATGAATGTTTGAAAGTAAATATATCACGTTAATATACCCAAAACGTAGATTAAGAACATGACATATAATTCAAAATTATTATATTTAACTTTCACAACACATTTTCTCCAATAATGGATAATGAATATCAAATTATACATACATATTTATCATTTTATATATTTATAATGTATACCTGATGAGTATGGAATATGGTGCATATTATAAATGGCCCCATAGAATGCTTCGTTTATTTCTTTCAAACTTCACGTAATCTTGATTTATCCTATTGAAACGCGTGGAATATAATTTCCAAGCCTGCCATTTTTAATCCACCTAATATTTTATCCAGTACTTCTCGTTAATCTCCATGAATGGCAGTCCGCGTTTTAAGGTGAGAACACAAAATTACATTGACCAATAGACAAATTCTTCAATCTTCAAAAAAGGAAAAGAAAAAAAAAACTATCAAAACAAATAAATTGATGAAAACGAGAGGTTAGAAAATTTGTAATCGTCCGCCAATGTCGATCATAAGTCCTGGTAATTATATAAGCGGGAGGGGGCAGTAAACATGCACGCCTCCCCGTTGTCTCTATTTCTTTGGCAAATGTATACTTGCATGGGAGCCTGATAAAGAGGGAATTGGTGGGTGTGAAATAAATAAATATTTAAGCAATAGGAAAGGAGATAGAGAGACATTAGCACTCTCAATCTCTTTTCCTTCTATTCGGAAATTGATATATATAATATATATATATATAAGGAAACATGGCCTCAGATATGTGTCTTGAAGGGATAAAAAATGAAACAATCGATCTTGTAAGTATGATGAGTCTTTTATGTAAATTCTTGATAGCTTGTGTGGGATATATATTTATGTCGATTCCACGGTATTAATTAATTGTGTTATGCTATATATATGCAGGAGAACCTTCCTATTGAGGAAGTATTTTCACAGTTGAAATGTTCGAGGGATGGTCTGACATCTGATGATGGAGCCAAAAGGCTGGAGATCTTCGGCCCGAATAAGCTGGAGGAGAAAACGGAGAGCAAGTTCCTCAAGTTCTTGGGCTTCATGTGGAATCCTCTGTCTTGGGTCATGGAGTGTGCTGCCATCATGGCCATTGTTTTAGCCAATGGAGGGGTAACCAAATTTTAATCACCACTACCCTTTCTTTTGTGGAAAGCAAGGAAAAAATGTGAACTAACTACATCAGTGTGAATAAAAACGCAGGGCAAGGCTCCGGAATTGGCAAGACTTTGTTGGTATCGTCGTGCTGCTTTTTTATCAACTCAACTATCAGT
>BMAC01000033.1:649104-669944 GCA_014905375.1 Phtheirospermum japonicum | reverse complement strand
TCGCATTTCTCTGGCAAAGACTTTAGCCATGAGCTAGAGTTGATAGCCTCGAGCTAGATCTGATAATCTCGCAATTCTCTGGCTAAGATTTTAGCCTCGAGCTAGGGCTGATAGCCTCGAGCTAGAGCTGATAATCTCGCATTTCTCTGGCTAAGATTTTAGCCTCGAGTTGGACTTGTTAGCCCGAGCTGAAATTCTTCTGACCAAATTTTCCTGCCTCGAGCTCAACCTTTTAGCCCGAGCAGAAATTCTTTTGGCCAAATTTTCCTTCCCTGAGCTCGATCAGTGAGCTCGAGTTTGAAATTCTTTTGGCCAAATTTCCTTCTCCGAGCTCGACCTGGTAGGCCCGAGCTGAAATTCTTTTGGCCAAATTTTCCTGACCTGAGCTCGATCAGTGAGCTCGAGCTGAAATTCTTTTGGCCAAATTTTTATAGCCCCGAGCTCGACATGTTAGCCCGAGCTGAAATTCTTTTGGGCCAAATTTTCCTGCCCTGAGCTCGAGTCTGAAATTCATTTGGGCCATCTTTTCCTGCCCCGAGCTCGACCTGTTAGCCCGAGCTTTAGCCTCGAGCTAGGGCTGATAGCCTCGAGCTAGAGCTGATAATCTCGCATTTCTCTGGTTAAGATTTTAGCCTCGAGCTAGGGCTGATAGCCTTGAGCTAGAGCTGATAATCTCGCATTTCTTTGGCTAAGATTTTAGCCATGAGCTAGGGCTGATAGCCTCGAGCTAGAGCTGATGATCTCGCATTTCTCTGGCAAAGACTTTAGCCATGAGCTAGAGTTGATAGCCTCGAGCTAGATCTGATAATCTCGCAATTCTCTGGCTAAGATTTTAGCCTCGAGCTAGGGCTGATAGCCTCGAGCTAGAGCTGATAATCTCGCATTTCTCTGGCTAAGATTTTAGCCTCGAGTTGGACTTGTTAGCCCGAGCTGAAATTCTTCTGACCAAATTTTCCTGCCTCGAGCTCAACCTTTTAGCCCGAGCAGAAATTCTTTTGGCCAAATTTTCCTTCCCTGAGCTCGATCAGTGAGCTCGAGTTTGAAATTCTTTTGGCCAAATTTCCTTCTCCGAGCTCGACCTGGTAGCCCGAGCTGAAATTCTTTTGGCCAAATTTTCCTGACCTGAGCTCGATCAGTGAGCTCGAGCTGAAATTCTTTTGGCCAAATTTTATAGCCCCGAGCTCGACATGTTAGCCCGAGCTGAAATTCTTTTGGCCAAATTTTCCTGCCCTGAGCTCGAGTCTGAAATTCATTTGGCCATCTTTTCCTGCCCCGAGCTCGACCTGTTAGCCCGAGCTGAAATCCTTTTGGCCAAATTCTCCTGCCCTGAGCTCGATCAGTGAACTCGAGCTAAAATTCTTTTGGCCAAATCTTCCTGCCCCGAGCTTGACCTATTAGCCCGAGTGATTCAAGCTTTTTGTGTGTGTCTACATATGAATATTT
The DNA here is from genome assembly GCA_014905375.1 of Phtheirospermum japonicum. NCBI lineage: Eukaryota > Viridiplantae > Streptophyta > Magnoliopsida > Lamiales > Orobanchaceae > Phtheirospermum > Phtheirospermum japonicum. The sequence goes on along the minus strand of BMAC01000033.1, from coordinate 668,501 downwards.
ATCAGAAATTCAATAGTTTGCCCACAAGAGAACGAGATCGCGTGTAGGTTGGCAAAGTTAACTCGAGTCGTCTCTCGAGGAACATACAATCGGAATCTCGAATAGTTTGTTCAATCACAAAAAACACGAAATACTTATACAAATTGGGGGGGGGGGGGTGGTGGCTGTGGTGATTGTTTTGATTATCTAAGTAATTGAAACGCATGAACATTAATTAAAACTGTGTAATTTGATCCAGCAGCTAGAACATGTAAATCCGAGAAATTAATCTAAGAACTCAAACAAGATTAACTAGCATAATCGAAAAGCAATTATCTAAGCGTGAACAATAATAAAACATTAATTAAACCAAAATGAATGATTACAAACTTGAACATCAAAAGTGTCTAGGGTTTGAAACGTAAAATGATTCAAGAACAATAATCGAAAAGCTACTACTTAATTGCATAAATTAAACTAAGAAAGCAAATAATGAGTTTAGAAAACTTATTTAAACTAAGAATTGCAGTAAATTCTCCAGCTAATCCAGAGAGATTGCGTAAACCTTAGACGAAAATCGAGTCACGGACTAACGATTGGAGCTTGGAACTCGTGACTTTTGAATCTTCGGTAACGATCTTCTTTGTTGTTGTGGGATGTAACGGTGCGTTGTTTTCAAGCCGAAAGAACGTAAATAGGTCTTGTGTTTTTGGGACGGACTTGGAGAAGGGCTTTTATAGTTTTTCCTTGGCTTGGAGCATAAGAAACCCTAAAATTTATTTCTGGGCCGTCGCGTCAACTGCGTGTCGATCGACGCGAGTAGGGGTTCGGTGTCGACGCGTTCGGTGTGCTTGCATCGAATGGGCAGGGGCGTCGACCGACGCGGGCATGAATTGACGCTACAGAGAGTTACGTTGACTTGTGCATCGACGGTCGCACCCATAGTGTCGATTGACGCGGGCATGGATCGTGTCGACGTAGCGTTGATGCCTGCGTCGACCGACGCAGCTTCACTGCAGCATTATCTTCTCGATCTTTCTGCTACTCTTTCACCGGAAAGCTCGTTCTCGACTCTCGAACATCAAACTTCATCTGTTTATGCGCTGAACTCTTCCAGTTACTTAGCTGTAAGGTGAAAAACAATGAATAATCACCTATTCTCATTAATTACGATTAAAATATGGTAAAATAAACTAGAAGTATAAAAATACGGAATTAAGCTTAAACTATCCAACTTATACCAAAAACAAATAGAAAAATGAACTAAAATGCTAATAAAAATAAGGACAAATATGTGCTAATCAACTACCCCTCGCTTATTGGTTTGCTCGTCCTCAAACGAACGATAGATTAAAAGTATAGCACGAATGAAAATTAGTCCAGGAAATGAGTCGTGTGATGCTACATAGATAATTATGAAAATATAGATAAATTTGACGCAACTTTAAACACTCCACCCTTATTACATTGACGCTCCAAAATCAAATTCATGCATCCTCACAAGGATAATATATAGGGTGTACGCTCAAAGCCTCATGGTGTTGAAACGCTTGGAAAAAATAAATATATTTGGTCTAGAGAGGCTCAGAACACAAGAGAATAATGAAATAAAGAGTGTAGGGGGGTTGGTTTATATAGGAACCAAAAGCTCTTGAAAATAGGAGTCCTAGATTTACCCAAATTATAAATAAGGGAAGAGATATTAAGTTTCCTATTTTATTTAGAACTCTCTTAAGGTAATAGATCTAGACTCCAAAACCATCCAATTTTCATGCAAAAAAATTACCATAAAATCACTTACCTATTGGGAATTAAATTCCCAAAAATCGCATCCCAAATTTCCAAATTCCACGCAACCGATCGACGCACGCGCACAGGCAGTGTCGACGCCGCGTTAGCCACCAAATTGAATTTTCTGCTTTTCATTCAGTGAATTGATCTCTCCTTGACAACTTAAATCCTGTTTCATAAGCATAAAAAAAATGAAAATAGAAAAAGAAAGAAATAACTAAAAAGAAATACAAGGGTTAGAAAATAAAATAGATTGGGTTGCTTCCCAAGAAGCGCATCTTTTAACGTCACTTGCTCGACGTGATTTTTCGCGATTAATTTGTAATTGGAGGCGGGTCCACTATCTTCAACATCTCGCGATCTTGACTCGTTGCCTCTCCATCACGATATTATTTAACTCGATGTTTGTTAACTTGAAACGTTACGTCTCTCTTTTCGTCGTAAAGGGTTACCGCTCCAAATTCGTTGATTTCTTTAATCATAAACGGTCCACTCCATCTTGACTTCAATTTTTCGGGAAAAAGTTTCAATCTCGAATTATAGACTAGAGCCAACTTACCCACCTCCAGGTGCTTGTTAACGAGTCTTCGATCGTGGTGTGTTTTCGTCATCTTCTTTTGCCTCCATGCATCATCATAAGACTCGTTTCTTATTTCCTCAAGCTCAGTCAACTCCAGCTTCCCATACTCTCTCGCCTCATCATAGTTCATGATTAACTTGCGAATGAACCAACTAGCTCGGTGCTCTAACTCAACGGGCAAATGGCACACCTTCCCATAGACGAGTCGAAAAGGACTCATACCAAGCACTGTCTTATAGGCCGTTCGATAGGCCCACAGTGCGTCGACAAGTTTAACTGCCCAATCCTTCCGACTTGGTCTAACTGTCTTCTTGAGGATAGTCTTTAGATGACGATTGCTCGTTTCGACTTGTCCAGACATTTGAGGGTGGTAAGGTGTAGCCACCTTGTGTCGGACCCCATATTTCGTCATCAGCCTCGCAAATGCTCGGTTGCAAAAATGGCTTCCTCCATCACTTATAATTGATTTCGGCACTCCGAATCTACTAAAAATATTTTCTTGGAGGAATTTAAGAATGACTTCTTCATTAGCTCTTCGAGCAGGGATTGCTTCCACCCATTTGGATACATAGTCGACACCGACCAGAATATACTCGAAATCTCCACTTTTAGGAAAGGGTCCCATAAAATCTATTCCCCATACATCGAAAATCTCTACCACTTGGTTAGGTACTTGCGGCATTTCGTCTCGCTTTCCTATGTTGCCGTTCGTTGGCAGTTGTCGCACGTTTTGCAATACTCGAATGCATCGGCAAATAAACTTGGTCAATAGAATCCAGCTTGTAACACCTTAAATGCCGTCATTTGAGCTCCAGAACGCCCTCCATGATCATGGCAAATTTGAAGAATGCTCCCCATTTCATTGTTTGGAACGAACCTTCTGTTAAGCCCATCTTTACAGCGCTTGAACACGTAGGGATCATCCCAAAAATAATCCTTGCATTTACTCAAAAATCTCTTCCGTTCTTGGTAGGATAAATGGTTAGGTATAATTTTGCAAGCAAGATAATTCACAATATCAGCATACCAAGGAGTAATTAATTTCTCAAGATTAAAAGCATTCTCATAAAGGAATAAATCGTTAATCATAAATTTCTCGCTCTCGTTCTCCTCAATTATCATTCTAGACAAATGATCAGATACAACGTTTTCAAAACCTCGTCTATCTTTTATTTCTACGTCAAATTCTTGTAGCAATAATATCCACCTAATGAGACGTGGTTTACTTTGGGGTTTAGAAAATAAATGATGCAGTGCAGCATGATCCGTATGTACAATTACTTTGGCTCCAACTATATACGATCTAAATTTATCAAGCGGAAATACAACTTCTAATAATTCTTTTTCAGTCATGGTGTAATTATGTTGGGCATCGTTTAGCATATAACTAGCATAATAAATAACCCTAAACAATTTATCTACAAGTTGCCCTAAAACGGACCCCATCGCCTCATTAGAGTAACAACTACAGGGGCAGAAGTAAGACTCTCTTTTAGCTCATTAAACGAGTTCATACATTCTTCATTAAAAACGAAAGGAGTGTCTAAAGTCAACAGTTTACAAAGTGGACGACTTATTTTTGAATTTTTTTTGATAAAACGTCTATAAAAACCTACATGACCCAGAAAACTCCTAATTCCCTTAACATCTCGAGGGGGAGGGAGGGATTCAATCACATCAATTTTTGCTTTATCAACCTCCAACCCCATTTTAGAAACAGCATGACCTAGAATAATGCCACTTTTTACCATAAAATGAGATTTCTCCCAACTCAAAGTTAGATTCTTCTCAATGCAATGTTCTAAAACTCTAGACAAATTAGATAAACAATTTTTAAAAGATAACCCAAAAATCGAGAAATCATCCATGAATACCTCAAGAAAATCATCAATAAAATCACTAAAAATTGAGTGCATGCACCTTTGAAAAGTCGTTGGTGAATTGCACAAACCGAAGGGCATTCTTTGAAAGGCAAACGTTCCAAATTGGCATGTGAACGTTGTCTTGCTTTGATCTTCCAGAGCGATGGCTACTTGGTAATAGCCCGAAAGGCCATCCAAGAAGCAATAAAATTCGTGTCCAGCAAACTTGTCGAGAAGTTGGTCTATGAACGGCAGAGGAAAGTGATCCTTGCGAGTGGCAGCATTTAACTTCCTATAATCGATACACATACACCATCAAGTCGTCAGTCGGGTTGGAACTATCTCGCCCTTGTTATTTTCGGTGATGGTGATGCCTTCTTTCTTCGGAACCACATGAATTGGGCTCAGCCATTTGCTATCAAAAATGGCAAAAATAATTCCTTCGTCTTTAAGTTTAAAAATTTCCTTTTTGACCACTTCATAAAGCGTTGGTGTCAGTCTTTGTTGACTGTCCCTAACAGGCCTGGCGTCGGGTTCTAGCTCGATTCGGTGCATGCAAGTAACAAGGCTTATCCCTTTGATGTCGCTGATGCTCTATCCTATTTCCTCTTTGTGGTTACTTAGCACCACAATTAATTCTTTTTCACCGTCCTCTGCCAATGATGAATATATGATGACGGGTTTCATTTCGTTGGGCTCGAGGAAAACATACTTCAAATGGATTGGCAGTGGTTTCAACTCCACTTTCGGACCAAGTTCGGGCGTGTTAGCTATTTTGCACAATTCCTCATCAAAATCTTCAACTTCTTCATAAATTTCAGTGATTTCGTTCAAGTCTATTTCCAACATCTCTGCCACCCTGTTTAAAAATTTTGTGTCGTCCTCGATGCTTAACTCATCTAGCACAGTGATCCCTTTGAGCTCGTGAATACAAGAAGCAATAGGATCAATAAACGAAAAATTTTCATGCATGTACGGAGAAGGAGTGTTGTGGATCTCTTTAAGCGAAAATGTGATTGTCTCACCCAAAATGGATAGGGTCATCCTCCCCTTGTGCACGTCAATCAGCGTATGAGAAGTGGACATGAACGGTCGGCCGAGCAAAATAGTACGCTCAATGCCCTCTTTTGGAACTTCGCCGACATCAAGTATGACAAAATCGACTGGAATTACAAGCTCGCCAACTTGAACTAATACATCTTCAACTATGACAAGTGGTTGTCTAATTGATCAATCCGCCAATTGCAGTCGAATCATCGTTGGCCTCATTGTTCCTAGGTCGAATTCCTTATAAAGTGAATACGGCATTAAATTAGTTCCTGCACCAAGGTCGAGCATCCCACGTGCCCATTTCCTAAAGTGATAGTTATGCAAAAACTCCCCGGGTCTCTCTTCTTTTTGGGTAGCGGACCCTTGCAGATGGCGCTCACTTCCTTGGTTAATTCTACTCGTTGAGTTGTCTCCAATCGCCATTCCTTTGCAACTAATTCCTTGAAAAATTTAACATAAGCGGGCATTATTTTAATTACGTCCAAAAGAGGAAGATTAACATTGACGTTCTTCAGCAGATTATAAAGTTCCATGAACTTTTTGTTTTCTTTGGCTGGACGTAGACGACTCGGAAAGGGAACCTTATCTCAAATAGTCGGTCTCGACTGCTTTGGTTGCTGATTTGGAGAGTGGGTGGAGTCGTCGATTTTGGTGGATGGATTTGGAAGCTTCCCTTTTAAAGAACCCGGAATATAAGGATTTGGTGACTTATGCATTTGGTCCACCGATTTAGGGTCGTCATCCTTCGGCGAATCCGCAGTTGGGATTTCCGTGCTCTCCTCTCCCTTTCCTCGATTTCATTATCTACCTCCTCCTCGCTATCCTTCCTGAAGTGATCTCTTTTCCCACTTCGTAAGATGTGGACAGCTGAAGCTTGATCTGGTTGGCTCGATAATCTTCCTTTCTTGTTTTCCACATTCGCCATAGAAGTTGCCATTTGGCCCATGATTTTTTCTAAATTCTTCACACTCTTGGAGAGGTCACTCAGAACTTCTCCCTGCTTATTAACTTACGTAGTTAGATTGGCGAGCCCATCTCTATTTCTGATTGTTTCGGTGACTTGGTTTTGCTGCCAAATTAACAGTTGATCGTTTGGCTGTATCGGAGTAGGTGTCGGTCCGAATGGTGGCGGTTTATTTGGTGGTGGTGGAGGAGAATCAGTTTGTGCGGGGGTGAAATGTGGATTTCCTGGCCCCCATTTTAACTAAGGAGAATTACGCTGCGCGTTGAGTTTTGTTGGAGGTCTGTGCTCATAAGCTAGAAGGTCTTGGTGGCGCATTTGATCCTTGATGACGTACGCCTCGTCTTCGCATTCGTCGTAACACACCATTTTGCATGTGTCCACCAAATGCCCTTGCTCCCCACATCGGTTGCATGTCTTGACGGTTTCGTTGGTCGAGAGCTAGTTTGCCTCGAATTCTCACTCATCTTCTCAAACAGTTGCTTGGCCTCCGTTGCTGTCAAGTATCCAAAATCTCCTCCAGCAGCTACTTCGACGTTGTTTCTGTAGGAGTCCAAAGGCCCTTCGTAAAATAATTGATTTACCATTCCCGGAGAGTTGTGATGATGTGGGCAAGCTTGCAATAATGATTTGAAACATTCCCATGCTTTGTGAAGCAACTCCCCATCTTGCTGGACAAAGTTGGCTATTTGTCTCCTAATGTGGCCCGTCGTCTGAGCTGAGTAATACTGATTTATGAATTTGTCGCTAACCATGGGCCAGTCAATCAGAGATCTCGGTTCAAGTGAAAGTATCCAAGATTTAGCTTTATCCTTCATGCAGCTTGGAAAGCACACCATTTGAAGGTCTTCGTGATGAAGTCCCGGAGATGGGATCCTACTAACTTCTGCATAAAATTCCTTGAGGAAGGTTAATGGATCTTCGTTGGCGAGGCCATGAAATGTCGGGAGGATGTTGATGATATGAGATTTCAGCTCGAAATCTCTTGCAGTTCTACCCAACATAATAGCAGAACTATAGATACCCGCTTGAGTAGTCGTGAACTCTCTTTGTCTTGGCTCGCGCGCCCCCCGTTGGTGTCTCTCTTGATTATTAGGCCTCGCGTAGTTTCTATCGTACTCGTTCCTCTCATTATAGTGGTTATTGGCGAGTCAATCGTCAACTTGCTTGTCTCCATGGTAAGATCTCTCAGAATAGTTATCTTGGTATTGGTGGTGGCGATTTCTATTTCCTCCTCCTCGCTCTTCATTCTGGTCCATCATATTCCGTTAATATTTTCCCAATACTCTCCAGGTTGTGCCGGTCCATTGGGGTGAATAGGTTCACTCCCGTATTTGTTTCTTTGTCGTATAGGTGGGCTCCTTAGTGGTTGATCATTTTCGTTGTTGTGGATAGGATTGTGTAGCCTCAACATTATTTGAGGAACTGGATCACAAACGAAATCAGTGGTGGCAGACGATTCGCTTTCGGATGTGTGAAGAGGTCTCGCTTGATTGGAATGATGAATATTGTCGATGAATTGTGCAAGTTCGGGTCTAAGTGATCTTCGACCTTGCATACACTCGACAGCAAATTAAATGCATCGACTAGAGAAAATCATTATAAAAAAAGACAGTTGAAAAGAAAATGAAACGAACAAACATATTTTTGAAACCTTTGCTATGTTCCCGGCAACGGTGCCAATTTTCGATTCAAGCTTTTTGTGTGTGCCTACTTATAAATATTTGTCAGAAATTCAATAGCTTGCCCGCAAGAGAACGGGATCGCGTGTAGGTTGGCAAAGTTAACTCGAGTCGTCTCTCGAGGAACATACAATTGGAATCTCGAATAGTTTGTTCAATCACAAGTAACACGAAATACTTATACAAATTGGGGGGGGGGGGGGGGGGGGGAGGGTTTGATTGTTTTGATTATCTAAGGAATTGAAACGCATGAACATTAATTAAAACTGTGTAATTTAATCCAGCAGCTAGAACATGTAAATCCGAGAAATTAATCTAAGAACTCAAACAAGATTTACTAGCATAATCGAAAAGCAATTATCGAAGCGTGAACAAAAATCAAACATTAGTTAAACCAAAATGAACTATTATGAACTTGAACATCAAAAGTGTCTAGGGTTTGAAACATAAAATGATTCAAGAACAATAATTGAAAAGCTACTACTTAATTGCATAAATTAAACTAAAAAAGCAAATAAAGAGTTTAGAAAACTTATTTATACTAAGAATTACAGTAAATTCTCTAGCTAATCCGGAGAGATTGCGTAAACCTTGGCCGAAAATCGAGTCACGGACTAACGATTGGAGCTTGGGACTCGTGACTCTTAAATCTCCGGTAACGATCTTCTTTGTTGTTGTGGGATGTAACGGTTCATTATTTTCAAGCCGAAAGAACGTAAATAGGGTTGTAGTGGTGTGTCTTGTGTGTTTGGGACGGACTTGGAGAAGGGTTTTTATAGTTTTTCCTTGGCTTGGAGCATAAGAAACCCTAAAATTCGTTTCTGGGCCGTCGCGTCAACTGCGCATCGACCAACGCGAGCAGGGGTTTGGTGTCGACGTGTTCGGTGTGCTTGCATCAAATGGGCAGGGGCGTCAACTGACGCGGGCATGAATCAACGCTACAAAGAGTTACGTTGACTTGTGCGTCGACGGTCGCACCCATGGATCGACGCTTCAGAGAGTTACATCGGCTTGGCGTCGACATAGTGTCGATTGACGCGGGCATGGATCGCATCGACGTAGCGTCGATGCCTGCGTCGACCGACGCAGCTTCACTGCAGCATTATCTTCTCGATCTTTCTGCTACTCTTTCACCGGAAAGCTCGTTCTCGACTCTCGAACATCACACTTCATCTGTTTATGCGCTGAACTCTTCCGGTTACTTAGCTGTAAGGTGAAAAACAACGAATAATCACCTATTCTCATTAACTACGATTAAAATACGGTAAAATAAGCCGGAAGTATAAAAATACAAAATTAAGCTTAAGATATTCAACTTATACCAAAAACAAATAGAAAAACGAACTAAAATGCTAATAAAAATTAGGACAAATATGTGCTAATCACCGAGCTGAAATTCTTTTGGCCAAATTTTCCTGCCCTGAGCTCGAGCTGGATTCCTTGCATTTTTCCGGCCCAAGTTAAGCCCTTCCCGAGCTGATGAGGCCCATTAAACCGCTTCCTTGCATTTTTTCCGGCCCAGTTTAAGCCCTTTCCGAGCTGATGAGGCCCATTAAGGCGCTTCCTTGCATTCTTTCTGGCCCAATTTAAGCCCTCCCCGAGCTGATGAGGCCCATTAAGCTGCTTCCTTCCATTCTTTTCGACCCAATTCAAGCCCTTCCCGAGCTGATGAGGCCCATTAAGCCGCTTCTTTGCAATTTTTTTGGGCCCAGTTTAAGCCCTTCCCGAGCTGATGAGGACGCACACTTACAATTTTTGTGTTTTCCTAGGAGATCTGATTCTCCCGCCTCTTTGAGAATCAACGGTCATGATAACAACTTTTGGCCTTCATTGCCTTTTGGAAAGAATGAGGCTCTAGTTTCCAGTGTGAAAGCTGAGACTCACCGTGTCGACCTTTACTATCTGAGATTCTGTGAGGTGGACCACGAGCTATGGAAGTTGAAGAATGCTCAGCGTCGCTCTGTTTGATGATTATTTCCTATTTTCTAGTGTTGTGCGTTAGCTCGAGTCTTAGGTTCTGGAGCTTTTTGTCCATGTAATAATTAGTTAAACCTGAGGTCTGGTTTTAACAAAAAATCGCATTTTAGTGCTTCCGCACTTTTCGTCTAATTTATATTTAATACATGGGTGTTCCCGACATGCTATCTAGTGGCATTCGCCACTCATGCTAATTCTGAGCATCCGCTCGATCCATCACTAAGTGTAGGATTTCTGGTCGACATTTGCCAACTTACTAACCTTGAGCACTCGCTCGACCTACTGCAGCAGGTAAGATTTTTAGGTTGACATTTGCCAACTTATTATCCTCGAGCACTCGCTCGACCTACCGCCGCAGGTAAGCTTTTTAGGTTGACATTTACCAAGTTATTATCATCGAGCATCCGCTCGACCTACTGCCATAAGTAAGCTTTTTAGGTTGACATTTGTCAACTTATTATCCTCGAGCATCCGCTCGACCTACCGCCGCAGGTAATCTTTTTAGGTTGACATTTTCCAACTTATTATCCTCGAGCATCCACTTGACCTACCGCCATAGGTAAGCTTTTTAGGTTGACATTTGCCAACTTATTATCCTCGAGCATCCGCTCGACCTACCGCCGCAGGTAAGCTTTTTAGGTTGACATTTGCCAAGTTATAATCCTCGAGCATCCGCTCGACCTACCGCCGCAGGTAAGCGTTTTAGGTTGACATTCGCCAACTTATTATCCTCGAGCATTCGCTCAATGATTTTCATGATTTCAAGGTTGTGCTACAATCATGTAACTATTTGTGCAATAAAAATCCCAAATCTGCAGCAAATCCCATTATAGAACAAACTTTTTTACCTTACATGATCAAGTACATTTAGCTATTCTTGGTGCAATCAACAAAAGACCTGTAGAAATAGACCCACTGTATCGCTCTTTACTCCTTAAATGAAATAAGTCTTCTCATTTGCTACATTCCAGGCTCGGGGTATTTCTCTTCCGTTCATGTCTGTGAGCTCATAGCCACCTCCTGCAAATACTCTGGTTACCCTGAAGGGTCCTTCCCAGTTGGCCCCAAGCTTTCCCAGGTTCCTGGCCAAACCTGCTTTTCTCAACACCAGGTCTCCGACCTGAAAATTCCTTTTAACCACTCTATCATTGTAGGCCGCTTTCATCCTTATTCTCATTTCTTCCATCCGTACGAATGCCTTTTCTCTCTTTTTGGCTATCAAATCAAGGAGTCTCGTACCATCATCTCGTTCTGTTCCTCATTGGATGTTAAAATTATATGAGTCGTAACGCAGACCTCTCTAGTATAACGACATCCATGACATATACTCGGGCTGATCACCACTATCTCTATCCCACGTCCAGCCTATCCTTCCGATCCATCAACAAAAACAGTCCACTTACCCTCTATATCCTGGGGTAACGTCATTTCTTGCAAAAAAATCCACCAAGTCTTGTGATTTGATAGCCACGCGGTTATGAAATTCAATTTCAAATTCACCCATCTCGATCACCCACTTGATAAGTCTCCCCGACATCTCTGGCTTACTGAGGAATGGCTTTAGTGGGAGGTTGGTTCTAACGACTATTTTGTGGGCAGAGAAATACGGTCTCAGCCATCCATAAATTCACAAGTTTGGCTTACTAATTATCAGTTCGAGTCTGGCTTTCTTACCCGATCCCCGCTCTTCTCCCTTATCCCTTCTCCTTTCGACCTCCTCCCCTTTCTCTCTACGTCTGTCAACATCCTCCTTTACTTTCAAAGCTTCTTCTAAGTGGATGAATCTCTCAGCTCGAGCCAAGAGACCTCCAAAGCTCCTCGGGGGTTCCACCACTAAGGATTGGAAGAACTCGCCCTTTTTCAGATCCTAAGCTAGTGCATTCATCAGCGTCTCTTCCGAGGCTGATGGGACCTCCAACTTGGCCATAGTAAACCTCTTTATGTAAGCTCTTAAACTTTCTCATTCCTTCTGCTAAATGCTGAATAGTTCTAGTGCCATCTTTTGATATTTCCTACAACTAGCGAACTGGTGTAAGAACGCCGCACTGAACTCCTCAAAATTGTGTATCGATCCTGGTGGTATCTGATTAAACCATACACATTACTGCATCCGAAAATCGGTATACCATTACTGAATTCTTAAACCTGCACAAATGATCTAGCGGACCTACAGTACCACCGTACTTGAATCCCATCGATTGGTAGCCAACTGGTAAGTCATCCTTCAAGACATCTTCCGCGAACGGGGTAGCCCGACGAACTCTTGCGGAGGGGGCACTGCTTGCCAATTTCCTCTTTAGCTCTCTCACCTCCTTATTCAAACTTTCTACCACTTCTGGTAAGTCGGACGCATTCTTGCTAAAAGTGTCGTTAGTTGACACTGCTGTGCTCTCATTCTCTCGTGCCCCCGAGCTATGGACCGGCTTACCAGTAGTTTCTCCAGTAAGATTATTTTCCCGAGCTGGTCTTGATGGTTGTGTGCCCATGCTAGCAAACCTTTTGTCCACCGTTTCGTCGATAGCTTGTGCTATAGCACCAGACAGTTGCTCGAGAAACAGCGATCCCCACGGGTTTGCTCCTGGACTTGTCGAGAATCCCCTCCCAAGTGTCGGGTTAGGGGTTTGCTCAGCAGGATCTGAGGGCGTGTCCTGTGGAACACCTGCTCCTTCCACAACTTTCCCTGTCGTGCGCATCGCCTGTGTTTTATTCAAGTCATCAGCGAGGTTTCGTCGCAGCTCCTCCATACTTACAACCGTATACTCACGTCTTAAAACTGATTTTCCCACAGACGGCGCCATTTGGTCGTTACCTGAAAATGGGATTTAAATGAATGATTTCTGATTTCAAGAAATGGTACCCAACCTCTAAAAATGAATGAAACCTGCACCCACAAAAGAATGTCAGACGGGGACCGAAAGGGTTTTCCGGTGAACCCCCTTCGATGCTTAAGTTAGCGTATGAAGGAAATTTGGCAGAGTAAGAACTTGATTAGAGAATGAGTTACCTTTCTATACCTTTGTGATAATCTATTTATAGGTGTACTTTTCTAGGGTTTCTGCGAAATCAGGGCCGTTTATGCCACGTTATCCTTCTAGACTTTTCTCTTCTTTTCTCTGCCCTGAGCTGGAGCCCCGAGCTCTTCCGGATGACCCCGACCTGGGCCATAAGACCTCGAGCTATATGCACAGTCCCGAGCTGAGAAATGACCTCGAGCTGGAGGTATAGGACCGATCTTATCTAACCTTTTTTTTCCCAAAACAATTACTCCCCCCCACTATGGTCGCGCATTCTTTAGTAAAGCGATCATAGTAGTGTTGTCGGTTTTTTGACCTAAATCCCGAGCTATAGTTGATAACCTTGAACTAGAGCCGGTAACCTCGCGTTCCTCTAGCTAAATTTTTAGCCTCGAACTAAAGCTGATAACTTCGAGCTGGAGCTGATAACTGATAATCTCATATTTTTTTCTGGCTAAGTTTTTTGGCCCTGAGCTAGAGCTGATAGCCTCGAGCTAGAGCTGATAGCCTCGCGCTTTTATGGCTAAGTTTTTAGCCCCGAGCTAGAGCTGATAGCTGAGAATCTCGCATTTTTCTGGCTAAGCTTTTAGCCCCGAGCTAGAGCTGATAGCCTCGAGCTGGAGCTGATAGCTGATAATCTCACATTTAAGTGCTACCGTTAACGGGCCCAGTAACCGACCTATGTGACTTATCCTCCAAGAAATCAGAATTCTATAAATACCAAGCCCTAAATCCGTATTTGGGGCATACTTAGGTCATTATAAACTTACTAAAAATTATTCCTAGGGTTAAGAAACACGTTTTCAACACCCTTTACGTAGATTAAAGATCTAGATCAAGGATTCAACGCTTGCGAGTTCCAAAGACGTTCGATAGCGCACGGCCCGTTCTTCGACCAAGATCTACCATTTTTCATCGGAGTAGCTGGAGATTTCCATCGCTTTTACTAGTTTCAATAAGTTTTCTAAACTCTTTATTGCTTTCTTAGTTAATTTCTTAAGTTAATTCTAGGATTAGATACATTGTTCTTGATTTACTTTATGTTTGATACTTGGGATATTCTGGATAATTTAGTTCTTAATCTTTCAGTTTTTAAATTGTGTTTATTTCATGCTTGGATATTGGATAGTTGAATTCAAGTTATTATGTAATTAGGTTCATATTATTCAACTCCGTTTTTAAGGTTCATGATAGTAATTTCTTTATGTTATTCGATTTTACTTATGCTTTTATAGATCCGCTGTTGCTACTTATGCTATTTGATTTAGTTTAATTATTGCTTTTAAATTCTAGTTGGTAATTTAGTTTAAGATAATTAGTTTAATTAGTTTTAAATTTAATATTGCTTTAGTTTTTAATAATTAAATCAAAACTTTAAAAACCCCCAATTTGTATGAATTATATGTTTAATTGTGATTGAGAAAAACATCTAAGAGAACGAACAGTTGTCCTCGAGAGATCGACACGAGTCAGCTTTCCACCCTACAAGCGCCCTCGTACTCTTGCGAGCAAGCTTGCGTGTTTTAAATTAAATTATTTTAAAAAGGGGTGCACAAAAGTTTGAATCAAAAATTTGACGCCGTTGTCAGGGAAAACGAGTAGGAATTAAGGATGTTTTCCATTTTATTTTCTTTTTGAGTTATTATTTTCTTTTTATTTTTCAAAATGCTTGGATTTTTGCCATTGGTGCGTTGAGTTGTTGTTGAGTGCATGCAGGGGAGGCGATCTCTTAGACCCGAACTTGTGCCATTACTCGACAATATTCACCGTCCAAAACAAGCACGATCAAAGCCTATCCCCATAAATCCATTTAATTCATCCATTGCTACTACCATTGATCAGAACCAAGTTCCCGAAACAATGTTAGGAGCAAAATCAACCCGAAACGGTGATTCCCCACCAAGATCACCTCCACGTCACATTCGAAACGGGTATGGTAGTGAACCAATCATTATGCAAGGACAACCATAACTTCGCGCTTATTGGGCTAATTATCATCAAAACATGGAGAACATGAGACGAGATGCGGGAAGAAATGAAGGAGTTAACCAACAGCATAATGAAGAACTCAATCGCCAACTTAACAACGCAGTCAATCATCAACCCAACATGGCGAATATAAGGCAAACTGAAGAGAGAAACGACGGTCACAACCGTCGACACAAAATCGAGAACGTGGCATTAAGGAATGATGATTCTCTTCAGCATAAGGAGTATGCTAAAAATCATAGACGAGTAGAAGCTTGGTTGGAAAATCAAACCCATGGCTACGAACAGGACAATTTCGAACGGAGATACGAGCGCGAGAATAATTATGAAAGAAATGCATATGACAACCACTATGAGAGAGCTAATGACTGAGTTAGAGAACCGAGGGGAGATAGAGCACCTAGACAGCGCGACTTGGCGCGTCCGAAGGTTATACCTTTTAGGTCAGCTATTGTTCTTGGACCAACCACAAGGAAAGTGGATAAACCGCATCAACTTAATTCACTCCCGACTTTCCACGGAAGTGCCCATGAAGACCCTTTGGCGTTTTTGAACTATTTTGTTGATGAAGTTGGCAGATTTGTGTTTAATGGCCTTAACCAAGAAGAGGTGCAAATGATTTGTTTCCCTTATAGCATGAAGGACAAAGCAAAGTCGTGGTTACTATCCCTAGAACCTGGTTCATTGACTGATTGGGAGATGATAAGCGAGAAGTTCTTAAATCAATACTATTCAGCATAAACAATGGGGCATCTTCGGAGGCAAATTGCTACTTTTGAAAAGTTGGAGGGAGAGCTATTTCATGAAACGTGGGAGCGTTACAAGACACTTTTGCAAGCTTGCCCCCATCATAACTACTCCCCGGTGATGAATAAACAATTTTTCTTTGATGGATTGTTGGACCATGGAAAAAGGGAAGTTGAAATAGCAGAAGGAGGAGACTTCGGTGATTTAACGGCTCCCGAAGCAAGACGAGTGTTGGAGAAGCAAAGAAAAAAATGTAGACAAACCAAAACTCAGCCTCGTAAATTAAAAGTTAATGAGGTATCCATTCCTGATCCTGATATAGATGATGGAAAATTAGTCAAGGCGAAGTGTGAGGAGATATTTGATGAGAAATTAGCAGCTTGGAAAGTCGAGAGGGCGAGCAAGGCCTTTTCAAAGAAGATTGCTGCGACGTATCACCAATGCGGATCCCCCGAACATTTAGCAGACATGTGTCCAAATAACATCGAATAGCAAGAAAATGTTAGCGCTATTCAGAATTTTTCATACCAACAACATTCAGGGCAGCAACACGCTAAGAGACTCAACGCGCAACGTGATTCTCCCCTTTTTAAGTGGGGCCCAGGAAATCCAAATTATATGCCACCCGATCCGCAATACCCACCACCACATGCGCAAGCACCATTTCCACCACCTCAAAATAATTTTCATACGCAAGGGCAGGTGTCTACTACAGTTCAAACTAATGATCAGCTGTTGGTTTGGCAACAGAATCAAGTGGCCAAAACTATTAAAAACCGGGATGGACTGGCGCAAGTTCGAAATGATACCGCTGAAATGAAAAAGGCTATTCTTGATATAGGTCAATTATCGGCCCACCTAGTTGGGCTCTCGAACGAGAAGGGTAAACTTCCAAGCAAGGCAGAACAGGCGTCAGCAGTTCATGTCCTTCGCAGTGGAAAGAAGATAGATAACAGAATAGTTGACCAAGATGGGGAAGTCAAAGTCGAGGACACAACACAAACTCCTAGCACAAAAGATGCCAGTAGATCAGCTGCATAAGTCCTCTGATAGATATGTTCCTGGATTCATTCAAGGGACAATTCTGAATGACGCCCTTGGCAAAGACGATGCTCTTAAACTATCACCGCCAAGTCAATTGACGAAACCAATCAAGGATGTTATTCCTTTTCCAAGCCGTTTGCGTCCACCTAAAGAGAACAAAAGATTCATGGAACTATATAACCTATTGAAAAACGTCAATATTAACTTGCCACTTTTGGAGGTAATCAAAACAATCCCCGCCTATGTGAAATGTTTCTAGGAACTTGTTTCAAGGGAGAGATGCTTGGTGATAAATCAGTATGTAACATTGCCAAAGGAAGTAAGCGTAGTTTTCAAGAAGCCATTACCACCTAAGGAACTCGATCCTGGAATTTTTTGCTTTACTATTTCATTGGCTAATGGACAAACGGCAAAAGGAATGTTGGATCTTGGAGCAGGAATTAATCTAATGCCTTATTCACTATATCGAGAATTTGATCTTAGGCCACTGAAGCCGACGACCATGTGACTACAGTTGGACAATCGCTCGATTCGGCTACCTTTAGGGATGGTTGAAGATGTTTTAGTGCAAGGTTGGAGAGCTAGTAATTCTGGTTGATTTTGTGATTTTGGACGTTGGAGAAGTACCGATTGCGAGCACGGAGCATACCATTTTATTGGGGCGCCCGTTTATGCCTACCACCCATACTTTGATTGATGTTCACAAAGGAAGAATGACAATAACTGTTTTGGGCGAATCAGTGAAGTTTTCTCTGAAATATATTTAAAACACTCCTACCCCTGCCATGCAAGATGATTGTTCGTTCTTCGATCCCGTTGCCTCATGCATTCACGATCTAAAAGGAGTCGCGGTTTTGGACGAATTAGGCGACGGGGATGACGCCGGTTTTCCGAGAAAGGTGGGGGATACACTAGAAGTGGACTTAGGTGAGAAGTTTGATGAGTTTGAAGACGAGTAACAACTGAGTGGGGAGGATAAAGAATCGACATAAGTGACATTATTGAAGAATTTAAAGATTTTAATGATTAAGTGGATGTGAAGAATAAAGCACCTAAAATCGAGCCAAAAATGGAGTTGAAGCCACCACAAAATTGTTCGAAGTACGTTTCCCTCGACCCCAACAAAAAATTTGTCCGAGCAAAGAACAAGGTCAAGGCATACAACAACGACTGGACGAGGAAGAAAAAGTCGAACGAAGTTTTTGACAAGAATTTTAATGATGGGAATTTGAAGGTTGGCCAACTAGTGCTATATAATTCCGATCGTAAGTTTGATCCAACCAATTTTAAAGCGGCATGGAGTGGACCATTTTTAATGAAAGAAATGGATGATTATGGGGTAGCCACTCTATACGTTGAGCGTGACAAGTCCAATTTCCAAGTCCACAAGCATCGACTTAAACCTTATCACGAGAACTATATGAAGAGTCGAAATAGTAGCAAGAGAGAGTTTGTGGGCCCACCATGACGTTAAACAAGCGCTTCTTGGAAGAAAACCCAAGCGTTCGTTAGTTTTCATTTTTTTTAATTTTCTTTTGATTTTTATTTATTTTATTTTTGTCTTTATATTGTTTCAATTTTCGTGGTACGTTTATGTGTGTGTTGATGTGCAGAAGATACGATAAAATCGCTTATTCTGGACAACTAACGGTTATATAGTGGTAGATCGCTACCGCAAGGCCTTACCGCTAGTTCCACTCAAGGCGTTAATGATGACGATCAATCACCGAACCTACTGCTAGCCGTAGCAATCAGGGATAACGATGAGTTTCCCTCTAGGCAACCTACCACTACATGCTACCGCTAGTAGCGTCTGCCATTTAATTTTTACGAATTTCATTTTCATCGATCGAGGTCGCAATCCGACCCAAGTTAGCCACAGCCCGACAACATTTTGATGAGCTGCATTCCAGCCATTTACGATGTTGAGCCGCAATCCGGTTGTTTCAAATCCAAAACGACGTGCCACCGGGCACTTGCGCATCGCAATTGATCGCAATCGTAGTTTTTTTTGTTTGATTGTTTGTTTATTTTATAGGTTTGTTCAAGACAATCCAATCACGCGATTTAAGACGAAGGATAATTGCACAAGTGTTTTTGGAGAGACTCGACTATCGAGTTTTCAGGGATGTTTTCTTATCTCATTTGCTTTTTTTTTTTTTATTTTATCTACCCCTTTTTTTATTCTTTAATGGGGTCTTTTTTTTTTTTTCTAATTGAAGGATGGTGGTCCTTAATTACAATAAATCATAAATACCTAATAAACACTCCAAAACACTAATAACCAATAAAAATAACGAACTCCTACCCCACGCTTTTAATGGGTTAGTAGGGGTCGACTTTTTTTTTTTTATTTTATCTACCCTTTTTTTATTCTTTAATGGGGTCTTTTTTTTTTTTTTCTAATTGAAGGATGGTGGTCCTTAATTACAATAAATCATAAATACCTAATAAACACTCCAAAACACTAATAACCAATAAAAATAACGAACTCCTACCCCACGCTTTTAATGGGTTAGTAGGGGTCGACTTTTTTTTTTTTATTTTATCTACCCCTTTTTTTATTCTTTAATGGGGTCTTTTTTTTTTTTTTCTAATTGAAGGATGGTGGTCCTTAATTACAATAAATCATAAATACCTAATAAACACTCCAAAACACTAATAACCAATAAAAATAACGAACTCCTACCCCACGCTTTTAATGGGTTAGTAGGGGTCGAC
>BMAC01000033.1:613824-635593 GCA_014905375.1 Phtheirospermum japonicum | reverse complement strand
GTGTTCGCCCGATTCGACCGGCTCGACACCGGCATGGAGGAGTTGAGGCCGGGCAAGCGAGAAATGAACGAGCACACCGCGCCCTCCATAGCCGCCTCTTGTTGATCGAGAGCCGATTGCCTCGGAACGAGGAGAACGACGGAGAAGGAGATGGAAATGAGGAGGAGGAAGAAGAGGACGAGGACGCAAACCTCCAACCCCGACGTAGGAGACGTCATTGATCTCCGATTATCCTTTTTATTTTTGTTTTCGTACACTTGGCACGTTATTTTCGTTTGTTTCATTTTGATTCGATTATGTTCTTTTATTTCTTATCTAACGATCGAGAGCCGATTGCCTCGGAACGAGGAGAACGATGGTGTCGAGCCCGAGGAAGCCCTGAACACCGGTTCGGGGCAACACTTTGATGCGAGCAAAAGCCACGCGGCAATCCCGCATGGCGAGGGAGGCCCGAGCACCAGCCCGGTTCCCGATATGGGTTGGCCCGAGTTCCAACGACAAGTGTTCGCCCGATTCGACCGGCTCGACACCGGCATGGAGGAGTTGAGGGCCGAGCAAGCGAGAAATAAACAAGCACACCGCGCCCTTCATAGCCGCCTCTTGTTGATCGAGAGCCGATTGCCTCGGAACGAGGAGAACGACAAAGAAGGAGATGGAAATGAGGAGGAAGAAGAGGACGAGGACACAAACCTCCAACCCCGACGTAGGAGACGTCATTGATCTCCGATTATCCTTTTTATTTTAGTTTTCGTACACTTGGCACGTTATTTTCGTTTGTTTCATTTTGATTCGATTATGTTCTTTTATTTCTTTTCTAACTCTTGAGAAATCCAAAACAAAATTAAAAAAAAACAACAAAAAAAAACCAAAACATATTTTCATTGTTTTTGTATATAGTATAAAAAATATATAAAAAAAATAGAAAAGAAAATAAAAAAAATAGAATTTCGAAAAACCCAAAAAGATTTTTGCTTTTTGTATATCACTTGTTTTTGCAACCCCCCCATTTGTTCATTTCTTGTAGATAGCTTGCCTCGACTCCCGGAGAAGACTTATGCACAACGCGTCAACACAAGCTCGGAAATAGGGGCGTTCTCTTTTCCTTACACTTTTTACCGCTTTACTTCGCTTAATATGAAATGAGGTCATTGCTAGGTTTTAAGTGTGGGGTGGTTAGGGTTCGTCTTAGGATTTTAATTTCTTGCATGCTTGCTTGTGATGATTTGAGTAGCGTGTGTGCTATGTTTGCTTGGAACCTTGGCGAAGTGACGCAGTTTTGATTATTTGGTTAAGAAGTTTAGATTGTCGATCGGATTTAGTGTACTTAGGGAATTTGACTTGTTGGGAACTTTGTTCGGCTTTAGCTTTGTGCTATCCTTGTGCTCAATTTTGAACTAGTGCCTCAACTAGCCTTGTTATCGAATACTCTCTATAGGATCTTACTTTGTATTTTGGAGTCGTCAATTGCTCCATGTGCTCGATCGGAAATAAATGTGAGTTTCTAGTAGCAACAAGTGATCGGAGCCGTTGATTTCTCAAGTACCTTATATATCCTTAGGTACCAAAAAAAGAAAAAAAGAAAAATGAAGAAAAGAAAAAAAAAGAAAGAAAAAGAAAATATGACGAATAGACAATGATACATCATAAATCCTTGAAGTGCTTACGCAATAAATGTGCAATTCTTGCACCTTTTTAATTTCCATTTCAAATTTTGTGTGTAAAGAGAGTTGTAGATAATCGAGGCTAGTAGGGAGCTGATTAATGGTTCGAGCGTGGATAGACCTTAGCCGGGGCAAGGACGAGGGGACCGACTTGGAGGGTTACCTAGTACTTTTAGGTTTCGGAAGTCGATCTAAACTTTCTTAGTCAACGCATCATTGTCGTCCTTTTAGCCAAGCTAACAACCATTGTAGTATACGACGTCTCGAATTAAGTTTGGTGCTTTAATTTATTGTCCGGGTGTAGTTTTGTAATTCTATATTAAGTTTTTCTTGAGGACAAGCAATCATTCTAAGTGTGGGGTGGTTGATTTGCATGTTTTTGTACGTATTTTTGTTACCGTTTTGTGTCGCGCTTGCATGTGTTTTGTTTGCTTTTATGTGTATTAGGAGTCGTTTTGGCCGATTTTATTAGTTGTAGGTTTTTGTAACTTTTGTGCGGTTCTTCATTGGATTATCGTTTATTTCTACTCGTTTTTGTCTCTTTGGCCGTACGATGACCAAAGCGGTCCCGTGCACGCTCAGGACATTCCGTTCGACTCGGATGTGAACAAGCAAGCAAGGGAACACAACGTAAATGTGGAGCGACAGCTGGCGAATGTTAGAGCAGAAACGAGAAAAAATGAGTCGGAACTGCCTGTCAGTTGATCGACTGACAGGACAGTCGATCGACTGGACTTGCTGTCGATCGACTGACTTCCAGTCGATTGACTGAACCTCGTGGAAATCGACTGATCGGCAGTGTGTTTTATGTTTATTGGGCTTTTCAGTCGATCGACTGGTAGCCGATTGACTGGTCCTCAGTCGATCGACTGACACGCAGAATTTTTGATCCCTTTTGATGTTTTTGCCCCTGAATTTTTGTATAAAAAGCTAGCACTCTCCCCCACCAACCTTATCCTTCCTTGGCTGATTTTGAACCCCATTCAATCTCTTCCAAGCTCGTTTTCACTATTCCATTGCAATCCCTAGATATAATCCTTAGTTAGCTAGTTTAATTTAACTTAGTTAATTAGCTAGTTAGTAGTTGTTCATAAGTGTTGGAGGAGGTGACATCTCTCTCATTTGTGGATTTTATTTTATGAAGTTGCTCTTGGTGTTTTGAAGATTGTACTCTACATTTGAAGCTTTTGGTTGGAATACAAATTGGTAGTAATGTTTCCCCTTCTTATTGTTGTTGTTCTTGGTTGTTATTGTTGTTGTGTGTTGGTAGTTAATTCGTAATTCTTGTTGTGTTCCTCTTGGCATTTTCAAGTTCTTTTCCAATTTCTAAATTATTTTTCTTCTTGCTTAAAACTCCATTGAAGTTTGCATGTTGAAGCTTTTTACTCTTTTTGTTCAAACAAACATTGGAGCCTTGAAATTTATTAGTAGATTTCCCTTTTAAAACATTTGACTTTTACCTATTAAATGATTTTGACTTCTTTTGAATTTAAGTTTGACTTTCCTTCCTTTTTAGCTTTTAAATTTACAAGCTTTCTTAGTTAATAGTTTTAATTTAATTAAGTTGTTAATTAGGTTTAATTTATGTCATTAAGTCTAGTTATTTTCAAGCAAGTTTTAAATTCCTTTCTCCTTGACTCAATATTTTTCAAGCTCTCTTTTCAATTCAAGTTTAGTGATTACAACAAAAAAACCAAACCAATGATTAATGCTTTCTTAGATTAGATTAGTTTAGCTAAGAATAACAAGAGATTAATTAAAAATACTTAACGCCGATTACATCTATCCTCGAGAGACACGACTCGGGAAAACTTACCGCTCTACAATCGACTCCATACTATTGCGGAGAAGATTTCTTAGAGTGTTAAGAATTCTTCGATCACCTAGCCTGACCCGAGAAGTTGACGGGGCGGGTCCGGGTCTCGTAGTACCTTAACCGACCCGTCCCATTGCCATCCCTAATAAATACAAGCTTTCATTTTCTCTCCTTTGCCTTTGAATTTTTCGAGTGTTCAACTCTCCATTTCTTCTCCGCTGTTCGACTTCGCGGTTTGTCATTTTACGAGCCCTTGCTCATCTTTCTTGCTAGGTCTCACCTTACTTTCTCAATTTTAAAGGTAAAGATTTCTACTTTTTTCTTCTTATTTAAATGTGTTATAATCCGAGATAGGTTCTGGTGATATGAGACACGAGGGTGAAGGAAATTATGATGATGCTCAGTTGGGCCCGAGTGGTCATGATGCTGGGTTTGGCATAAACGGGTTTGATGGTTGGGACCAGTTTGGCTCGAACGCTCAATTTGGTCTTGGAGGGCAGTTTGATGCGGCATGTGAATTCGGACCAAGGGCGAAACTTGACTCGGGTGGCATGTATGGTCGGGTCGACCTTCCTAGCTCAGTCGGTCCACATGGTGGTGTGGACTGGACTGGGTATTTAAGTCCGTACCGTACAGGGATTCCTATGGACGAAGTAAATATTTATAAGGGTGTGCTTCCTAGTGGACATAAACCAGGAGGGTCCTTGGCCGACGCACGTATACCGACTGCTCGAGGGCCTAAAAAAGGGGAGAAGCGCTCCATGGCACTAAGAGTAAATTTGGTCCCATGGTGGCTCGGACCAATGAGTCTACTCCTCCTCGTCATTGGAAGAGGCCATACCCATTGGAATAGGAGAATTTGGAGTTAGAGATTGTTTTGCAGGGCAGCTTCTTAACCGAGAAACATATGGAGGAGTATTGTGACGAGTATCTCATGCCCAGCAACGTGCACTTGTTCCTTCCATACCAAGCCGAGTAGATACATCGTCCACCCACTTCTTCCACCGCGCTATTTCGTGATAGCTTAACCCACTTTATATATATCCTCATTCTTCATCATTTTCTTATATTCTAATCCCTCATCATTTCCTTTTTCTTGCAGTTAACCCGGAGATTGTTGAACCTATTGTTGAACACTTCTACACCATTCTGTGTTCGGACCCTGAGCCAAGACATTAGGGGGAGCTTTTCTATCCGATCACGTGCTACATAGCCAGTTTGAGAGTTCTTCCCCATGACGTGGGTCTTGGACGACTTCTTCCTGGTATGATTATCGGTGTTTATTGGGCATTGGGTCAGATCCTCATGTTTGGTCGACTCGACCCTTTTATTTTTTGGTTGGGGTCGGCTTGTCATACCCCCTTTTTTGTGTCGACCTGGTAAGGTCAGTTTTCGGCTCTTGACGTCCTTTATATGTTGCAATGTTTTACCCCTTTTCTAATCAGACCGAAGCGATGAATGCATTTGAGGAAGCTAAGAGATACATGGCTAACCTGAAAGCCAAAAATTCGGTTAGGGAGGGTGGTGCAAGCAAACGGAGGAGGCCAACTCGGTATGATGTTGTGCCACCGCTTCCTAAAGCAAAACCAACCATAACCTCTACTATCGGTGAGGGAGGGTCTCGTGGGTAGACCCTTGACATCGATCCTGAGCCCAAACCTAAAGTTGTGTTCAGGGGGTCTCACTCAGCCCCCGACTACCAAGCAGGTCTTTCCAGCGGCATATGCGCCATACCATTGTTGAGGGTCCTCGTATGGTTCGGTTTTTAATGAGGCGGCCGATCGTGTTTGGGAACTAAACCTATATAACTGGGTGTTTGGTCTTCCGTTTGAAGAGAAGTTCAATTTTGTTGTGACAGATCTGTGTCAAGCTATGGGCTTCATGATGCTGATGCGTTAGGATTTTTCAAAGCTCCAGAAAATTCATTCTCAGCTCCAAAGTGATCATCAAGCTCTTCAGTAGAGTCATACTACATGTATTGAGCTCATCCTCGATCGAGACCAGTAGATGGAGAGGGCCAAGAAATCAGATCAATCCTTGGCCGAGGCGATGTGTTCAACTGAAAGGGCACTTGACGTGCTGAACATACTGAAGGAAAAGCATGTCGAGCTCATGAGAAACCACGCCGAGCAGGTCGATGCGGCTTATGGGAAGGGGAAGATTGATGGAGTTGTGTAATATAAGGCTGAGACTATGGTTCTGATGATCAGTGCTTCCTATTTGTCCACCATGCAAAAGTCTTATGACATGCTTTCGGGTGGTTCTTCTCTTCTAGAGCTTGCGAAGCATATTGCTGAGATGAAGATCAAGCTTGGGATGGGTGAATCTGACGATGATATGGATGGTCCAGATGAGGAATCTTATGAGAAGGATGACGGGGAAGATTTAGCTCGTGATGATTAGATGTTTGTTTGTTTTCTGATTAGCCTGTCACCTTTGGACAACCTAGATATTATTGTTTCAATCAGTCTCACTTTTGGATGGCTAATTTTAATGTAATGAACTACTATGAATATTATGATTCTTGTTGGCTTATTTTGCTTGACCAATCACCCCTTTTGGTAATCTATTTTCTTTAGCTTAGTAACTTTTATCATCAAGGTGGATGTTTCATTGAGGTCGACAATAGTATCTCGTCCATTTATCATCATTTCTTTTGTCAACCTGACATTATGTTATGGTTGGCTATGTTGGATTGGCTAATCCCAAAGTTGGTCCTTTGGGGTGGATCACGGCCTTGAGATATATTTGATTTATTTTTATTCTTAATGTGCCTATTGGGTCGACCATGTGTTGAGTTCGGCTTCGTTATATTTGGGTTGTCGAGTTCCTCTCG
The DNA here is from genome assembly GCA_014905375.1 of Phtheirospermum japonicum. NCBI lineage: Eukaryota > Viridiplantae > Streptophyta > Magnoliopsida > Lamiales > Orobanchaceae > Phtheirospermum > Phtheirospermum japonicum. Next base: position 629,280 of record BMAC01000033.1, on the reverse strand, counting down.
ATTATTTCCCTTGAGATTTTGTTAGTTTTTTTAGGAATATATTCAAGGCTTGGAGTTGATATTTTCCATAGAAATCATTTCTTGGGCGTCCATTTAGGGAACGATGTTGCTCTGATGAGCTCGACTATGTCGATAAGGTCGGCCTATCAAGTTTTTTTTTATCGACCTAAAGAGGTCAGATTATCCTTGGTTTCTTAGTTGATCTATTGTTTGATCGACCTGTTTGGTCGACCTATTGAGATTGGTACAGATCATTCGTGTTTTATTGAAACTAGATGCTCAAAAATGAAGTTTTATTAATAATACTTTTTAAGGTACACTGCAGACCATGGGTGCAGTAACCTTTTATCGCTGAGGTGTTCTAACTTGTAAGCACCGTGTAAAAGGGTCTCGGCTTCAAAATGGCCCTTCCCATTTTAGTTTAAGGGGGCCTTGGTTTGTCCCTAGGATACATTTGAGGACTAAGTCGTCGAACTTAAAGCTCCTCTCTCTTACTTTGGAGTTGTAATACCGCTTGCTTCTTTGTTTATAAATTGCGTTTTTCAGTTCGGCGTCCCTTCTTTTTTCTTCCAAGAGGTCAAGTTTGGGTCGACATTTCAGGTCGTTCTTTGAAGTGAGCTATTCAATAGGATGGGGTGCCGAGCTCAAGTGGTATGACTGCTTCTGATCCGAAAGCCGGAGAGAAAGGGGTTTCATTGGTGGAGGAGCGGTGGGTTGTCCTATATGACCATAAGACACTTGATAGCTCTTCTGGCCAATTATCTTTTAAGTCTTCCAACATCTTTTTTAGTGTGTATTTGAGGATTTTATTTATTGCCTCCACCTGTCCATTTGATTAGGGGTGATATGGTGTTGCAAAGTGATTCTTGATGTTTAGCTCCCCATAAAATGCTTTAAACCTCTTGCTATCGAATTACGTCCCATTGTCCAATGCCATTGAAAGTAGAAAGCTAAATCTGCATATGATCGACTTCCAAACAAAGTTGATTATCTTCTGGTCAGTAATAGATGCCAGTGGTTCTGCTTCAGCCCACTTTATGAAGTAATTGACTATGACCACCGCATATTTGACTCCTCCTTTACCTTTTGGTAGTAGACCGATCAAGTCGGTTCCCCATTTGGCAAAAGGGCATAGTGAGTATATCGGTTTCAGAGGCTCGGTTGGGGAGTTGATTTGAGGTGCAAATATTTGGCATTTTTTGCATTTCTTGCTTATCGCGTCTTTCTTTTAGGTCGTCCAGTAGTAACCTTGCCAGATTAGCTTGTGAGCCGACGATTGTCCTCCTATGTGGTTCCCACAAATACCTTCATGTACTTCTTTCAATATGCATTCAGCATCCCGCTAATTTAAACATCCAAGTAGGGGAATGTAATATCCCCTCTTATAGAGCAGCTCGTCCAAAATGGTGAAGCGAGCTGACTTGGTTCGTATCGATCGAGCTTCAATTCGGTCTTCGGGAAACACTCATTCTCTAAAGTAGAGTAGGAACGACTTCATCTAATAGCTTTTTTTGGCTTGGCTTTCTTCAATTTGGTTGGCTTGACTTGCTGAGTAAGTTGCAACAGCGTCAAGTGTCATTATGGAATGATGGCTAACTGTTACTGTGTTCAGCTCCTTGATACCTAAACTCGATGCAAGCTTGGCAAGAGAATTGGCTGGGACATTACAGTTTTGTGGTACGTGAACTATTTCGGTTTTGAAACTGGTGAGACATGCTTTGGTGAGATCTAGGTACAGTGCCATTCTAAGTTCTTTGGTCTCGTATTCTCTGCTGATATGGTTTACAACTATCTGGGAATTGTTGTAGATTTTTAAGTTCTTGATCCTCATGGAGGATGGTATTTCGAGACCAGCTAGGAGAGCTTCATATTCGGCTTAGTTATTGGTCAATGGGAACTGGAAACAGATGGACAAGCAGAATGGATTCTTTTCGGGGCTGATCAGTACTATTCCGACACCTGCTCGATTGGTAGTCAATGACCCATTGACATAGAAGTGCCATTGTTCGGCCTCGGCTAGAAATGACTCGATAACCGGCATGAATATAGTTATGAAGTTAGCGAGGGCTTGTCCTTTAATCGTTGTTCTTGGTTCATAAGTTATATTGCATTGTCCTATCTCAATAGCCCATTTGATCATTCTTCTAAATGTGTCAGGTACGTGCATAATTTATTTCAAAGGGAATTTCATCAACACTATTATCGGATGTTCCAAGAAATATCGACGCAGCTTTCGTGAGGAAATGACTAGAGCATAAGCCAATTTTTCCATGGCCGAGTACCTCAGTTCGGCATCATACACGGCATGGCTCGTGTAGTATACCAGATGTCGTCCAAGCTCATCGGATCGTACAAGTGCCGAGCTGAATGACACCACCGAAATTGCTAAGTAGAGATACAATGGCCCTTCCTGGGTTGATTTTTGCAAGCTCGGCATGTTTGCCATGCATTTCTTTAGTTCCTCAAAAGCTATCTGGCATTTTGGTGTCCATTTGAAGTTTTTGTTCTTTTTCATCACTTCGAAAAATGGTTCGCAGTTATCTGTTGACCTAGATATGAAACGATTTAGGGCGGCCATTTTTCTGGTAAGGCTTTACACTTGTTTCATATTTCAGGGAGGTTCCAATTTAGTTATCGCTCAAATATTATCGGGGTTAGCTTCAATACCTCTTTGGCTCACCATATAACCTAAGGATTTTTCAGAACCAATCCCGAAGGAACATGTTTTTGGGTTCATCATCATTCAGTAAAAATGTAAAACTGTGAACATTATTTTAAGATCATCGATGTAATCAGATGAGTACAATGATTTAAAAAGAACGTCATCTACATAAACTTCCATAAATTTTCCTATCAAACAAGCAAACATCTTGTTCACGAGGGGCTGATAAGTGGCCTTGACATTTTTTAAGCCGAACAACATCATGGTGTAGCAATAGAGGCCTCTCGCTTAGTAGAATGATGTATCATCTTGGTCGTCCGGGTGCATCGGGATCTGTTTATAGCTAGAGTATGCATCCATGAAGCTCATCAGCTTGTGTCCGACAGTAGCATTGACCATATAGTCGATGTGGGGAAGTGGATAACTGTCCTTGGGGAATGCTTTGTTCAGGTCTGAGAAGTAGGGTTTGATACCTAGATTATATATCTAACCTCTCGGATGAGTTTGTTATCCAACAAGTTCACTACTTCCTGCTCTAACGCCTCATACCTGCCCGGACCGAGCTTCCTTCTCTTCTAGATAACCGACCTAACATTTTTATCAACATTGAGAAAATGACAAGCTTGTTCAGGGTTGATCCCTTGCATGCCAGCACGCGTCAAGGAGAAAACATCCCAATTTACCTCCAAGAAGTTTATTAACTCAGATCGAATAGGTTCTTGAAGGTTATGGCCCCACTCAGAGTTGTTTACTCGGGTCAAGCCCGACAACTGAGACCCAGTCCAGATCCTCAATTGGCTCAACGTGTGTGGTCTTTCTTTTCAAACTTAGTTTCTAAGGTCCAACTCATATTTGTTGACCCTTTTCCATTTTTCTACTCGGGGTTCATTGTTTCTCCTGGAATCTTTGATCATCGGTTCTTAACCTAGTCGACGACCTCGATCCTTACCCAAGTCGGCATTTCCTGATCATCTTCATCAATATTGGTCTTGTCGGGTGCATTTTCCTTTCTTTCGCATGAGCCTTTTCACTGTTCGGCTCAACCTCCACCAACTTGACTTCCGTATTTGACTCTTGTTTAGGAATTGATTATTTCTATGATTCTCTTCTATTGGGCATAGAGATCAGGTGTTTATCTTCAAACACGGGAGTCAGTTTGTCTTTATTATGTGAGCTCGGGTCGATCTGGCTTGTCTACGATCATATCTTTCAAAATCAGATCATTGGGCTCATCACCTCTCAGATCCTCAACCAGCTCATCTCCTTCTCTCAAAAGTTCAACCATATTTATCCGTCTTGGTTTGATTGACCATTACACTCTTGGCGTGCCACCTGGTCACCTCGGTGCTCGCACTCACTGAAGACACCTGAGAACTTAATTGAATAGTGTTAGACTGACATCGCCCTTGAGATCATAAAAGGCTTGTCTACTGATGAGATCATTGTAATCACTTGAAACGTCGATCACTTAGAAAGTTTGAAAAATTGTTCTCTTTTCCTCACCAGCGCAAAATCCAACAGATAACTTTAATTGAAATAGAGCTTGCACATAATTACCACTTATCCCTTTAATTTGATCATCACGTGATTTGATGTACTCTCTAGGTACCCTCATCCTTTGAAAAGACGACAGGTAAATCAAGCTTGCGTGTGCGTCAAGGTCCACTAGGATTCGGTGTGTTTGGATCCCCAAAATGGGCATAGTAATAACAAGAGCATCTGAATGTGAGTGATCGAGGGGGGCTGCATTTGAATCGTGAAATGTTGTGACTTTGTTCGGCTCGACACCTCTTCTTTTTTGATGTCGGCTTGTCGAGCCTTCCTTTGGTGTCGACCTAATGAGGTTGGCTTTTTGATTCTAATGTCCTTCCCCTTTGCAGTGTTTTACACTTTTTTCGACCGAACTGAAGAGATGAATGCGGTGGAGGAAGCCTGAAAGTATATAGATAGCCTGAAAGCCAAGAAGTTGACTAGGGGGGATGGTGCGGGTAAACGGAGGAGGTCGGCCCCTTCTGGTTGTGCACCGCCCCCTCCTGAGACTGAACCTGTTGCCCCCTATTTTCGGTGAGGGGAGGTCTCGTGGGCATCCTCTTGACATTGACCTTGATTCCAAGCCCGAAGTTGCTTTTGTGGGTTCTCGTTCTCAGGCCCCGCCTATCGAGCCGGTTTACCCGAAGGCGTACACACCATACCATGGTGGGGGGTCATCGTATGGATTAGTTTTAAACAAGGCAGCTGATCATGCTTGGGCACCTAACCTGTATAATTGGTTCTCAGGTCTCCCTTCTGAGGAGAAGTTCAACTTTGTTGAGACCGACGTGTGCCGAGCTGTGGGCTCCATGATGCTGCTTCGTCAAGATTTCTCGAAACTCCAACACGCTCATGCTCAACTCCAGAATGATCATCAAGCTCTTCAATAGAGTCATGCCGCCTGCACTGAGCTTGTCCTTGACCGGGACCAGTGGATGATGAGGTCCAAGAAATTGGATCAGCCCTTGGCCAAGGCAATGCGTTTGACTGAGCAAATGTTTGGCAAGTTGAATGCCCTTAAGGAGAAACACGCCGAGCTCGTGAGGAGTCATGCCAAGCAGGTCGATGCTGCTTATGAAAGAGGGAAGATAGAGGGGGTTGCCCATTACGAGGCCGAGACTATGGATATAATGATCAGCGCTTCCTATCTGTCCACCATGTAGAAGGCTTACGATATGCTTTCAGGTGGTTCCTCTCTTCCGGACCTTGCTAGGCATATCTCTGAGAGGAAGGTCGAGCTTGGGATGGGTAGCTCGGACGACGACATGGATGGTCTGGATGGGGAGGTCGATAAGTAGGATGGCGAGGGGGTTTTACCGGCGGTGATTAGATGTTTGTCTATTTTTCTAGTCGACCTGTCACTTTTGGGTGGCCTGACTTGTTTTGTTTTGGCTTGTTTCTAAATGGTTGGTTTTCATGTAATGAACTTATTGTGTACGTTACAATCTGGTCAGCTTCTTTTGCTCGACTCGCTTTCCCTCATTATATTCAATCATCTCAACCTTGGGAATTTTTATTATTGGTGTTGGTAACTCTGACATTCGTTATTTTTGTCGACCTTACGTTATGTTGTGGTCACCTATGTTGGGTTGGATAATCTCGAAGTTGGGCCCTTGGGGTGGCTCATGGCCTTATATTTTTTGGTCTTTTTAACTTGTTTATTCAAGTTGACCATTTGTTAGGTCAATTTCATTTGCTTTTGGCAGCTCGGACATACATCATTTTTGTTCTAATTCACCTTATATGGTGGTCGTCTATGTTGGGCTGGCCATTCCCAGATTTAGGCCTTTGGGATGGTTCTTGGCCTTAGATGTTTTTTCAATTTTGTTACTATGTTTATCGGGCCGACCATGTGTAAGGTCGACCTTAATTTTCTTAGGTTGTCGAGTTCCTCTTAGCTATTTGCCTTGAAATTTCCTTAGTTTTGTGGAATGTTTTGAAAGTCTTGAGTTGACTTATTTTCTTCAGAAATTATTCCTTTGGCGTGCATATAAAGTGCGGTGTCGTTCTAATGAGCTCAACTTCATGAATGAGGTTGGCCTATGGTGGTCGGCCTATGTGGCGGCTCGACACCCCCACCCCCCCCCCCCCCTTTTTTTTAGGGCTCGACCTAAAGAGGTCGGATTTGATGTATGAACTGTTTGGTCGGCTTAATTTGGTCGACCTGTTGAAGTGGGTAAGAATTGCCCGTGTTTCATTAGAAACTATATGCTCAAGTGAAAATTAAATTATATTAATAATACTTTTTGAGGTACACTGCGTTCCATGGGTGCGACAACTTTTTACCATTGGGGTGCTCTAACTCATAGGCACCGTGTAAAAGGGTCTCGGCTATTCAAAATGGTCCTTCCCACTTTGGTTTTAGGGGTTCTTGGTTCGTCCCTAGGATGCGTTTGAGGACTAAGTCGCCGACCTTGAAGCTCCTCTCTCTTACTTTGGAGTTGTAATACCTCTCACTTCTTTGTTTATAGATCGCAGTTCTTCATCTCAACCTCTCTCCTTTTTTCTTCCAGGAGGTCGAGCACGGCTCTACATGCCATATTATTCTTTTCTTCTTCGAAGTGTGCAACTCAATAGGATGGGGTGCCAAGCTCGAGTGGTATGACTGCTTCTGATCCGAAAGCCAATGGGAAAAGGGGTCTCATCGGTGGATGAGGGGTGGGTCATCCTATATGACCATAAGACGCCATGTAGCTCTCTGGACAACTTCCAGTCTCTTTTTTAGCGTGTATTTGAGGATTTTGTTCACCGCCTCCACCTGTCCATTTGACTGGGGTGGTATGGTGTTGCAAAGTGATTCTTGATGTTTAAATCTCCACAAAACGCTTTGAACCTCTTGCTATTGATTTGTCTCCCATTGTCTGACACTATTGAAAGTGGGATGCCAAATTTGTATATGATCGACTTCCAAATGAATTTTATTATCTTCTGGTCGGTGATTGAGGTCAGGGGTTCAGCTTCGGCCCATTTTGTGAAGTAATTGACTATGACCACTGCATATTTGACTCCTCATTTGCCTTTGCCTTTTGGTAGTGGGTCAATCAGGTCGATCCCCCATTTAGCGAGAGGGCATGACGAGTATATTGAGTTCAGAGGCTTGGATGGAGAGTTAATCTGAGGTGCAAATATTTGACATTTCTCGCATTTTTGACTTTCGACATCGCATCTTTCTTTATGGTCGACCAGTAGTGTCATTTTCGGATGAGCTTGTGAGCCAATGATTATCCTCCTGCGTGGTTCCCACAAATGCCCTCGTGCACTTCCTTCAGTGCATGTTCGACATCTTGTTCATTTAAAAATCTGAGTAAGGGAACCAAGTAACCCCTCTTGTAGAGCAGTCCATTCAGAATAGTGAACCGGGCTGACTTGGTTCGTATCGATCAGACATCAGCTTTGTCTTCGGGTAGTATTCCTTCTATGATATATAGTAGGAATGGCTCCATCTAATAGCTCTTCTTGGTTTGGTTTTCTTTGATTTGGTCGGCTTGACTTGCTGAGTAGGATACAGTGGCGTCAAGTGCTATCGTGAAATAATAGCTAATTGTTACCGTGTTCAGCTCATCAATACCTAAGCTCGATGCAAGCTTGGCAAGAGAATCAGCTTGGACGTTATCATTTCATGGCACATGGATTATCTCAGTTTCAAAACCAGCGAGCCGTGCTTTGGTGAGCTCTAGGTATAGTGCCATCCTAGGTTCTTTTGTCTCGTATTCCCTACTGATCTGGTTCACGACAAGTTGGGAGTCATTGTGGATTATTAAGTTTCTGATTCCCATGGAGGATGTTGTTTCAAGACCAACTAGGAGGGCCTCGTATTCGGCTTCGTTATTGGTCAATGAGAACTTGAAATGGACAGCCGAGTAGAACGACACCTTTTCAGAGCTAATCAGTACTATCTCGGCACCTGCTCAGTCGGTGTTCCACGACCCATCAATATACAGGTGCCGTTGTTCAGCCTCAGCTGGAATGGACTCGACAACCGGCATAAACTCGGCTATAAAGTCATCGAGAACTTGTCCTTTTATTATCGTCGTTGGCTCATAAGTTATATTGAATTGTCCTAGCTCGACAGCCCATTTGATCATTCTCCCAGATGTGTCTGGTCGGTGCATGATTTGCTTCAAAGGAAAGTTAGTCAACACTACTATCCGATGCTCCAAGAAATATGGGTGCAGCTTTCGTGAGGAAATGATGAGAGCATAAGCCAATTTTTCCATGGCTGAGTACCTTAGCTCGGCATCATGCATAGCGTGGCTCGTGTAGTATACTGGATGTTGTCTGAGTTCATCAGATCGCACGAGTGCTGATCTGACTGCCACCGCCAAAATCGCCAATTAGAGGTACAAAGGCTCCTCGTTGGTTGGTTTTTGAAAGGTTGGCACATTTGTCTGCACTTTTTTTACTCCTCGAAAGCTATCTAGCATTCTGGTGTCCATCTGAAGTTCTTGTTCTTCTTGATTGCTTCGAAATATGTTTTACACTTGTCTATTGACCTGGATATGAATCGATTCTGGGCGAACATTTTGCCGATAAGGCTCTGCACTTGTTTCATACTTCGAGGAGGTTCTAATTGGGATATCGTTCGAATTTTGTCAGGGATGGCTTCAATGTCTCTTTGGCTCACCATATAACCTAAGAATTTTTTGGATTCGAATCCGAAGGAGAATTTTTATAAGTTTAACATCATGTAGTAAACACAAGAGGTCAGGTGTTCGGCCTTGAACACAAGAGTCAGTTCATCTGTGCCTTTGATGTGATCCTCATTGTTCGCAGGTTCAGGTTGGTTTGAATCTTCGACGATCATGTTTTTCAGAATTGTATTGCTTGGATCATCACCTCTTGGCTCCTCAACCAGTTCATCTCTTCTCTAAAGCTCGACCATGTTTATCTATCTTGGCCTAATCGACCAGTTACATTCTCGAGCAGCCACTTGATCACTTTGGTGTTCGCACTCTCCGAGGGCACCTGGGAACTTCATTGAATAATGATAGACTGACATTTCTCCCTTGAGATCTGTTTCAGCCCAAAAAGTGAGCTACCCGAATAATACTTGAAAGACCAAGAGCTTCCTGAACCTACACCACGAAAACAGATTAGAAAGGACCACCGGTGGTTTTCCGGTGGAAACCTTTCCGATGCTTAAATTAGTAAGCGTTGAGGTGTTTTCCAAAAAGAAAGCACGAATGCTCAAAAGAATGACGTACCTCCCTCAGCCTTGGGGCTGAGACATTTATAGCTTATTCCTGTGGGGACCCCAGCCGGGATCCTAGGGACACGCGCCGCGAATCATGGGCCGTTTGGGAAACAGTTTCTGAACAAGTGGTCCCACTTGTTCCTTCTTAAGCAAGCCGAAGGCCAGGTCTGACCAAGCCAGCGAATCTTTTATTATTTTCAGGACTGCCTAGCCTGGAATACTCTTTAAGTGGGCAGATCGGCCCAGCCTCCCCATCCGCAGTCACTATTGATTTCAGCTCTTTCCCCATTCAGGTCTAGCTGAAATATCTAGAAGTTCCCCGGTGGGGACCCTTCTCCGGGATTTCGGGAACAAGGCCCATAGATCAAGGACCATCCAGGTAACTAATGGTCCCCCCATTTGCCTTTTCCTGTTGATAAACAATCAGGTCTGTCTAAGGCTACTTCTCTCCCAAGAGAGAATTGACCATACTTTTTACACGCAAGTCAGTCAACTCTCATAACCTTTACTACTAAATCCAGGTCTACCTTAATACTGCCCTATCAACTCCTCCACCCCAAAAAAGGGTTGAGGTAGAGCGGCAAGGTGCACGGGCCCTTAGTAATAAATGAGACCCCACGTCTTTTAGTGCTTCTCGTACTGGCGCGAATCCCAAGGGACACGCTAAACTGCCAGGGCTAATTATTGGCATTTAGTGGTGTCGCACGTTTCCAAACGGTCACTGTACTCCCATGTCCTTCCCGGTACTGCCTCTTCAGCCCTAGTCTAGAGTCCTAGCCGTTCCAACTCACCTTTTAGGGCACTGTTCGCCCGCCCGCATTAAATGCGCAAATATCATCAAATCCTCTTTCTTGGTTTTCGTATTTTGAAATCATTCACTTTGCCTTTTAATCCCGCTGGTTTCCTTTCTCTATTTCCCTTTTCATTTCCTGCTTTCTTCTTCTCCCTTTTTTTTCTCGAACTTTCGCAAATCCGTCTCTCTCAATATTCCGACGAACTTCTTTCCACCAACTCTCAATTATTCTGACGATCTCTACGAACCAGGTACACTTCTTCACTCTTACCTATTTTTTTCTTTCGCTTTTTATAATGTCATCCTCCCCAGAAATTAGGGTCACCCTTCCTCTGCTGTCTACCCTTTTTGAGGCGGCGGCGACTCTCTCCCTTCCGCCGCCTGCGACATCAGAGGCGGCGGAGATTTCTTCCACTTCTAACTCCGCTATCCCAGAGGGGGCCGAGGTCTCTCCATCTTCATCACCTGACCCTTCAGAGATAGCAGCGGCTGATTCAAGCTTTTGTGTTGCCTACTTATGAAAATTTGTCAAAAGATCAATAGCTTGCCCGCAAGAGAACGGGGTCGCGCGTAGTTTGGCAACTTGACTCGAGTCGTCTCTCGAGGAATATACAATCGGAATTCTCAAACAGTTTGTTCAACTTAAATTCACATACATTTGGGGGGGGGGGGGATTTGATTGTTTGATTATCTAAGAATTTAAAACGCAAGAACTATAATTAAAACTAGGAAATTGAATTCAGCTATTTAAACTTATAAACTAGAGAAATTATTCTAAGAACTTTAAATAAGATTAACCAGCATAAATGAACATCAATTATCTAGAACGAAATGTAAACGAAGTAAACTAATCCAAGCATGAATAATAACTAAGCATTAATTAAACTAAAGATTACGAATTCAATACCAAAATTATCTAAGGTTTGAAACATCAAATAACTCAAGAACAAATATTAGAAACTACTACTTAATTGCATAAATTAAACTAAGAAAGCGATAAAAGAGTTTGAGTACTTATTTAAACTAAGAAATGCAGTAGATTCTCCAGCTAATCCGAAGAGGAGGGTTGAACTTTGTCGAAGAACGAATCACGAACCGACGGTTGGAGCTTAGCGATCCTCGAATCTTCGATCTCGATCAATTGGTGTGATATGGAAGCGGATGGTGTTGTTCTCGAACCCAAAAGATCGTATTTTTAGAGTATGGGGGAGAGGTGTGTGTATTTGGGACGGACTTAGAAGGGTTTAAATAGATTTCCCTTGACTTGGAGCATAAGAAACCCTAAAATCCCGATTCTGGGCCATCGCGTCGACGGTGCGTCGACTGACGCGTGCCAGTGCTCGGCACCGGTGCTGCCTGGTGCGCGCGTCGGCTGGGCGGGTGCATCGACGGTGTGCGTCGACATCGATGCTTCAGCAAGTAGCATCGACGTTGCGTCGACAATGGTGCGTCGACATCGACGCTTCAGCAAGTTGCGTCGACGGAGCGTTGATTGACGCGGTCATGACTCGCTGACATGGCTCGCGTCGACGGTCGCGTCAGTCGACGCGACTGCGCGTCTGTCTCAAACTCTCGATCTTTTGCTACTCGTTTCACCGGAAAGCTTGCTCTTCACTTCTTGAACATCGAACTTCGTCTATTACGCGTTAAACTCTTCCGGTTACTTAGCTGTAAAGTGAAAAACCACAAATAATCACTTATTTGCATCAATTTAGGTCAAAACGCTGTAAAATAAGCTGAGAGTACAAATATACGAAATAGAGCTTAAACTACCCAACTTATACCAAAAACAATAAGAAAAACAAACTGTAAACCTACTTAAAATAAGGACAAATATGTGTTAATCAACTACCCCACGCTTAATTAGTTTGTTCGTCCTCGAACGAACGATAAATTCAAAGTATAGCAAGAAATGAAAATCCATACAAGCAATGAGTCGTGCTATGATACTTAAATAATTTTGGAAATATAGGTACATGCAATGCAACTTCAAACACTCCACCCGTATTACATTGTCGCTTCAAAATTGAATTCATGCATCCTCACAAAAGGGAAATATATAGGGGTGTACACTCAAAAGCACTCGAGCACTGCTGCATAGGACGTGTATACGCTCAATTCATACAAATACAAGCACAATAAACAAGCACCAAAAATCAATCTTTTCTCAATCGCAAATTAAGTGTGTTGTCAAACAAAGAATCGGAAAAGGTCTTTTCGGGGTGTAATGTAAGGCTTTATGGACGGGTATGGAACATATATAAGTCGTGTGGCTAACTCACGATCTAACGTGATCAATAACTCACCAAACCTATTCTAATCAAGGAGCAATACGCTTCACCTCGTTCAAAGATAAAAACCTCACTCAACACTCATAACGTAGCCTTTAAACATAAGCTATTTCCCAACTCGAAACTCTAAACCGACTTGAAGCTCAAACCACTTAAACACAATTGAAGCTCATGATATGCTTCTTATTACAACTCAACTCTTTGCCTTTAAACATTAGGCTTCATAATAACATAAGCAATAAAACACAAGCCTTTATTAGCGCATAGTCAATGACTTAACACGATTCACCATCCTTCTTATTTTCTTCTCTTTTTTTTTCTTTTCTTTTTATCCCCCTCTAATTCTGTTTTATGGGGTCTCTTATTTTCTTGTTTTTTTTTATTGAAGGATGGTGATCCTTTATTACAAAAATTCATAAATCCCTTATAAAAACTCCAAAACACTAATAACCAATAAAAATTACAAACTCCTACCCCACGCTTTTAATGGGTTGTAGGGGTCGACTCAAAAACCCATGGCTATAAGCATGGATTATTTGGCTATGAGGGGCTCATTCGGAATTTAAAGTGGCTAATATATATGAATATGCCCGGAAATAGGGTTTTTATGTGCCTTACCCTCATTTTCCAAGTCAACTACACACAGGGGTTTCGAAGAGATCTCAAATCAAATCTCATTCAAGTACATGCAAAGATGATAAACACTCAGGCTACTCACTGGCTTTTTGCATGAAAAAATTTTGAATTGACGCTGCTTTTAAAGTTTTGTGAAATCAATTGCGTCCAAGTAACATTTTATAATATATAAATAATAATTTGAAAGGAATTATGCACTTATGCACGCTCAAAGACCAAAACATCAAATCATATATAGCTAACTTCGACAGGCATGCCATACAAACACAATTTAGCGCAGAAATAGCAAACAATCACGTATAAATTTAAAAATTGCACACAAATTTCAATCATATTCAACCATCCATTAACCACTACCCCACGCTTAAAAATTCGGCAATCCCCTGATTGCCATAAATATAAAGAAAAACAAATCAAAAGAGGATAGGAGTGGGAAAACGTCCTTGAAAATTAATGGTCGAATATCTCCAATTGAAGTCGTGCAATTGGACGTTGTCTAGAGTCTCGTGATTGGATTTGTCCTGGAACAAACCTATTAAAAACAAACAAACAAGCAAACAAACAAACGAAACAAAATACGAATGCGATCAATTGCCACGCGTAAGTGCCCGGTGGCACAAATTTCTGGGATTGAAATGGCCGGATTGCGGCTCAACGTCGTAAGTGACTGGATTACAGCTCATCGTTATCCCTGATTGCTGTGGCTAACGGTAAGTTCAGTGGTTGATCATCATTAATAACGCCTCGAGTGGAGCTAGCGGTAAGGCCTTGCGGTAGCGAGCTACTGCTATAACCGTTAGTCATCCAAAATAAGCGATTCTATCATATTTTCTGCACATCAACACACACATAAACGTACCACGGCAATTGACACAATATAAAAATAGAAATAAAATGAAGAAAATAAGGAAAAAATGAAAACTAACTATCGCTTGGGTTGCCTCCCAAGAAGCGCAACATTTAACGTCATATGCTCGACGTGATTCCATGCGATCAATTTTTAGCCCGTGGGGGCCCCACTAATTCTTCTTTATCACGATCGCGATTCAGTCCATGCTCCTTGTAGAAAGGTTTGATTCGATGCTTATGGACCTGGAATCTCGACTTCTTACTCTCATCGTATACAGTGGCAACTCCGTACTCATCCATTTCCGTTATCATAAACGGGCCACTCCATTCGGCCTTGCAATTGGTCGGTTCAAACTTACGTTTGGAATTGTAGAGCATTAGTTGACCAACCTTGATTATCGTACCATGAATCTTCTTGTCATACACCTCGCTCGACGTCTTTTTCTTCTACGTCCAATCCTTGCTAAGCGCCTCGCCCTTGTTCTTTGCACGTTTGAAATTCTCGTAAGGGTCGAGGGAAACAATTCTCGAATGATTATGCGATGGCTTCGTTTCCTCTCTAAACTTCGAATGATTTGGTCTCGACTCCACTTTTGGATCGATTTTAGGTACGTCGCTCTCTTTGCATAACTCGGTGCCACAACCATCAATTCCATCTATGATTTCTCCTATGTCAATCCCCAACAATTCGATCAATTCCTCCCCACTCAAATGCTCCTCGTCGTCCTCGCCGTCAAACTTGTCTATAGTGGTAATGCTTTGAAGATCATGAACGCAAGAATCGATTAGATCTACGAATGAACATTCATCTTGCATAAGTGGTGAAGGAGTGTTATGGATTTCATGAAGTGCAAACATCACTGACTCCCTTAAGACGGACATGGTCATCCTTCCCTTATTCACGTCTATTAACGCATGCGTAGTTGACATAAACGGACATCCTAATAAGATGTTATGCTCCTTGATCCCGCTCGGAACTTATCCAACATCTAAAATCACAAAATCAACAGGAACAACCAGCTCACCAACCTGCACCAAAACATCTTCAATAATACCCAGAGGCTGCCTAATCGATCGATCAGCCAATTGTAGGCGCATAGTGGTAGGCTTCAATGCCCCAAGATCGAACTCTCTAAATAAAGAATACGGCATCAAATTAATGCCAGCGCCAAGATCGAGCATTCCCCTCGCCGTTTGTCCATTCCCAAGGGAAATAGTAATACAAAAACTCCCAGGATCTTTTTCTTTGGGCGGCAATGGTTTCTTGATTATCGCGCTAACTTCTTTCGTTAATGCCACATGTTGGGTTGCTGCCGAGTGCCTCTCTCGTGACGCTAGTTCCTTGAAAAATTTAACGTACGCGGGCATTGTCTTGATCACATCCAGCAGGGGAAGGTTAATGTTCACATTCTTCAATAGATTGTATAGCTCCATGAATTTCTTGTTTTCCTTGGCTGGACGAAGTCGACTAGGGAAAGGAACCTTGTCTCTTATAGGCGGT
>BMAC01000033.1:590996-607357 GCA_014905375.1 Phtheirospermum japonicum | reverse complement strand
TCAATTCCTAGTTTTAATTATAGTTCTTGCGTTTTAAATTCTTAGATAATCAAACAATCAAAATTCCCCCCCCCCCCAAATGTATGTGAATTTAAGTTGAACAAACTGTTTGAGAATTCCGATTGTATATTCCTCGAGAGACGACTCGAGTCAAGTTGCCAAACTACGCGCGACCCCGTTCTCTTGCGGGCAAGCTATTGATCTTTTGACAAATTTTCATAAGTAGGCAACACAAAAGCTTGAATCAAAATTTTGGCGCCGTTGCCGCAATCCTGGCTTACACTGACAATCAGGTCAGGAAAAAATCAGGACATCCGTCCTTAGCCAATCCTGGCGTACACTGACAATCAGGTCAGGAAAGATTCAGGACATCCGTCCTTAGCCAATCCTGGCTTACCTGGGCTCTTTTGCGCGCCAAATTCAATGTAGTTTCCCGCCTTTTCTAAGCCCTCTGCACGCCAAATTAAAATGATTTCCCGCTTTTTCCTTTCCTATATAATGGCGTCCATTCTCGGTTTATGTCCCCTGCATAATGGCGTCTTCATCGTCTTCCAACAACTTTTCCACTGAGGAGCATATCCGACTACTTCATGAGAAGGGTCGTCTTAAGGAGGAAATCTCCCAACTGCAGGACCAGTTGCAGGAACGTGTGGAGAAGCTGGCCGAGAAGAAATTGCAGTACCGCCGTGAACGACAACGCCTCCAGTAAATCATTCTTGACCTGAAAAGGGAGAACGATGAACTGTACGTTGACTGGGACATTGCTGTGGAGGTTTCAGACCGGTTTCGCATTCGTCTTTTGGAACATGAGGACGAAAATTCAACGGCTCCGTCAACTTCTCGCTTCTGTACCCCCATCCTAAGGCTGTATCTTTATGCTTGTGATTTGTGTCTCTGTAATTGCTAATGTTCTGCCAAGATGTCTACTTGTTTTTATTGGAAGTTTTTTTTTTCTTTATCAATAAGCACATTCGTCAATATTTTGAATATCTCTTATTGGTTACTCCTGCCATAGGCTGCAAATTTATTCAACTGCGAATTCATTCAATAAAATAAACCTAAGGCATTACAATTAGGTGTAAAATTTTTGCAAATTGACAACGTTCCAAACGCGAGGGACTGTCGTGCCATCCACCCCTTCCAGCTTGTAACCTCCTCCAGATAGGACCTGGATAATTCGGAAAGGTCCCTGCCACGCGGCATCCAATTTTCCCTTGGACTTCCCTAGATCAGATCTTCTTAAGATTAGGTCTCCAACCTGGAACTGTCTTTTCACAACAGATCTGTCATACATAGCCTTTACTCGCCCTTTGATATGGGCCATCCTTGTGGCAGCTCTGTCCCTTTTTTCCTCGACTAAATCCAGAGCGTCTTGCATCAAAGACTCGTTCTGCCTCTCATCGAAGTTCTGAATTCGATGAGTCTCCATGCTAATCTCTGCAGGTATCACAGCGTTCATACCATAGACTACGCTAAAAGGCGTTTCCCCTGTGCTCTCCTTAGGGTTAGTTCTATAGGCCCATAAGACTGTGCTCAGTTCTTCCACCCATTTGCCCCCAGCTCTTTCCAAGCGAGTTTTGATTCCCTGAACCAGTATACGATTGGTGACCTCTACTTGTCCATTAGCTTGGGGATGGTAAACAGAGGTGAAGTGCTGATCGATTTTCATTTTTGAACACCATGCCCTGATTTTAGAGCCCACGAACTGTGTTCCATTATCTGAGACTAGAACTCTGGGGACACCATACCTACATACCACGTTTTTCCATAAGAATTTCATAACTGCCTCTTCAGTAATTTTGGCCAAGGCCTCCGCTTCTACCCATTTACTGAAATAATCGATTGCTACTATCAAGAATTTCTTTTGAGCAGGGGCCATGGGAAAGGGACCGACCAGATCTATTCCCCATTTGGCGAATGGGCAAGGGGAGCTCATTGTCATGAGCTCCTTGGCAGACCTGTGTATTAGCGTTGAGTTCTTCTAGCATTTCTCACATGTGCGCACGAAACTTTCCGCCTCTTCTCGTAGATGGGGCCAGAAATACCCTGCTCGTAAAATCTTACTTGATAGAGCTCTGGCACCCATGTGGTTACCACAACATCCCTCATGGATTTCTCTAAGGACCAGGGCTCCTTCCGTTCTACTTAAACATCTCAGAAGAGGCTGACCAAACCCTCTTCTAAATAACTCTACCTTAATTAAACAAAATCTAGCAGACCTGGTTCGTACCTTTGCTGCTTCTTTTTTATCATCTGGCAAGACTCCCTGTTCCAGGTATGTCTTTATGGGAGAGCGCCAATCATCTCCCTCCATAACTGAGCCTACCTGCTCCGTCCCAAATTCTCCGCCCGCCTGTAGCAAGGTAATCATCTTCTCTTGACAATCTAAAGCCGAGCTGGCCACCTTCGCCAGGAAGTCAGCCCGTCCATTTTCCTCTCTAGGAATTTGGAGGACTATTAACTCTTTCATTCCCCTGGCCAACTCCCTGAATTTAGCCAAGTACCTCTGCATATGTTCCTCCCTTGTCTCAAATTCTCCATTAATTTGTTTGCAAACAAGTTGAGAGTCGACCTTGGCACATACGTGATCCGCACCCAGGTCTTTCGCCATCTGAATACCTCTTAGAAGAGCTTCGTACTCAACAGAGTTATTAGAGAATGTTGTTTTTAACCGGATAGCAAATTCAGTAGACATGCCTTCTGGATCAATCAAAATAATTCCAGCTCCACAGCCCTGATTACAGATAGAGCCATCTGTGAAGATCGTCCATTTCTTTAGTTCTTCGGGAAGGGCAGTCATTTCTTGCATGAAGTCAGCCAAGGCCTGAGCTTTGATTGCTGTCCTGGTCTCAAAGCTAATATCAAATTCACTTAACTCGATTATCCATCTGACCAGTCTTCCCGACGCCTCTGGCTTATCCATGATCGCCTTAATAGGCAAATTCGTTCGTACAATTATACTATGCGAAAGGAAATACGGACGTAATTTCCGGGCCATTCCTACGAGCGCCAGTACAGCCCGTTCTACCTCTACATACCTTACTTCGGCATCATGCAAGACCTTGCTCCAGTAATAAACTGGTTTCTGTATCCTCCCCTCTTCTCGAAGTAAGACAGAACTAACTGCTTGTTACCCTACTGACAAGTACAAAATGAGGGGTTCTCCTAGGACAGGCTTTGTTAGCAAGGTCATGCTAGCCAAATGCTCCTTCAATGCTTTAAATGCTACCTCACACTCATCATTCCACTGGAATCTTGCTTTCTTCCTTAGAGCTTGAAAGAATGGTAAGCTCCTTTCTGCAGACCTGGACAAGAATCTACTTAACGCGTTAATACGCCTTGCTAAGCATTGTAGTTCTTTCACATTCTTAGGCGCCCGCATGTCCATAATTGCTCTGACCTTCTCGGGATTTTCTTTGATACCCCTCTCCGTGACCATGTAGCCCAGGAATTTGCCAGCTCTAACTCCGAATGCGCATTTCCTAGGATTAAGCTTCATCCTATACCGTCGCAGAATATCAAAGGTCTCCCGCAGGTCTTCCACATGCGACGTTGCTTTCACACTCTTAACAAACATATCATCCACGTAAACTTCCATGTTTCGACCAAGTTGATTTTTAAACATCTTATCAACCAAACATTGATAGGTGGCTCCTGCATTTTTCAAACCAAAAGGCATCACAACATAGCAATACGTCCCCTTTGGGGTAATAAAGCTGACCCGTTTCCAATCGTCTCTGGCTAATCTAATATGGTGATACCCTTGGGATGCATCCATCATACTTAAGAGCTCACATCCAGCAGTAGAGTCGACGAGCTGATCGATTCTGGGTAAAGGATAATGATCTTTCGGGCAAGCACGATTGAGATCTCTGAAATCAATACACATGCGCCAGTCCTCCTGAGTCTTGGGAACCAAGATAGCATTAGAAAGCCATTCAGGGAATTGTATTTCCTGGATATGCTTAGCCCTTAACAGTTTTTCCAACTCAGCTTCTATGACAGCCTCCTTCTCGGGTCCAAAATTACATTTCTTCTGCTTTACTGGCTTTGCATCCAAGCTGATGTTGAGGTGATGCTCTGCCACTTCTGGGTCGATCCCTACTAGATCTTCTGGGGACCAAGCAAACACATCCGCGTTGTTTCTCAATAATGCCACTAGATCTGTCAAGGTTTCCGGACTGAGGGTTGTCCCTACTCGAAGGACCCGGCTCTCATCCCCTGGGATTACTTCGACCATCATCAGCCCTTCCTCTCTATTGGCCAGGTCTGTCTTTGGCGGCTCTACTCTAGCCCTTTTGCTCTGTCTTTCTTCCTCCTCATTCCTCCTGATGCACTCTACGTAAGTCTGTCGTGAGGCATACTGGTCACCCCTGACCTCTCCCGTTCCGTCTTCCATTGGAAACTTCATCTTCATATGAAAGACGGATATAACAGCCTGGAACTGGCTCAAGGATGGTCGTCCCAACATGACATTATAAGAAGAAGGTGCATCCACCACCAAGAAACGCACCGTTCTTGTCACCCTATACGGCTCTTCTCCTAACGTCACGAGGAGCCTCACCGCTCCCAAGGGCTTCAGGGATCCCCCCGCGAAACCAACTAGGGAGGTGGTGACCTCTTCCAGCTCATCGTTTATTTTCAACTGTCTAAAGCAGTCATAAAACAAAATGTCAGCAGAACTCCCAGTATCCACGAAAATTCTACGGACATTATAATTAGCAATAGTTGCAGTTATAACCAGAGCATCCATGTGAGGGGCTAGAATACCATCGCCGTCTTCTGACCCAAAACAGATGTTAGGGGTAGAAGTCATTTGTCCCACGTCACGTAATTTTCGAACTAGGTCTCTTGCGGCTCTGACATAATTGTGTTGTGTCCGCTTGGAATGCTCCCCAAATTCTCCTCCAGTAATCATCTGGATTTCTCCATGGATGACCTGGGTCTGATCAGATTTTCTCACCTCAGTGCGCACCCTATCTTGGCTGCCCCTGTTTGTTAGGGACCGATCATAATTCTTTTTKCCAGACCTGGCTTCCTCTYTCCTTATCCGAACATACTCCTTTAAATGCCCAGCCTGAACTAGCCTCTCCAACTCATCCTTTAGATGGGTACACTGGTCAGTGTCGTGTCCATACTCKTTGTGGAAGCGACAGAAACGATCTGATTTTTCCTTCYTRGGCCTCTGCGAGTAGGTCTTTGGCCACTTCAGGTCTGGATGCTTCTCGATTGCCTGCAAGATTTCTCCCTGTGGGGTTGCTAAAGGAGTGTATTTATCAAAGCGAGGCCTCCCTCCAGATAGGTCTAGCCTAAGCTTTTTTACAGTTCCCCTGTCCTCGCGATCATGCCTCTCTCTCTTCCTTTCTCCCTCATCCTTAATCTTCAAAGCTTCTTCCAGATGGATATACTTTTCCGCTCTCTCCAAGAGCTCCCCAAATTTCAGAGCTGGTTTCACTACCAGCGATTGAAAGAAATCCCCTCGTCTCAAGCTTTGCGCTAGAGCATTCACCAATAGTTCTTCAGACGCAGAGGGCACCTCTAACTTAGCGGTTGTAAACCTGTTGATATAAGCGCGGAGGCTCTCATTCTCCTTCTGCTTCAAACTGAAAAGTTCAAGCGGCATTTTCTGATATTTTCTACAGCTCGTGAACTGGTGTAAAAAGGCTGAGCTGAACTCGTCAAAATTGCTGATGGACTTCGGCGGCAGCTGACTAAACCAGAGCTGTGCTGATTTAGTAAAAGTCATCGGGAAGACCCGACACATGACAGCGTCCGAAAATTTATGTAGGGCTGCCGCAATCTCAAAGTGACTGAGATGGTCCCACGGGTCCGTGGTTCCATTATACTCGAAGCCTAGGGAGCAATATGAAGCTGGCACATCATCTCGCATAACTTGCTCAGTAAACGGCATACCCCTTCTTGCCGGAATCACACTACCAGTCGCCATTTTTCTCTTAAACTCCCTTACCTCTTTTTGCAGACTCTGCATCTGTTCAGCCAGACCCGGATTAGTCTGGCTTGAAGTCTCGCTGTCAGAGGTGGAGAAGTGCTCTTCCCCATCATGTAAGGGAGCCCGATCCGCGCGCTATCCTTGCAATATCTCCGTTCCCACCGCCGGGACAGTCCGTGCTGGTGGTGTGTTAGATGGTGGCGTCGCCATCTCTGCGAACTTCTTTTCTACTGCCATCTCCACGGCTCTGCCGATTAGCTCTGAGAGTTGCAAAAGGAAGGATTCATTAAATGAACCACCCGTGGCTGGCACAGATCTACTGAGCGGGGGCAGCGTAGCGCCTGGCGCGGTCCCTGCCGACGGCGCTGTCTCTCCTGGCCCCATCGTCGACGTATCTGTCGACCTAGGCATCCCCCATGGCGCAGCGGAACTAGAAGTTCCACCGAGCTCACCTACCAAGTTCCGTCGTAAACCTTATGAAGCCATGAAACAAACAGAAAATCTCACGTCTTAACTTGATCGCCTTTCCCACAGACGGCGCCAATTGTTTCAGCCCAAAAAGTGAGCTACCCGAATAATACTTGAAAGACCAAAAGCTTCCTGAACCTACACCACGAAAACAGATTAGAAAGGACCACCGGTGGTTTTCCGGTGGAAACCTCTCCGATGCTTAAGTTAGTAAGCGTTGAGGTGTTTTCCAGAAAGAAAGCAAGAATGCTCAAAAGAATGAAGTACCTCCCTCAGCCTTGGGGCTGAGACATTTATAGCTTATTCCTGTGGGGACCCCAGCCGGGATCCTAGGGACACGCACCGCGAATCATGGGCCATTTGGGAAACAGTTTCTGAACAAGTGGTCCCACTTGTTCCTTCTTAAGCAAGCCGAAGGCCAGGTCTGACCAAGCAGTGAATCTTTTATTATTTTCAGGACTGCCTAGCCCGGAATACTCCTTAAGTGGGCAGATCGGCCCAGTCTCCCCATCCGCAGTCACTATTGATTTCAGCTCTTTCCCCATTCAGGTCTAGCTGGAATATCTAGAAGTTCCCCGGTGGGGACCCTTCTCCGGGATTTCGGGAACAAGGCCCATAGATCAAGGACCATCCAGGTAACTAATGGTCCCCCCATTTGCCTTTTCCTGTTGACAAACAATCAGGTCTGTCTAAGGCTACTTCTCTCCCAAGAGAGATTTGACCATACTTTTTACACGCAAGTCAGTCAACTCTCATAACCTTTACTACTCAATCCAGGTCTACCTTAATACTGCCCTATCAAGATCATATAGGGCTGGTCTACCTATAAGAGCGTTGTAATCACTTGGAACTTTTGATCTTTGTGAAAGTTGTGAGAGTTATTCTCTTTTCCTCGCCCATGCCGAACTTGACAGATATCTTTACTTGAAATAGAGATTGCACATAGTTGCCGCTTATCCCTCTGATTCGATCGTCACATGGTTCGATGTACTCTCTAGGCACCCTCATTCTTCAGAAGGCCGACAGGTAAATCAAGATTACGTATGTGCCGGGATCTACGAGGACTCGATGTGTTCGGATCCCCAGAATAGGTACGGTAATAACAAGAGCATGTGAATGGGGATGATCAAGGTGGGCTGCATTAGTTCGTGAACCAAGTTGTGACCTTGATTAGAGCGCGAACCAAGTTATGACACTCCTATGTGTTGTGCCCGATTGACCCATGGTACCTACAGAATCTTTTCTTGTCGAGCAGAGAATGACCTTTTTTGATCATCCTAGATGGGAGGAGAATATCCAAGTCTTTGATTCGTTCGAAGATTATAGAAGCTGCTAACGAGTAGACCTCGTTGTACTCAGCTAGTGATTTTCTTACAGAAGTTTCTTCGTAGTCATTTGAGAGCTCAGGTTCTTGTCGTTTTGTCAAGCGGGCTTGTGATTTTATGGAAATGATATGATCGGGGTGACCATATTCTATTCGGCTGCGATTTAGAATGTGGCCAAAGATAGGAACTCTCGGAAAGTTTGAGGATCTTTCTATTTGTTTATCCATTTGAAAAATGAGTTATTGGATAATCCATTCTGAGCCGAGATGAGCAGGGCTTCGTCACCACATGGCTGAGACTCCGAGACCTATTTCGTGATCCGAGCTATGTAGCTTTTCAGAGACTCGTTCGGCTGCTGCACAATGGTGGCAATATCTCTCTTAGGTGCAACTGTGGCCTTAGGGACCATGAAGTGTCCTCAGAATGAGGATCTCAACTATGGCCACGAACAGATTAAGTGGCGTGGTAATGATCGATACCATCTCAGCGGAGCTTCGTCGAGCGTCATGGAAAATGTGCGGCATCGGTACGTGTCCGATGCACCGATCATGTCCATGTAATTCTGATAGTGTCTTAGATATGAATCAGGGTCACTGTTTCCTTTGTAGAGTGCAATGGGAGGAATTTTCAATTTGCTGGACAGTGATTCTGAAAGGAGCTGGATAGACAAAGGGGACTCGTCATCACAGGCCGAGCTGATCATGGTCGGCCGCGAGATTAGGAAGGTATTTTGGATTAGAGGAGCAGCTTGATTAGCCTCCAACTCGGCTATTCGTTGCTTCAGATATTGCAGCTAGGCTAATTCGTCAGTTTGTTTTCATTGTGGGTGTACGCTTGTGTTAGCATTGCTTCTGATGTTGACCGACCTAGCGGGGAGAGTTGGTTGTACTGTACATCATCCATACCCCGAATTTTTTGGTGGTATTTTAGGGAGTTCGCGTAAAATTATAACTAGGATTTTCTTGTTATAAATAGCCTGGTTGTGTAATTGTAACTCTATCTCAAAAATTATTATAGTAGAAATTCCTGGCTTGGCAGCGCCCCTAGACGTAGTCAGAATCTCTCTCTGACGAAATGGGTAAACAATTTCTTGTGTTGTTCTTTATTGCTTCTCTTTTCATCATATTAGTTGTAATCCTAACAACTAGTATCAGAGAGAAGTTAGGTGGGAATATGATGGGTGACAGAAAATCGCCAATTGAGAAGTTTGACGGAATAGATTATGGGTTCTGGAAGATGCAGATCGAGGATTACCTGTACGGTAAAGATCTATATCAACCCCTGGGTACGAAATCATAGGCCATGAAAGAGGACGAATAGAAAATGTTGGACAGAAAGGCGATGAGCGTCGTGCGCTTCTCAATGTCCAGAAACGTTTCTCTCCACACAACTAAGGTGAAAACTACGCAAGAGATGTTAGAGTCGTTATCAGAGATGTACGAGAAGCCATCGGTAGCGAACAAGGTTCATCTAATGCGCGTCTTTTCAACCTAAAGATGTCAGAGGGTACTGCGGTTGCCAGTCATCTCAACGAGTTCAACATGATACGAGCCCAATTGAGCTCGATTGATATTGATTTTGATGATGAGGTCCAAGCCCTAATTTTGCTGTCCTCTCTATCAGAAAGCTAGAGCGGAACGGTTACCGCTGTTAGTGCTTCAGTGGAGAAGGAGAAGATGAAGTTTGAAGAAGTTAGAGATCTGACTATTAGTGAAGAAATTCGTAGGAGAGAATCGGGCATAACTTTAGGGTCAGCTTTGAGTACATAGAATAGGGGGCGATCACAATCGAAGGGTTAATTTAATCGAGGTAGATCAAAATCAATGGGCAGAAGCAAGTCAAGAAAGGATAAGAGTGATATCAAGTGTTGGAATTGTGACGAGTTAGTTCACTACCAGAACCAGTGCAAAGCACCATTGAAGAAGAAGGACAATAAATCATCTAACACAACAATAGAAGATCTTGTAGACACACTTATTTTAAGTGTGACTAGTCAATTAGAATCGTGGGTTTTGGATTCAGGTGCATCATTTCATTCTTGCAGTAGTGCTGAGGTCATGGAACATTATACGTCTGGCAGTTTTGGGGAGGTTTACCTTGCTGATGATGAGCCTCTGAAAATTGTGGGAAAGGGAGATGTTCGGATCAATACTCCAAATGCACTGTATTGCAATTAGCACTGTCAAAACGGGCTTTGGCCCGCGGGCTGGCCCATCAGCCCGCGCAAACGGGGGGGCTTGGGCTGCCATTCTCGCAGCCCATTTAATCGTGGGCTTTTTTGGCCCGCTCCGTGAAGACCACGGGCCGGAGCAGGCTGGCCCCCTTTTTTTATATATTTTTTATATTTTATTATAATTATAATTATAGTTTATATTGGTTAAATTTGAAGGCATATTTGTATTCTTTTATTTTCTATGAGCCCGTTAGAATACTTTAAATACTATAATAATATTTTTAAAATTTTAATTTTATTTTTATAATTTTTAACATAAAAATAAGATTAAAAAAATGGGCCAGCCCGCGGGCTGGCCCGTTGGCGCGCGGACGGGCCGCAGACTTTAGTTTTCCAAGCCCACAAAAAAAATGGGCTGGCCCGCGCCCGCCCCGTTTTGGGACAGCCCACGGCGGGCCGGCCCGTTTGACAGTACTAATTGCAGTTGCATAATGTGAGACACATTCTTGGTTTGAGGAGAAATCTACTTTCAGTAGGACAGCTGGATGACAAAGGTTATGTTGTGACCTTTGGCTGTAGTAATTGGAAGATAACCAAATGAGCCATGGTGATGGCTCGAGGAAAGAAGGAGGGTACGTTGTATATTACAACTAGTACCAAAGATTGCATTGCTATTGCAGAAAAAATAATGATGCAGATTTATGGTATTGTCGACTTGGCCACATGAGTGAGAAGGAGATGAAAGAACTGTGTTCGAAGGGTAAGCTACCTGGCCTCAAGACAATTGATGTCAGTTTTGTGAGAATTGTCTCTTCGGTAAACAGAAAAGAGTGAGTTTTTCAAAGGGTGGTAGATCCTTAAAGAAACACAAGTTGGAGTTGGTACACAATGACTTATGGGGACCAGCGTCATACTACATGACTTTCATTGATGATTCTACAAAAAAGGTACGAGTTTACTTTCTGAAATATAAATCTGATGCATTTGATATTTTTAGAAAGTGGAAAGCCCTTGTAGAAAATGAAACAGGTTTGAAAGTAAAGTGCTTAAGATCTGACAATGGCGGAGAGTACGAGCTTAGAGAATTCAAAGAGTATTGTGCTACAAATGGAAATCGCATGGAAAAGACCCTGAGAGGACCCCCTCAGCAGAACGGAGTAGCAGAACGAATGAACATAACTCTTAATGAGCGTGCCAGATGTATGCGGTTGAAGTCAGGTTTACTAAGATGTTTTGGGCAGATGCAGTTAACACAGCTGCATTCTTGGTTAATAGAGGACCATCATCTTCTTTGGAGAATGGCATACCGGAGGAGGCTTGGAGTGGTAAGGAGGTAAACCTAACTTATCTACGAATATTTGGTTGTGTTGATTTTTTTCATATAGATGCTGCAGCTAGAAGTAAGTTGGATACTAAATCTATTAAATGTACATTTGTTAGATATGGCGGTGATGAATTTGGTTACAGATTCTGGGATGAACAGAATCGGGAAATAATTCACAGTCGAGATGTCATATTTAATGAACAGGTTTTGTACAAGGATAGGATGGGTGCACCAGATGCTGAAAGTGCAGGTACTCAGGTTGTAGAGTTAGATATTTCTAACTCAGGTGGGAGCAAAGCAGTTCAGGATGACCAAGAGGTTGTCGAGGCTGAGCCGAGAACACCACCAGTTCCATTGCGAAGGTCTACAAGAGTGCGAGGATCACCATATAAGTTCACACCATCAAATTACTACTTGTTATTGACTGATGGTGGTGAACCTCAATGTTACGCAGAGGCTGCACATGGTAAGACCAGAAGCAAATGGAGGCTTGACATAGATGAAGATATGGACTCCTTGATGTCCAATGACACTTGGGATCTTGTTGAGCTCCCAAAAGGAAAGAAGGCGCTGCATAATAAGTGGGTCTACAGAATTAAAGACGAGGCTGATGGGAGCAAGCGTTACAAGGCAAGGATGGTTGTGAAGGGATTTCAGCAGAAATACGGTATTGATTATACAGATGTTTTTACTCCAGTTGTAAAACTAACCACTATTTGAATAGTTTTAAGAATGGTTGCTGCAGAGAACTTACTTTAGAGCAGATGGATGTAAAAACGGAATTTCTCCATGGTGATTTGGAGGAAGACATATATATGAACCAACCAGAGGGATACTTGTCGGGAGGTGATCTGGTGTGTAAACTGAAGAAGAGCTTGTATGGTTTGAAACAGGCTCTGAGACAGTGGTACAAGAAGTTTGATAAGTTCATGCTTGTTGACTTCGTCAGATGCAATGTTGACCATTTTTGCTACTTCAAGAGGTTTGATGATAGTTATATCATATTATTGCTATATGTTGATGACATGTTGATAGCAGGTTCTTGTGCTCGAGAAGTGGATAGATCGAAGAAACAATTGTCAGAACGGTTTGCTATGGAAGACCTTGGAGATGCCAAGCAGATTTTGGGTATGCGGATTACTAGAGACTTGGTAGGAGGAAAATTGTATCTTTCTCATGCAGAGTACATCGAGAAGGTGTTGAAAAGATTTAACATGGAGAATGCTAAGCCATTGAGTATCCCGTTAGGTAGTCATTTCAAACTATCTAGCAAAGAGTCTCCTAGCAGTGATGAAGAGCGTGCCCATATGCAGAGGGTTCCCTATACTTCAGTGATTGGTAGCATCATGTACACAATGGTGTGCACGAGACCAGATATTGCTCATGCGGTGGGAGTAGTTAGTCATTTTATGAGCAATCCGGGTAGACAACATTGGGAAGCAGTGAAGTGGATCCTTAGGTACTTGAGAGGTACCAAAGAGAGAGCCCTATGTTTTGAGAGCAAAGGCGTTGAGCTTGCAGGATACACTAATGCAGATTTAGCATCGAGCGACCTTGACATAAGGAGAAGTACTACCGGGTACGTATTTACTTTGGGTGGCACAGCGATATCTTGGGCTTCTAAAATGCAGAAGGTTGTGGCTCTATCTACCGCAGAAGCAGAGTATGTAGCAGTGACAGAGAGCAGAAAAATGGTATCCTCTACAGTGATAGTCAGAGTGCTATTTTCTTGGCTAAGAATCCAGCATTTCATTCAAGAACAAAGCACATTGAGTTGAATTATCACTACAAACGTTATCTCTTAGAGGAGAAGATCTTGCGTCTAGTGAAGATTTGTGTAATTGACAATCCTGCTGATATGTTGACTAAGGTTGTGACCTTAGAGAAGTTGAAGCTATGCATGGCTTCAACTAGGCTTGGAACTTGAGGAGGAAGGCTTGGCGCTGCTGGAGTTATGAGTTACGTTGAGAAGATGTGGAGATAGTTACATTCGAGATCAGTCTCTAGGTGGGAGATTGTTGGGTTGTGGAGCCTGAAGTACTGTACATCAAAGCCCTCATCCATACGCCGAATTTTTTGGGGGTATTTTAGGGAGTTCGCGTAAAATTATAACTAGGGTTTTCTTGTTATAAATAGCCTAGTTATGTAATTGTAACTCTATCTCAAAAATTATTATAGTAGAAACTCCTGGCTTGGCAGCGCCCCAGACGTAGTCAGAATCTCACGAATTGGGTAAATAATTTCTTTTGTCGTTCTTTATTGCTTCTCTTTTCATCATATTAGTTGTAATCCTAACAGGGAGGTCCTCTAGAGCCTTGCCGACTGGATTTCCAAGTCGAGTGAAAATGTTTTGAGGGGAGGAGAACGTGAGACATCGTGCAATGGGAGGTCGATCGAGCCTTCTCTTGGCATTCAGTTTGGCCTCCTCATCCAAATTTCCTTTTCTACTTTTCCTCGCTGCATCTCGAGCTGGGTCCGATTCCAAGTTCCCTTCCAGGAAATTCGGCATTCTTGTGATTACAACCATGCCTTCTGGTGTCAGGATTGATCTTGCGGCTTTCTTCGTCATTTCCTCAAATTCTTTAGCAAAGGCGGGGTGCTGCATGAATGATCACACTTGATCCGGGTTGAGCTCGTTTGGACCCGATTGGATAGTCTTTTCTTGGCGTTCTTTTCCAAGGTTTCTCCTCGAACTTTCTGAAGGGCTCATAGTGACAAAAAGGTTTGAAAATTCCTTCCTCTTTTTTTTAACAAGCCTTAAACACGATGAGGGTTGATGACCAGCTCCTCATAAATAGGAAATAAAATCAGTCGAGCTGATTGAGCAAGTGGAACTGCAGATCACAAGGAACCTTCTTCTAGAGCCATTTTATTTAAGCTAAGAGTAGCCTAAGTAAGTATAATACGAAAAATAAGGAGATCAACAATGAAACCAGTAAAAACAATGAGCAGGAAAAAGAACCTGACTTTTATTCCTTAAATTCGGGTCGGATCGGCCTTAGCTGGGTCCTTTTACAGTGTTATTCTCTTTGTACAAGATCTTTCTCTCTCTAAAACTCTCTATATGTTTGTCTCTCTAGAAATTGGTCTCCCCTCTCTCTCTCTTGGAGAGGCTATTTATAGTTTTCCTTCCAAACCCTAATCGGACATGTGTTACCACCTTAGTGGTCATTGATTTACTTGGTAAAAAAGCTAACCAAAACCCTAACCCTAATTGGACACATGGCATTATTCCATTGGTCATTAGTCCTTTTCTCAGTTAGGATAGTTAACCTTGATTACATCTTTTCTACCGCCTTCAAGCCGCTCTTGTTTCGCCTCGGCGTCAAGCCGACCCTTCTTTATGGTCGGTCAGTCTTAGCTGAAACATCTTATCCTTCGAGCCTTCCCCCAGTTAGAGACGAGGGGTAAATAGATTCAATATTTCCACTGAGCATCAGGTCGATCTGGGTGATCCGCTCACATCCTGGGGTGTGGTCGGCCGATCGTGCCTTGTCGGCCTCGATGTGCCTGGCGGGGCACTACGCGCTCGCAGCCTAGGCATGGTTGACCGCCCATGCCTGCTCGGCCTCGGAGTCCTGGTCGACTTTGGTGTGTATGGCCGAGTGTTGCACGCTCGCAGCCCGGGCATGGTCGGTTGACCATGCCTGATCGGCCTTGGCGTGCCTGGACGGGCGGTGCGCGCTCATAGCCCGGGCATGGTCGGCCGGCTATGCCTGCTCGATTTCGACTTCCAGGTCAGCCTCGACATGCCTGGTCGACCGAGTGTGGCATGGGCTTGACTGGATGGTGGCGCTGCGTGCGTCTAGTCGGTTGGGTGCGGCATGCCCAGCTGGGCGGCTCGGCCGTTGCGGGCCTGTCTGGCTTGACGGCGTCGGGTTCTCCTGGTCGGCCAAGCGCTCCTAGTCGGTGATTGATGGGCACAGTGATCTAGATGATAGGCACGACAACCTAGGTTTTTTACTATTCAATGTGTAGTGGCCCGACAACCTAAGGTGGTCCGGTTCGACTTTTTGCGTGTCGGGTGGTTACGCGTCCGAGTCGGATAATCCTTTACACATCCTCGACCCAACTTAGGCCATGTGTTATCTTTATTCTTTATATGGTCATCCAGGCCAGGCCGACTATCAACATACATTACAATATTGAGTGTATTATAAATACATAAATTTTAAGAATAAATAAATAATAATTATAAAAGATTTATTATTTAATTTACCCACCACAAAATTTCTTATTAAGTATATTATTAACTCTATTTACATATCTTCCGTCTTTGTCATAATAAAGTATTTTCAATTATTTTCTACTTTTACTCTTGACATTGAAACATAAAATTCACTATTTCTAAAAATTGGTGACACAGACGGAAATGCGGTATTTATCTGTTGTATAATGTTAATATAATAAACTATCGTTTTAATACTACACCAAATAATGTTGCAAAAAGATAAATATTTTATTGTGAAAAACAAAAACAAATAGAGGAGAATATATACTTTTTTCTAAAACTATATTTGAAAGATTTTAATAAAAATTAACGATGAGGGTATGTTAGAATTGATAAAATTATACATCAAATTTTATTCAAAATAAAATCATATTTTGCAAATAATAATAAAAATTCCACATATTGAAAATAAGTTGAAAAGAACAAGATTAAAAACATAGAGCATCTCAAAATGTGTAATATCATATCTGAATACAATTTGAGACCCATTGAATCCCAAAAATCCCAAATGTATCATGCATTTCATCTTGTAAATAATATCAAAAAATCAAGTAAATATTATGCTCCACCTTCAAAATTAGGTAGCTAACCCGTGAAACAAGAAATCAGTATATGATAAGAATTTAAATATGTACTATAATTTGGCGGGGAATATAATGGGGACAAATGCATAATGAATAATTAAAAAAATTGAATTACGAACTATTAAGAATTCTAAAAGTAAAGCTCTATTTCATCTAAACAATTATTTAAGGTCTATGGAATAAACCCTAAATTATAAAGAACAGACGTAAATTTTAAAAAATTTAGAAAATCTCGTCAAAACAAAAAACCACATACATAGAGGAGGACTGGAAAAAAAATAATTTAAAAAAATTGAAATTATTTCA
>BMAC01000033.1:531014-590979 GCA_014905375.1 Phtheirospermum japonicum | reverse complement strand
AAAAACACATGCACATAGGAAGACTGGAAAAAAATAATTTTAATAAATAAATTAGAAGTTTATTTCATTTGTAATTCATGGATAAAAAATAAAATACAAATACTAAAGAAGAGTACCCATTGTTTTCAACTAAGTTTTGATAGCTTATAAAATTCCACTTGATATCTTAATTCAATCGTACACATAAATCGATCATGAATTAAGAATTATAATTAGAAATCAAACCAAAAATTTATATGTCAAATATTTTTTTGGGAAAATTTAAGAATGAAGAGAATAATGATAAGAATACACAAAAATTATTTTTGGAAATATCTTAAGGATGGGTAAAATCATAAGGCAAAAAGAAAGAGACTAGTATATATAAAAAATAGTGTTTTAAAACGCGTATCACACAGCGCGTTGCATTTTGATTCTAACATCGCGTAGCGTGAATAGCGTTGTGTGTTGCATGGGCTATTTGAACACGTTATTTTAATATTGAAAATAATTATATGTTTCTTGTGAGTTATTTTTAACATAAAAATAATAATTTTCTCCTCAAAATATAATTTAATATATAATCTTAACAAATAAAGTATAAGGTCCAACAAGTATCAAACAATCAATAATATAGAAGCCTATGATAGCATATAATAACAACCAATAATATAGAACTCTATATTGTATATAATAAAATGTTAAAATTTTGTAAGAATATCTAAAAACAAGTAGTTAAATTGATCAGCACCGTATATTATGTAGATCAAATAATATAAATTAGATAAAAAGATGGTATCAAAGAATTAGTAATCTAAAACACTGATTGTTAATGAAAGTTGGATGAAACACCAAATTTTTCTATTTATATGGAAACAATGATGAAAAAATTGATGTAAAACAAATATCGGTCTAAAAAACTATTTAAACACGCGAGAAAACTTTTCTACTTATATGGAAACACCGGTCAATTAAATAATATGATATATTTAAAATATAAAAATTAAGAAAAGAAATTACTTAAACACGTTAGTAAACTTTTCTATTTATATGGAAACACCCGGTTAATTACATAATATGATAAAATTAAAATATGAAAATTAAACTTTTATATTTATATGTAAACACCGGTCAATTATGATAAATTTAAAATATGAAAATTAATTTTTTCTCAGCGGATAGAGAAAGAGTGGTATCTGCGTATACTGATTGTTACGAAAGTTGGATGGTATTTATTTATATGGAAATATCGATAAATTACATAATATAAATTGGTGTTAGTAAAAAACATTGATGGTTAACGAAAGAAAGCGACATGTTTTCTATTTATATGGAAACACCATCGAAACACCTGGCTAATTACATAATATCATCAAATAATTGGTGTAAAAAATTAATTAAACACACGATTAAACACTGAATAAACGGATGGTGGAGAGGATAGAGAAAGAAAGAGCGGAAAGAATAAAATAAAAGAAAAGAAAAGGATAAAAAAAGGAGCATATGTTATGCTGAGATAAGATTTATTTTCAAAGTATAATATTGTGACCGCTGGCAAAAAAGGCTGAGAGTGAAGGAGAAGTGAGTTGTGTATTGAATTAGTAATATAGGGCTATATGTGTGTGTGTGTGTGTGTGATATTAAAATACAAAATTATTTGATAATAATAATAATAAATAAATTGTGATTAGACATTGATATAAGACACGAATTAAGAATATGACATTTTTAAAATATTTATAAGAGTAAATAAAATTATTAACGAATTTATTTTAAATATTATATTATTTAATAATAATAATTAGTAAGTAGTGATTAGACACTGATAGATGGCACATATCGATCGTTATGACATTTTTAATTTCTTTTTAAGATTACTCATGATTTATAGATTTAATACTTATATACACAATAATTATTTTTATTTTTAAATTTCTTATTAATAAACTATATTATTTCAACGTGGTGAAATTTATTGGCATTGGGTATTTACCATCGGATTATCATCAACCCAGACTTGTTTATGTTAGGACTCCGAATACCGAATGTTCATTTGTTATAAAACTCAAAAACCAAATACTCAAACAACAATATCTTACAACTAAATAATTAAATACTAGTTTAATGCCCGTGTATTACCCGGGGGTTTATCAAAAGATAAATATAAAAAATATTTGCGATAATTAATTTTTTTTATGTAAAATGAGAAATTCAAATGAAGTATTCTCAACTCTTGCCTTGTACATGTCTAATTTATTTATTAATTTTTATTTTCATGTTTAGATTCAGTTCGTTAATAATCTTATTTACATACTTATAAAAATCCAAAAGAAATTATATTCTAAACCCATGCCTAATCTCTACTTATTAATTATTATTACGTTATTTTGTATTTTAAAATTTAGATTAAATTCGTTAATAATCTTACTTACATACTTGAAAACCTAAACGGATGTCATACACTCAACTATGTCGCATTGTATCGATGTCTAATAAATATTTAATAATAATAATAATTATTATTATTATTATTAAATAATTTTATGTTTTTATGTTAGATTGAATTCATTACCAATATTTAGTTACATATTTAGATTATTTCAAATAAATCTTAATTTACCTATATAGAGTATTTAAAATTATAAAATTAAAATTATATTAATATTTATGAATACTTTACGGTGCCTTTAAGGGCACCATGCCCCCCACCCCCTGCATTTACAATCATAGATCTCTTAATCTAAAAGGCTTAAAATTGATTTAATGGTCCCTATTAAATTCCACTAAGTGAAGAATAGTGTCGTGAAGACACCGTAGAAGTTCCCTAATATTTATTATGAACACTACTTATTTAATAATTTCATAATAATTCTTTAATTAAAAGTATATTTTATGTATTTATCTTTTAATTAAAATAACTAACTTAAATCTTTTCTACTAATTTTATAAGACTTATTTGTATTTTTATATTAGGAGAATAAAAGAAAAATATTGAATTAGATAAAATATAATAGAAAAATATTTAATTGGTCAAAATATAATAAAATGAAAAGATTAAATTAGGTGGATACAATAAAAAAGGAAAATATTAAATTAAGTAAATATTATGCTCGAATGAAACTTAAGCAACCGAAACACCAAAACTTTTATTTGCCAAACGAAGCATGCGAAGCAGACACACGCATATTATGCAGGATTTGGAAAGAGTAATATTCATTAAAAATACCAAAAGAATAATATTGAAAATGATACATACAAATCGTAACATTATTTGTTTTGTTTTCACAATAAATAATTCTTACACACAAATAAGAACATTACTTGTTCTAATTACAGTAAGTTTGGTTTTCAGAATTAAAAATTTTGCAAGTTTTTTACTTTGAGTCACGAAATTAGTTGTGATATATCAAGAATTTCCAAATTTTTCTTTTTTTATATTAAGTCACGAAATTAGCTGTAAAGCATATTAAAATACCTTAAACTTGTCGGGGAAACCCGTATAAAATTGAGTTTGAAAAAATATAAATATACAACACCCGCGTGTTACATGTGAATATGTGATATAAAAAATTAAAATTTATAAAACACTGATAATTCTATTGAATAAATGTCATGCATCTAACTTGTAGTATGTAATATTATTTTAATTTTTTTTGTGCGTAAGATACTAATTTGTTCGTGCAGATATATAATATATGTATCAATGCATTACATTTGAATTAGATAAAAAGATTTAGAATATGTTTAATATTTATTTTTGTAGGCATAATTATTTATTATTAGTATTATGTTATCTTTTCTGTTTCACTTTATTTTTGTTTTTTGTTTGGTGTAACAATAGTTTTTCATATATATTTTTAATATTATTTTTAATTTATTATATTGGGATTAGATAAAAAAAATTAAGTTTGTATTTTTATATTTATTTTTCTTTTGTAATAACTTTATATAACTCATATTTTTCTTAAATAAGTATTTACAATTATAATAAAATTATTTCAATTTTTATTGTAAATAAATATTAATTCAATTTATTTAGATTTTTTCTAATCAGATATAAATTCTTTATATTTTTATATTAGAAGAATAAAAGTAAGATATTGTGATGCCTTGGTGGTGAAATGGTAGACACGCGAGACTCAAAATCTCGTGCTAAAGAGCGTGGAGGTTCGAGTCCTCTTCAAGGCATAATATTGAGAATGCTCATTGAATGAGCAATTCAATAAGAGATAAAATATGTTAAAGAAAATACTATAGTAGGTAAAATGTAATAAAAGAAGTATATTGAATTAGGCAAAATATAATATTAGGAAAGTATTAAAGTAGATAAATATATAAAAAGAAAAAATACTAAATTAGGTTAATATTAGGCTCGGATGACACCGAAGCACCAAAATTTTTTCCAAAACTAACGAAGCATGAGAAGCAAACACATAAAATAGGAGGATTTTGCATTAATATATAGGGTAGATTACTAAATACAATATAATAATACACTATCACCGCTTATTACTATTCCTAAATAACTAAATATTATTAAATACAATATAATAATACACTATCACCCACTTTCAAAAAAAAAAAAAGTATTACTATTTCTAAATAATTAAATATTTCTAAATAAAATTATTACTATTCCTTAATACCAAAATTTCTCACACGAATATTGAACCTTCTTTTCCACAACCCCTTAAAAACCCGCGCCTTCAACCTTCCGACCTCTATTGGAAAAAGTATAAAATCCCCACACCAAAAAAACCTCCCCAAAACCAAGCACATATAGTTTTTCTTTGTTGATCAAAATCTGATTATTAACAAAGAGAAAAATGACTCGGGCATCCAAAAGAAAATCTGATCTTCAAAGCTCTGCATCTGCCAAAATCTCTCGCACGGATTCTGTTCGTTCTGGTATATGAACAGCTGCGCTGTTTTTCTTTTCCTTTTCTCTACAGTGTAACGTCTTTTTTCAAATATCATGTGCTAATGCATAGTATTCTGTGGCTTGCGAACTCTTCTTTCTGGGTTTTACTTTTTTGATTTTTTATGATCCTAACTGGGGCTCTTTTGTGGAAAATTAGGGTTTAGTGAGAGTTGAATTGGATTTCCTTTGATTGAATGGGGGGGATAAGCACCAGTAATTCTTGAAATAAATCAATTATCTTTTAGTAACTCTAAGTTGATCTTGAATTTTTAAATCTTCACTTTTTTTTTTGGTAAGTTGGCGTGGTATAACTTCCCTGGCATCTCATGGTAATGACTATATGGTTTTGTTATGGATTGTAATGATCAGCAATGCATATGAATCCATTTAAAGAACAAATTGGATTTATAGATCTATTCGGAATTTTGTCTATTTTCCGCATGATCCTGTGACATATTGTGGTGTACACTTTTATGTCAGGAGCTCATTAATTAGTTCTTAATAGTCACTTTGTGTTTAAAATTCTTGAAGGAGTTGGATCAACGTGAGATCCATCTCTGTTGTTATGGTCTAACTTCAGCAAGACCATCCTTTTCTTATATGGTATACTGTAATTAAGTTGTCTATAATATTATATGTTTTCTATTGATGAATTGTGTTTATTTTAGTTGGGGCACACATTTCCGACAATGCAAAGTTGCCTCTACCATCCATTATTAGTTTGCTGACTAAACATTCTTTTATCAGCATCCAATAAAGCTGCGACGAAGGGGTATCAACGTATAGATGAACTTTACAACAAATATGCTGATAAATCGTCAGGCATGATTGAGTAAGTATTTAGTGTTTGTTTATTCTCTTTTGCCACTTACCACATTTACATTGGGCATGCTTTCTTAGACCGATATGAGAAAGTATGTGTTCATATATTTATGTTTCTTATGAGAACTTCTTGCGTTTTTTTTATTGAGAATATAGTGTTGTATTGGGTTTTATGTGAAATGTGAATTATGTTTGGATGAAGGATAAGACTGAAATATCATACAGGTTAATTGATGAGAATATGTTTATTGAGTAGTTTTTTGAGAGAATTTTAAACTTGAAGTCAGTTGTAAAAGTGAAATTATGTTTTTTCATGTGTGCTATGTTATTAGTTTCAAAATTTTATGTACTACCGAATTTTGTAAAGTTTATAGCTGTGGATCCAGTTTTAATATTTTATTGGAATATATGATTATTTATAAAACTTGTAGGTATTAGGTCCTATTATATTGGTATAGTTTGAAATAAATAGTATATTTAGTAGATGTGGTTAGTAGTGGTGAGAATGAATTTATAAATGAAGTGATTGAGAAGTGATAGATTAGGTTTATGTATGGTGTCAAATATTAGAATTATAGGTTGTACATGTTATTTTACATGGAAAATGAGAAGATAATTGAAAATACTCATTGAAAACAGATCAAACAAACATGGTTCTGGATCTTTAAATAGTAATTAAATGGATAGTTAAATTGAAACCATACAAGCCCTACGACTTCTGTTTTACATACAAAAATTGTATTATATTTATATATTATTTACTTTTAAAATGTAAGACATTCTTTTACAGCTGTCAAGTATTTACTTAGGTGGAGGCTGGCCTCGCAGTCAATAGTGCGCTACAAACAATGCTTATAAGTTGCTCAATTTTTTCGTAATCTTAATCCTTTTGTGCTATCATGGAATCCGGTTACATTCGGATGTCCTATAGTTTGACTTGTATATCACCTTGGTATCTCCATCTTTTTATGAACTGTTTCTGCACCAGTGCCGATATGGTACTTTGACTTCCTTATTGCTGGTTTTGAGTGACCTGCTTCTTGTTGAAAACAGGTGTTAGTCTATCTACATTTAACATATTATCAATTTCTCTCTAATGCATATGTGTTGCTTATCCCTTCATTGATTACAGTTATCTAAAAGCTTAGGTTATTTTATGAATTTGTGCTTACAAATTTTATTGAGAAGCTAAAGTTACAGGCTAAGAATTGCGGTGACAAGTTTTGTACTTATCAAAGTACAAAATAATACCTGCTTATGTTTGTTTTATCCTTAAGTTACTGTGATCTCCCTTCGGGCAAGGCCAATGTTAACATCAAAAGTCCCTGTTTTCTGCTTAGGCTGGTACCTGGTGGCACTACTGGGAGAGAACAGCTTGGGTTTCTCTAATGTTTGTAAAAGGGTGGGATTATGAAAATTTAGTTTTCTGCAAATGAAACTGATCATACAATTTTTTAGAATCTATAAAGTGAAGTTCGCGGCGTTTTCTGCCCCATCATAAATCCTTATTTTTTTAAAACTTAATTTTCTTTCAGAATTGTAGTGAACATGAGTACACAACTATGATTTGGAAATGTATATTTGAGGATTTTTCTTTCTTTTCTTTTTCCTTTTTTCTTTTTTTGGAGTTTCGGGTGCTTCGGAGGGTGAGTTTCTCTTTAACACATTGAAATTTAATTTGAATAGTGCATTAGATTCCATCATTTCCTTAAAACTTCAAAAAAAATTTTGGAATCAATTAATTGATCTTTTTCATATGAATGCCATTTGCACATGTTGGTGTGAAATCTGCTAAATATAAAAAAGTCAATGCAAAACTTCAACTTTTAGAATTTTTATAGATGGAACTTATAGCATGTCCATCATCAATTTATATTTCTTCAATCCAGGTAATTCTTTCCTTGAAAAGACTTGTGAATTGTGTTCAATGCATCCTTTATTTGCCAAAAATCAATTGCCATGTTCCTTTCTATTATGCGAGTAACTTTTACATTCTTTCCTCGAAACCGTGCTCTCATCATGTATGTCGTTGTATAGATCAGTGGAAGAACATGGTAAGTATATGCAAAAGAATGAATACTGTTGTAATTGATCGTATAGATTTTCTTGAAATAGTGTATCGGTCAAAAGAGAGAAATCTCGGTGAGATATATTAAGAGCCCTTGCTACTTATAGTGATAGAAAGGATCTGTGTTTTCTTGACACTGGCATATAACTTTTTCCATATAACTCTTTATGTAACATTTTGTGCATGTGTTTTGCAGAGGCAAATCTGAAAAGTTGTTTCGCATTTTTTCTTATCTAAACAATGGAAGCCGATAGCTTTTTTACTGAATCTAAGCTGCTCAAAAGATCAGAATGTCTTATGCTCTAAATTTTGTTGCACAGCCCGGAAGGGATCGAGGCACTATGCTCTGATTTAAAGGTGGACTACACTGATGTCCGGATTTTGATGCTTGCTTGGTAAGTTATTTGTAGAAATTATCTCAAAATTTGAATATTTTCTGAAGGATGTACCATATATTTTTTTTTTGTGGACTTAGCCTTCACATTTTCATCTGTTTCAAGGAAAATGAATGCTCAAAAGCAGGGTTATTTTACTCAGGTAAACCCTATTTTTATATTATACTTATGACTTTCTCTTACTTTTATTAACAATTAGAAAACGTTTACTGTTAGGTTTATTTACTGCTCCATTCTATTATTTGGTAGTTATGGTTTTAGATATTGTTTTTCTTTCGGATCATGCCTGTTTGCGCACATACTCAGGTGGAGTTGCTGATTTATTGGTTTGCGCTGCAGAAAGCATGCAGTAAGGGTGCACTTAGGATTCTTATTGTACTTTCTGTGAATTGCTGCAAAATAAGTTTGTACTCTCTCGGTCCCAAAAATCTAGCACACTTTCCTTTTTTTTGCCCCAAATTATAGCACACTTTTCACTCTTATTTTATGCAATTACTTGTGTGCTCCTATTTAAAGCACATTGGCATCCATTCAGTGTTGAAGGAAGGGTATAATTGGAAAGTGTAGGTAAAACTTAGTACTTCAACAATACTAACTACTTTTTTTAATCTCCGTGAAAGTGAAGTTGTGCTATTTTTGTGGGACGGAGGGAGTAGTCAGTATCATGCTGTATCTACATTCTATTTCATGTTTTTGGAGTAACATTTGATGTTCTGGCCTTGCTACTTCTTCCATTCCATGTGTATTCCACAGCTACTTAAATTTAATTCTTTTGCTTTCATATTCTCCGGTCTCCAATCCTAACTTCTCTAAAACAAAAACAATCTTATGATGATATTATGAAAACATTTGTGTTATGATTGCACTGAACATCACACTCTTCTATACATAGGCAATGTGTAAAATTTGAGAGATGTGGGAGAGAATTCTAGCATTATGCATTTTGTCGAACAGAAACTTGAGAGACATCATAACACTCTCAATTTAATCGCCTCATGGTGTTATAATTTCCTTTCTATCTGTAGACTGCACACGCTCTGTGTTGTTTTCCCCAGATTGTACTTTTCAAATCTTCATGATCTCCCTTGCTCATCAGGATGAGTGGCGGAGAGGCTTGAAAGCTCTTAGAGTTGATACTATGAATAAACTGATGAAATCACTGCCAGAATTGGAGAAAGAGGTAAGCTTCCTGTTGCAAATAATCCCATGTTGACTTTTTTGCCCACATGAGAATGTGAAGTGGCTCACTGTTTTGAATTTGTTCATGAGAAGGTCTTCAAGTCGAAAAACTTTGAAGATTTCTACAAGTATGCCTTCCACTACTGTCTAACAGGTATGCCTTTAGATGTTGTAAGCCTGCATTTTTAGTCTGAGATTCGAGTGTTATCCTTTTGATTTAGGCCTTTTTTTTCAATTCTTTCAGAGGAAAAGCAGAAGTGTCTAGACATTGAGAGCACCTGCGTATTAATCGATCTGGTTTTAGGGTCCCAATATCAACCCCAGGTTGATTCCTTCATAAAATTTCTTAAGGTGAGCGGCCACTACTATTTTTAATCAATGTGTGTTAGCTTTAAGAACATTGTATCATAGGTTTGGTATCTTTTTCTTTCATGGCTGTGTAATGCTAACGGAACCTGGGATAATTTTGGATGACAACAAAAATGTGTACAAGTGATTATATATGTATATCTTTTTTTTTTCTGTGCTTTTCTCTATAGGATGCTCAATGGTTTGACATAATTTGTTTTGACATCAGTTCCAGGGTGAATACAAGGTAATGAATATGGATCAGTGGACAAATTTTCTTCGGTTTTGCCAAGAGGTACTTCTGGTTGCTATTATTAATTTCCAGTTCAGTTTCTTTCTGCATGGCATTGGCAGTAAATTTTGTCTTGAGATGAGGAGACTAGTTGGTAATAAAGTATTATTTTTTTTGCCTGGATGAATTGGTGGTTTAGTTTTCAGTTTACATCAACACTAGTTTCCTGTTGTTTGTTAATCTAATGTTCTGTATGTTGGCAATTCTGATGTTTGTTGAACTTATTCTTTATAAATAACTGTCAGTTGATACTCTTACGTGCAAATGGGCAGGCTATCTCAACTATGTTTTTTCTTATATTTGGATTCTTCGAGTAAAATCAACTATCATCTGAGTCAATATGGTCTTTTATTAACAACTTGGTTAAGAATTATGCACGACTCAAAATCAAGTTGAGCAATTGAGTGACTAATTGACCTCACCTATTTCATGAATAGAGACTGACGTACCCCATACATGCAGG
This sequence comes from Phtheirospermum japonicum, assembly GCA_014905375.1. NCBI lineage: Eukaryota > Viridiplantae > Streptophyta > Magnoliopsida > Lamiales > Orobanchaceae > Phtheirospermum > Phtheirospermum japonicum. The sequence goes on along the minus strand of BMAC01000033.1, from coordinate 580,512 downwards.
GATCTGACTGTGGTTTCCTTTTGTTAGTTTTCGCGCATTCAGTTGTTTAGTAACTTTATTTCTTTGACAGATAAGCTTTCCGGACCTTCAGAACTATGATACTTGTGAAGCTTGGCCTTTACTTCTCGATAATTTTGTTGACTGGCTGAAACAAAAAGCAAATGTAACCTCTGCATGAGTTTGGACGATATCCTTCGGGTCTCAGACAAGGTAATACGAAAACTTCATCTCTTTTTTTTGCCCCCAAAAGAAAAAAGATGAGCTTTATAAAAAAAGGTATCTAGATCAATTTATTGAAACTCCCATGTTAATTTGCAGGTGTTCCAGAAGCCTAAACGCGAACAGGCATAATTCAAAAAGGAGTATAAATTGCAAGCCATCTGTATGATTTTGCGACAGATAGTACACCATTCTTTTGATGTTCATTTTTTGGTCTTTGTCGTTAGCTTCCTAGTTTTGTGTTTTTTTTCTGATCAACTGGTGACACTGGATAATATGTGAATGTTAAACACATCAATGGATGCTTTATTTTAATTTACATTTTGTTTTGCCTTTTATGTTTTTGAAAAAATAAGGAAAATGAAAATCCCTGGACTTATATGTGAAGAGGTTTCACAGAGTTTACATATCATATCCTTTGCCATTTACATGTAATTTCATGCTCGGTAAACTTTGTTCCATGCTTCCTTATGGGACTGACACCATTTTAACTGCAATTGTCTGTTCAAGAAGTCAAGATTTGTATCTCCGCAAATATCCTAAATGATAACATAACCGACGAGAAGCTGATTGATTATCTTGAAAACAGTACACAGTTGACAAGGGTAAACCTGAAATTTTCCTTTACTATAATATATTTGAAAAAGAATTGTGTTTTTAGGTGGCTAGGGCGTGGGTTGTGGATTTAGGTGATTTCGAACATTCATTGTGCGATTTTATAATTTTTATTTATTTTTTAAATGGATTCGCATACTGAGTATGCGGACTCTATTTTTTTTTTTTTTAAAATCAAAATTAGAAATCGCATTTTGAAAATGCAAAATTCAATTTTAAAACAAATTAAAAATTAGATTTTGCACTTTTAACTGCGAATTCAAATTTTTAAAACAAATTAAAAATTAGATTCATGCTTTCGATGTGTGAATTCTTACATTAAAAAATATAAAAATAAAAAGTGAATTTGATCGTGAGAATTACTGAGCATATAAATCCAAATGAGTTCACTTGATCAGATAATCCAAATAACAATCACATGAAAAAATTGCATGCAAAGGTCTATCAACCTTCAAATCAATTCACTTGTCTCCTCTTTATTCTTTTTAATTTATTTTTATTTTTGTATATCACTTTGATTTTTTCCTCTTTGATTCATTCATTCATTCGACACACACAGCTTCAAAAAAATTTTCTCTCTCATCTCATTTCCTTTCCTTTCCAGACATAAGTTTTGATTTAATTTTACTCTCACCTGATTTCCTATCTATACTCGTAAGCAATTGTTTAAGGTAATTTTAAATATGTTAATCTTTTGAAATAAAATTTATGCTTAGTTAATTTGTTATTTATGAATTATTTCTAAGTAATTAAATTGTTGTTTATATTAATTTAGAAATGTTTATGAATTATTTCTAGGTACTTAAATTATTGTTGATATTAGTTTAGAAATAAATATGTATGCATATGTAATAAAAGTTTTGTTTACAAATTATTGATAACCAGTTAAATTCGTCTTTACAAAATTGTTGATGTAACATATCTATTTGTTGTTTTCTTTATAAATTATTGATGTAACATGTCTATTTCTTTTTTATATTTGTATGCCATATAAATTATTTCTGAAACTGTTATTTATATTTGATGATTTTTTATTGCTAACTATTTATAAATTATTTCTTAAATTGTTATTTACTACCAGCTTGAAGTTAGCCTCCATGTCTAAATAATGGACAAAACCCAAGATATGCATAAATAAGACTTACTGCCCCCTTTACTAAATAATGGACAAAACTTATATATTCTTTATAAATTTTAATTGAATTTTAGAAATAGACAAAACCCAAGATATGCATAAATAAGGTAAATAAGTCGGCCTCTGTTTCTAAATAACGGACAAAACTTATATATTGTTTATAAATTTTAATTGAATCGAAAAACTAAGTTAAATTAAATTTAAAACTACGAATTATAAAAAATCAATTTCAAAATATTTTTAAAAAAATTACAATCGCACTTTAAGATATTTGAGAAAAATTAAAATTAAAAACCGCACACATAGTGTGCGATTTGAAAATATAAAAAAAATAAAATTACAATATCACACTTAGTGTGCGATTAAAAAAATAATAAATTACAAACACACTATGTGTGCGACATAAACATATTTAAAAAATTAAATCAAAAATCGCACACGTATTGTAAGATTTTAAAATTTAAAGAAAAAATTAAAATTATGAATCGCACATGATTCAAAAATATTTTTAAAAAATTAAAACTAAGTGTGTGATTTTAAGATATTAAAAAAAATACTTAAGTTGAAATGACACACTTAGTGTGCGATTCAAATCTTAAAAAAATATTAAATTACAAATTTTAAAAAATTAAAATTAAAATCAACGTTCGCCATTTTCTAAAAAATTAAAATATCTAAAATTAAATATAAATATCTAAAAAAATTAAAACTAAAAATTGCTCGATTTCAATATATTAAAAAAATAATAAATTATTCGAGCATTTCTCTTTTTAATATTTGCCATTTTTCAAATCTGTTAGCAAAAATCGAATTTCATGTACAAACAAAGATTGTGCAAAATCCAACATCCATAACTATAATCTATATTTTATATATTCATGATTCTAATCACTCTATAATTAAAAAACTATTAAAATAATAATATTAAATACAACAATTTTGGATGTTTTCATATTTTATATGAAAAAAGGCATGCTAATTAATATAAATTATATATACTTCGTATAATAAATTATAGAAGTGATAAATCGTGAATTAATATTTAGTGATGTGCTTAATTGTTAGAATACATAGAAAATGTCGAATTCAAATATGATCACTATAGTAGTGTATTTTGGCGGCCAAATTGTGCAAAATGTTTACGGATTGAAGTATGACCGCCAGGCAATTGCTTCTAGAAGGATTTTTGGTCAAATAAACTTTGCGGAGTTGACCGATATTTTGTTTACAGTTACGAATAGTAATGTAAATGAAGTAGTTTTAAAAGTCTCCGCTGAGTTCTGTTATAATAACACGTGTGGTATTGTTTCAATTGCTAATGAACAAGATTTACGGGGATTTTTAGATCCATCCTTAGGCCTAGACTTTCTTGAGTTGTATGTCGAATCAGCCTCGAGGTGAAAATGTCAACACATTTGCCTCGATAGATCATGATTATTATCAATATGCAGAGCTTCTACGGGACGAAAATGTGTCTAGAATACCTATATGCACACAAAAATTTTCAAATGTCATTAATCAGGAGCATGACATAAATACTTGGGGCTCCAGTCATGATAATGTTGTAGAGAATGTTATAGGAACAGATGATACACACGTGGCCAATCAGTTTGGGCCAAATTCAACTCTTAGTTCTGAACCCGATGAATTGGGAAGCGATACTAACTCTAACAATAGTGGTGACGATGATGATCATGACGATTTTTTTGATGCGCATGGCGAGTTTGAGGATCATGAAGCTGCCCAACATTTCCTACTGCAATAAATCATAAATCGACTGGAAATTTTCGTATGAGTCGTGAAATTTTATTTTTTTGATTCCAGCTACTCATATGTACCAATTAACTCCATTGGGTCTCCTAAGCCCTTGAAGATTTACGATTTTCAAGAAGGTGTTATGACTAAGGGAATGCTTTTAGAGATCAAAAACATTTGAAGAGTGCAATGAAAGACTATCATGTCAAATGGGTGAAACGTATGTTTAGAGTGGTGAAAATCTCACCAAAAGTGTGGAGAGTAGTGTGTAAGTCGAGTTTGCCAGGTGTGTCTTCTCAATAGTGCGATTGGTTTTTGAGGGCGAGTTACAGCAAAAGGCATGCTATGTAGAAGATAACCAAATTAGGGACTTCTCACGAATGTCAGATGCATCCAACTGAATTAGGTCACAAAAAATTAGATAGAGATATTATTGATAATACTCATGGTGCAGTGCGATCCATTTTATCGTGTCAAATTTGTCCAACAAATGATCAAGGACAGATACGGTTATGATATTACATATGATAAAGCATGGCAGGCGGTGAAATGAGCACGTGAGAATATTTATGGTACTTGGAAGACGTCGTGTCAAATTTTATCTAAGTATATGTAAGCCTTGCAGAAATATAATCCCGATACAATCGTTGAGTGAAAACACAGAAACCATGAGAACCTTGCCGTGAAGGTGATGCACTATGTATTCTGGACATTCAAACCATGTATTGATGCATTTACCCATTGTCGTCCGGTTTTTAGTGTGGATGGTACACACTTGTACACAAAGTACATATATAGGATGCTTATCGCGGTGACATTAGATGCAGATCAATTATTATTACCCTTGGCTTACACAATCGTAGATGAAACGACTTCTGCTTTGTGGTCTTGGTTTCTACAAATGGTTTCTAGAAACATTATTTAGGGTAGAGAGGGTGTTTGCCTCATATCAGATCGTCATCCAGGAATTATCAACTGCACTAGAAAAATGTTTGAGTACCAACCACCTCGGGTGTTTACTCGTTTTTGCTTGAGACATGTTTGTGCCAATGTTCATAGACAATTTAAAAATGCCAAAGTGAAGGATTTATGTTGGATTACCGGAGCTGCAGTTTCACCAGTTTTATTCCGAAAGATAATGGAGGAGATTAAGATATCAGAACCTGCCTATGCTTACTTGGAGCGGATGGATAAGACAAAATGGACATTGTCCCATGATGGTGGGAAACTTTGTGGAGTTCTGACTACTAATGTTTCAGAGTGTATGAACTCTTTCTTACACGGTGCGCGGCGATTTCCTGTTTCTGCCATAGTGCGTTTCACCTTCATTCGCACTGTTAAACTTTTCTATGATAAAATGGTGAAGGTATCCGCTTGGTTGCGCGGGAATCAAGCATATCCAAATAACATCATGGAGAAGTATGAGGAACAACAAAGACTTGCATTGTACGCAGTCGTACAATTCTATCATCATCAAACACGGATTGCTAATGTGACAATGTTGATACCCGGTACTCGTCGTGCTAAGACTTTCAAGGTTCAATTAGCAACCCGAGAATGCTCGTGCGGGAAATGCATTAGTGATGAGATACCTTGTGCTCATGCAATGCAACCTTGTAAGCACGTGGGCAATAACCCAACAAATTTCATGAGAGCATATTATAGTACAAACGCTTATGCAAGAACATATGCTGGGCAGTTCATTCCACTTCCCGATGAAGACAAATGGGACGATGCAACATTTAAATTAATCCACGATCCAATCAGGCGAGCTCGTGTTAGACGTGGAAGAGACGTCACTATAAGGATACGTAATTCAATGGATTGGGTTGTTACACGTGAGCGACAACAGTATCAAGCATCTTCTTCACGATTGCAGTGATGTAATTTTGTAAGTTTGTTAGTCTTAATCTAAGTACTGTTGAAAAATAATTAAATTTGATTATTTATGAGAACCTCTGTATTTTCTATGCAAATTACATTATCATCTATTTTATTGATGCTCTTTATGTTGGTATAAACCTAATATATTGTTACTTACCATGTTGTTGTTGTTGTTGTTGTTGTTGTTGTTGTTGTTGTTGTTGTTGTTATTATTATTATTATTATTATTATTATTATTATTATTAGGATGACAGAGGCGGAGATGTACGGGCCACGAGACCCATCGGTTTTAACTGGCCAGGGCAATCATCGTTCGTAGGCTTTGATCAGAGTGAGCGATGACATTTTGGATGCCACCATCAATGTTAGGCATGGATCAGAAGCTTGGTGGTTTATACAGGGAGAAGAAAACCCATTGCATAAATGAGTTTTTCGGGCACTAATCTATCTTGGCTTTTATGAGGTTGTACGTTGTGGGCAGGTGGATATTGATCCTCACCTTATCACTGCATTAGTTGAGAATGGCGACGTGAGACTCATACCTTACATCTACCATGTGGTGAGACCACCGTGACATTGTAGGATGTTGCCATTAAATGGGGCTTACCGGTGAGAGGGAGGCCTGTGATAGCTACATATTTTGGTTGGTCGAAGGAGAATTGGATTCAATACTGCCAGCTATTCTTAGGATTTAGTCCATAAACAAGAGACATTAGGGGCACATCACGTCTTCTGCTTTTAGCTATTAGACGACACTTCGAGAGAATTATCATCACAAATGAGACGGATCATATGATAGTGGACCAATACGTTAGGGGTGTTGTACTTACTCTACTTGCTAGCATGGTGATGGCTGACTCGACAGGTGACTCTGCATCATTGTTGCACCTACGGTTGTTGGAGAGTTTGAATAAATCAAGGAAGTACAGTTGGGCTAGTGCCTAATTGGCTACCTTATATCGGGAGTTATGCACTTCATCAAGTGCTGAAAAGTGTGTAATGGGGGGACCGTGTTTATTACTACAGATATGGGCTTGGTCTCGGATTACCACTATAGTTTCTCGGAGATTGTGCTCGAGGGTTCTACTAGGCCATCTATTTTTAGATGAAGAAAATGTGGATGCATGGCCCTTGCCTCCTTATGCTGCACGATGGATGCAGTTCTGCAGGTTCACACACACTGCGAGTCACTCATTGCGTATCATTCGGGACATGCTGGACCAATTACTACCATACTAGGTTTATATTTCTAATGTTTTAATTCTATAATTTCACACAATATAGTGTCTAATGTATTCTTTCATAAATTTCAGTTTGTATGGGAGCCATATGACATGGGGTCGGTAGATATTGCATCTCTAGGGACACATTTCCATACTGACTTGTGTAAAGTTCAGTGTCCTTTGATCAGTTTCGTTATAGTGGAGTCCCACCTTCTGAATAGAGTGTTGAGACAATTTGGTATCCGCCAAGACATATCTGAACACGTGTCTGCTGAACAAGCATTATTACATGACATTACTTGCGCAAGTCGGTCAGACTTGATTGGCTAGAGTACCACTCATCTTAGGTGACCTATTGGAGAAAAGCGTCTGAGACTGTGTTCGAAGGTATTCGTGTTGGTGATGGTAGACCGACATGCGATGGATATGATGATTGGTACGATCGCATCACTCGTCGTAGGATTACTCCGTATAATTACCGCGTGACGAATGGATATCAACCTGTGGACAGTGCAGCCCAATATGCCATGGTACATTTGATCGTATTAAATGTTAAATGTTTTCATATATGCAATTTGAGAGATCATTTATTGATACTTTTATTAATTTCAGATTACCTAATTTGATCGTTTGTGGATGACTGTTCGGAATGTTAGTCTTAATGATTAGGATTCTATTGATTGCCTTCGACATGTGTTTATGAAAGAATCAACTGAAATGCGATAGCTCCTGCATTTGCCTCCATTGCCACCTTTTCTGTCTTCCTGCGAGTCTATTCCACTTCACACCACAACTTCAAGAGGTAGCAGAAGGCATGTCACCCATACACGTACAACTCAAACGCCTCCCCATTCCTCATATACTGCAGGTGCCACCACATCCACGCATCAATATTATCCAGGTAATTAAGTTCTCAGTACTTTGTCTTTGTAATTATGGACGAACATACATACTTATTAATATTATTCAATCAAATTTAAGGGCCATCCACTTCGACCTACCAGCTGCCCTTTGGTGTGTCTAGCACTCCATGATACTATACGCCTCCCATGGGGAAACTTGCTGGGTATAGCTCATTTACTGGATTACTCCAATCTGGTGTGAACTTGGGGTACCCGACGGCTGCACAAGAGCACCTAGGTGGTTTTGAACGTACCTATGTACAAACATCTAGGTCCCCCATATCATTTCCTAACAGTGGGCTTTGGGGAAGTTATAGAGATGTGCAAACGAGTTACTCAGATACACCTGGTTCCCCGCAAGGACATCCCTACAACCTTCGTACAAATATTCAGCCACCAGGATGTGGCACAGGAGGACATCTTGGACACTAATTTAATAATGTTGTATTAATGTTATCTGCATGTTATCTATTTTAATTATGTATGTGATTTTTTGAAACTACTTTCATATTGTGTAATTTGTTTTAATTATATTGAAGTTTCTTAGTGCGTGGTTTAATTTTAAATTTCTATTGTTCAGTAGTTATCAAATATATAAAGCAAAAAAACTACCATTACATAACAACATAAAAATTACAATCTTCCAAGAAGTAGCAGAGGTGATTGGGCGAGATAAAAAACAACACACCATAAAGACATTACACAACAAAAAAACAAACGTAATCCAAACAGATAGAGCAGTGTCGATAAAATAACATGCAATGATGTTCAACAGTACTTCTACTCGTAGAGCTTCCACTGTGGTTAGTTGGATACACATCTTCAAAAATTACTTCCGTTTTTGTGAGCAAGTTCCTCATTAAAAGCATTGCAATAGCTTTTGATTGGACAATCATGTATTCATCACAACAAGTTAGAATAATAGTGAAAGATTCAAATTACTTGTAATAATTTAAAAGGGAGTGTAGAACTTACAGGCATAAACTTCTTTCAGATGTTATGATCACCGAAGACCATTTTCACATTCTCGTTCCAAACTGTACCAGGGGTCCGAATCAGTTCTTTGAAGAACCTGAACTTGATTTGAAGTTGGACAATCCTGGCGGTGACATCAGCTTCATAAATGGCACGTTGATTTTTAAAGCATCAATTAAGTAAACACTTGGGTTCTTTCGCTCGTTTTTCTGGTAACGGTCTTTCATTTGGATTCCATCCTTGAATATATTTTTCGGTGATAAGGAATTCCAGTAGACGTTCATCTCTAGTGAGTGTCCACTTAGTGTTTCCTTCACATCCATAATCGAGTGTTTTGACCCGAAGTGTAGGAGGAACATCTGTGTCGTTAAAGTGATCTGCCATTAGCTTTTTTTCAAATAATATATGAAGTAATTGATATGTATTTGCTGTTGAATTGTCCATTATTTGTCCCACAACGTATTTATAGCAAGGAGAGACTATCAAATAAGTTACTAAATGATTAAAATACGATTTGTGCAATTATTCAAGCGAGTAGACAACACAATAACACAACAATAGTAGTTGGCAAAGCTTCATATCATTGATGTGTGTGTGGACAATAATTTTTAGTGTTCTGTGACATATTGTACTGGATGATAAAACAACACAATTCATCAAAATATGAGTTGTGCAATTATTCAAGTGGGTAGACAACATAATGACACAGCAATAGTAGTTGGCAAAGCTGCATTTCATTTTTTTTAATTTCTTTTTCTATATGTGTGTTGCATATTTACTGTTTCTCAATTGACAAATTTAACTGCAATGTCAAATATTTCAATGCTCTCCCGTGTTTGTGTTGTCTTATTACCAATACAAAATACTGACAAATCTAACTACAATAATCAGTGCACGTATTCTAACACACTGATGGACATGAGAAGATGTTTCAAGCAAGTACAATAAATGCAATGTATTTTTACGCACACTAAGACTAATATGCACACTTCACAATTATATTATGCATCTATATATATGTACACATAGAAAAACCTACCAAGAAATATAAACTATATCAGCTAATAATGGATAACTTTGATAAAAACCATCCAGATGTACTAATAATACATAATGATTACTATGATCCTGCACTCACCCCATGGACCATGGAGATGGAACGAGTCATTTTGGAATTTTTCATCGCTCGGAAAGAAAGTGTTGAAAGAGGTGCAAAAAAAGCGTATGTGATCTTGAGCGTCTCGCTGGTAAAAAGTCTACTTCAGAGTCGTTTCATGATTTCACTTACTTTTCCTAAAATTCACGACAGGATCGAAGAAATGGAGATGAGGTAGGGTTGGCGGAAAGCAATGCTTTTTGAGGATGGAGTTTTTTTTGGATGAAGAACGTGGATTGAACTTAATGGATACCACTATAAATAATAATGTCCCCTCAGCCTATGTAAATTCCACACAACTGTCTACAAATAATTATGTTGTTTGTGTTGGTTTCATTTAAATTACTAACTTTATTTTAATAAAGGAATACGGTGATGATGCATCATGCTGATATAATTTGTATGACGTGCCACCATTGTGGAAGGAGATGGAAGTAGTTTTCAATTGACACATTCTCAATGTATTAGTACTCAAATATGTGTAATAAAATGGGATCAGAATGACCTTAGTCCGAGTGTGCAACTATGTACTATGTTTAATTTGTAATGTTAGAATTTGTAACGTTTATTATTTTTTATTTAATCAAATTGCATGTTTCAGTGTGCAATTATCTCGAATTCTATAATCTTTGAATGTGTAATCTTTTGTTTTTCCTTTATTTAATAAAATTATTTATTTAATGTTTATCCAACCTTGTTGGTGAAAAGACTACACATTAATCAATAGGTTTTTTAACTTTTGCTGTGAAAATACTAGACACTATTCCATACTTTTTCAACTTTCTTTGGAACAAGACTACACATTAATCACCACAAGCTTGTAGCTCAAGTGGTATCACTAACCCTTTATAAGGATGTTGACAAGGGTACCCTAGACCTCTCAAGTTATTTGAGTTTTATTTTCTACTTTTCAACCACTTAACCCAACTTATTAAAAAACCAAAAGACTACGCATTAATCATTATGTTTTCATCTGTAGCTGTGACAAAGACTACACATTGAATACAACTGTCTTGTGAAATTATAACCCATCTATAAATTTTGAATATTGGACTAGATTTTTTAAACATAATTCACTTACACCTTTGATTTTCTCCACCATCTAGGTATTTCCATAACAAAAAGAAAAAAACCATCAGCCTAACAATGTACCAGATTTTGATTTCGAAGAAGATTTCTTTTTCTACGATTGAAATTTAACCGAGTGGAGCATCCATATGGATAATAAGCTGGTTAAGAACCTCCGTGAGAGTAAGCTCAATGGTGTCTATGAATCCAGAAGAGGATTACGCAACAATATCACGTGGATCTTATTGGACAAAATCAATGTTAGGTTTGGGAAAGACTTCACAATGGACAACATAACCGCTCGAGTTCAACTTCTGAAAAAACGATACAGGCATTTTCATATGATGTTGGGAAACGAGCATTGTACTTGGGATCATGAGACCTACAAAGTACAAGCGCCAGAATGGCTAGTACGTTCTTGGAAAGACGTGGCAGGCGATACCGAGTTTACTACTGCATATCTAAAACATGGAGAACCTTTATTCGGTTTGATGGATTAGGTATTCAATAAAAATTATTTGAATTGCATTGTCAACACCACAATCTCATTGGAAATACGCCGTTACGAATGTGATCACATATGTAATATTAAATTACTGAGTTGTTATTTTAATCTTACTTCTTATTGTATTTTAATTTTGAAATAAAATTTCTTGTAATTTTAAGACATTATTATTGCACTTATAATAATAGATATGTATATTTACTTTCCCTAATAAATATTTTAAATAAACTTTAAAAAGAAAAAACCTAAATAAATAAATATGTTTATTTATTTAGAAATAACAAATTATAAAAAGGGAAAAAGAATTGGGCCAAATTGAAAAAAAAAAAGATTGTGGGCTGAATAAAAACAAACATATCCGGGACGCGTTTGTGGTTGGCGTCCCGGTCAATTTTTTTTAAATAAAAAACACCCGGGATGCATTTGACACTCGTGTCCCGATTTTTAATTTTTTTTAATTATTTAAATGGACGGGACGCGTTTGTGATTAGCGTCCCGACCCAAAAACTCAAAGTTTTTTGAATATGTAATATTTTATCAATTTATAATTAAATATATATTAATTATTTTATAAACTCTAAAAATATGTTCCTTCAAATGATTCATTCAATACTTGCACAAGAAGAAGATTTACAATAAAAAAAAAAAATCATAAAAAAGTGATTCATTTAAGCATCCAAAAATCCAATCTAAGTTCGTGTGCCGGTAGTTTTGCTATTTCTTCAAATCTTTCAATATCTCTAAAATTTTTAAATTGAGACCCACGTTGAACTTAATATGGGCAAATGGATCCATCAAATAATTTTTTACACTTGATTTAGTTGACCATGGGTAAGTAGAAGGTGGAGATCTTCTTTATTTGAAAATATCATTTCCCAACTTATGACTCATTCCTAAAATGGCCGATCTCCCAATGTTCTTTTTCCAGTCTTCAATTAATTCTTTCATCAAGTTAGGCCCATTTGATTTTTTACCCTTACATCACAGCTCACTTAGCAAATGAATGCCTCTTTCCTGATCATCTTTGTTTAAAGTATTTAATCAATCAACTCCTCGTGTTAAATGATTGCGGTCAACATTTTTAAGGCAATTATAAGCTTTTAAATAAAGCATGTTGACTCACATTTTGAGCATTGCCAAGTAGTGTTCAGGTATTGAATGATTTGGCTTCATCTTTTACAAAAGAAAGTCATTATAAAACTTTTGAACTCCACCAATTTCTACATTTGTAATGACGTGACGACGACAAGGAGCCATCCTTAAAAATCAGGAAATTATTAAAAAGCAAAAATATTAAGTTTGCAATAAATTAACACATAATATAATCTATCAAATTTAAAGTTTATAACAGATTGGAAATACCTAATGCAAGAATAATAAAAAATTAATTTTACAAATTATGTATAAATAGTTAGCAATAATTTATAAAGAATCATTATAGCAAGCATAAATATAAATAATAATTTAAGAAATAATTTATAAAAAATCATTTAATGGCATGTATAATATAAACAATAATTTAAGATATTTTTTTATAAACAAGATAATATACATGTTACAACAACAATTTATAAAAAAAATAATTTAACTAGTTATCAATAATTTAACTACATATGCATACATATTTATTTCTAAAATAATATAAATAATAATTTAACTGCATAGAAATAATTCATAAACAACAAATTAATTAGTATTAAAGATAAAAATATTAAACATTACCTTAAATAATTTTTTGCCAGCAAAGTAGACACAAATTTATTGAGTGTGGAGAGGAAATGATTTCTTGAGTGTGCAAAAGAAATACGATGAAAATAAAACAAAATTTTAATCTCGAGAGTTTAAAATGAACATGGACGAGGAATTGAGACAATACAAATTTATAAAATAATAAAAAAATTTAAAAAATAATTATGCAAACACGTGAATTGAAAGACGTTTTCATGAAAGATTAGATATTTGCATCACACTTTCACGTGAAGATAATATTATTGTTATTTTCTTATCTCAGTATGCGAATTTGAATTAATTTTTTTTAAATTAGAATTTGAATACTGAGTATGTGAATTTGAATTGATTTTTTTTTTATATAATAAAATTCGAATTCGCATACTCAGTATGCGAATTTGAATTAATCTTTTTAAAGGAAAAATTAGAATTCGCATACTGAATAAGCGGATTTGAATTAATTTTTTAAAAAATGAATTCGCATAAATTAAATTATTTAAAAAAAAAATTAGAATTCGCATACTGAGTATGTGAATCCATTTAAAAAAATTAATAATTATAAAATTGCACACTGAGCGTGCGAAATCACCTAAATCCACAACCCACACCCAAACTACCTAAAAACACAATTTTTTTTTCAAATATATTATAATTACGCATTTTTGCCACAAACTTGTATTGCTGACATTTTTAAGGTCATGCTAAAAGTTGTTTGAAATCAAGCCAGAGATCAGTCATTACAGCTCCATCACATTTTAAGGCTAGTTTTGATAACAAATGTTCAATTTCTGACATGTATAAACTACTACCAGCCACAATAATCCATCCCATTGCTACTTATTAGTTCTTTTTACTATTTTTGACATTCATCATCTCCTTCGCTTCATTTTCTGTTTTTGGAGCTACAACTTCAACATCTCCATCACATTTTCCCAGGCGTTACCGCCTCGAATAGCCTTTCCCCATCTCTGCAATACCTTCTGGTCCACTGGTTTTGGGGAAACATCTTGTTAGGGTTTTTCAGCCTTTATCTCAGATGACGACTATGGGTTTAGCGGCTGCTTCGCCACCCGAGAATAGTTCTGCGCACCTTCAACCATGGTTAATAACCCTTTGGTTAGGGATTTGCAGCATTCGACTCAGTCATCCATTGGGATTTTGTTTGATTCAGTTTCATAGTACTCGACTAGGTTTTACAACAACAAACTTGATGCGCAAGCTTCTGAAAATGATGACCCCGTGTTAACTGTTGTTAATAACCAAAGCCAAACTCCGATAGTTGCGGTATCTTCATCACCTACTAACACCGCCGAGAAAAGTGTTGTTACATCGCCGGCCACTGGTAGTTCTTTTGTTGGTAATGGTACTTTTCCGCAAGTCTCTTCCTATTTCAAGGCCTATCCATGACAACCTCCATTTAGAGCTCCGCAAAGTTCTCTGTATCTTTTGCATAGGTCGGTGATGTGATCTGAAATGCATTATTTTTCTAAAACATTCAAACATTCGCTCGCAAGTGAACGAGATCAACTGTAGTGCGGTGAGGTGACTCAAGTCGTATTTCACAAGGAAGACTAACCGGGAGTGATTCTCGTATTTTTAACACAAAAGAGAAAATAAGAAAAGGAAAACCTGATCTACACACTCGACCACATTCGGTTTTGTGAAAGAATAATAACTACAACGGGAATTTAAAATCAAAAGCATTTAAACGAAAGCATTTTAAAATGAAATTTGGAAGAAAACTATTAAAGACGAGATTCTCCAAGAATGCGATTTTTGAAAAAAAACTTTAAATAAGGGTCTAAGGTACTATACTTGTCTCTACAATCGATTGACAATTTAACACTTAATCTATAAATCAGGGTTGTCAATCCCAATTTTCAATTAAACACTCAGAAATTCCCAATTTATGATTCTAAAATCATGTAGACCATAAAACCATAAATTCTACCTAACATTCTGAGTGAAATGCAATAATATAAACCAAGAACAAGCATAAATACTTTCTACCAATAAAAACTCACAATCCAAACAAACATTAAATTTCAAACAATTAAATCAAGGAATAAAAACATAAAAGTAAATGAGACACAAATAAGAACACCGAGCATCTTCATTTCTTTCTTAAACAATCCTCTAACCTACGATCATGATGAAAATATAAGAACACAAACTAATACAACAAGAACATCACAAACCCATTAAAAACTCATAATTAAAATAAATAAGAAATCAAAACAATAAAAATAAGTATATAAAAATCTTACTAATCAATATGTAATGGGTCTCAACATCCAAGCAATAAAATACAAATGCAACTTGAGTTTTATCTTCAAAAACTAAGAAATTATTAGTTATACAAATTTTGGTTCTTGTAAAGAAAGGTTTGAAGATGAAAATGGGGTTTGGGAATGGGATGAGGAAGACGAAGAGAGGAGTTGGATGGTCGTTAGTTTATTTATAAGTGAAAGGAGGGTCAAGATGGCAGAATGGCTCGGGTGACTCGCTCCTGGCAAGCTTGGGTGCCATACATGACCATTGATAAGCCATCGATCGATGGTGTCTCGGCCATAAATTGGGATTCGATGGGCTGTCAAAAATATAGGAGATCACCGTTTACGGGACGTCGATGGATGGTCGATAGACTCATGAAACATACCAAGGTGTGTGAAAAATGTCGTGTCATAATTCATGGAATCGGCAGGCATTTTGAGGTGCAAAACTTTCGAATAAGAACTGGGTGTCTTATGAAATGAAGATCTTTCTCTTACATCTTATATGAAGTTTTAATTACATCATGCAGAGATTTGTGGAGAGAGTTATGTCCTCCAAACTAAGAACTGTCACATCTACGAATTCAGCACAACGTTTCAACTTAAGCCGCCTTTTACCATTCAAAACGTCTGAATTGGGCAATATGGTAAAAATAAAAGTTGTAGATACCTCTCTTAGGTTTCTAACAATATGAAACTCAGTTATTTACATATTAGAATGATTACTATCTCTAGCAAGCAAATGCATGGGCCGACGTAGTAGATGACCACATTTCTTTGTCTTTTTTGTCGAACTTTTACGCCAATGGCTCATCGACACTTGTCATTAAATTCATTAGGCTTGGTTCGTTTGCCTCAACCTTGGACCGCTTTGACCAAAGTTGACCTTCCAAAATAAAAACAAAGTAAAAATCCTAAAAGCGAGTTAAAAACAAAAAAAAATCACAAAAACACGAAGTGAACTAAGAAAATATAAATAAGTCAAAATAACTCAAAACACAATGAATACATAACTAAATCGTGCAAGAAAACACACAAAAACACACAAAAAAGAGTACAAATATGTACAAAACTACTCTCTCACACTTAGCTTTTTGCTTTTCCTCTAGCAAACCTATTCTAATTATAAAGAAATTACACTTTAACCCCAAAGAATGAACATGGCACACGAAAAATGAAGAACTCATGAACGATTACACTCGAAACACCAACTATGACATATTTCACACCTTGAAATGGACAACCTAGACCAACCTCAACCGTTACCATAACGAGTTATCATTCATGCAAAATTCTCATCCATACACGGGCCAAGGCCTATCGACTCGAAAAGTAAACTAAGTTGACATCCTACTAGTCCAATTCTCAATGTGCATCTTCACATAATTTCCTAAAAAATTAAAAAAACTAAAATAAAAACATGTACAAGGGTTTTCAACATTGCACGACTTATTATATTGACATAACTTTGTACAAGGGTTTCTCTACCTTGCATTTTTCTTCTTCTTCTTCTTCTTCTTCTTCTTCTTCTTCTTCTCTCTCTCTCTCTCTCTAGTACCATGTAACGAGGTACTAATGAATAATTATTTACAACATGAGCTATTAAAATCTAAAACAAGTGTTTTTTGACTCCAAGACTTATTTCAAATTGCAACCTACATAATTTCAAGTGTTCGATTCTTTGATAAACCTCCATAATATTTCTGATGTAACTTCTTGTTGATTTGAATTTGTATTTGTATGTGATTTGAGTTTCTATGGTGTATGTTACATTTTTGATCATGAAAGCTATTCGAGGTTGTCAATATGTTTGAATTCCTGATGAAAGTTGATATGTATTTGTGATGAAAGTTTTTGATATTTATTTGTATATCATTTTAATATATTCTCAGTTCAATGTCGTCGTCAAGTGTGAATACTGAGATATCCAGAGTAAAATGTGATTGTGGATCATATGTGAAAATACGGATATCAAAAACCGACAAGAATCCTTATCGAAATTTTTGGCGATGCACCGCTATGAAGATATAATTGAGTTGAGGTTATGTCAATAAGTTTTTTTGTTCTTAGATTTCTACCAATTATTGTCATATTGTGAAATCTATATTTTTTAGGATGATGAGGAACTATGCACGAGGTTTGCATGGGATAACGAGACTCAAAGTAACAAGCATGGTTATAGGATTGAAATGTTAATTGTAGAGGTCCAAAATATGAACTAAGAATTGGTTATTTTCTCCGACAAGGTGGGTCGAATGGGACATGAGATGGTGGCAATGAGACTTGAGATTACAATAAAGTGGAGATGTTGTTTGATTATGTAGTATCTCAATGAACATACGTGTACTATTTAAAAATGAAGGTTGTGCAATTTTCGATGATCTGGTGTACTTTGAGAGCATTGCAAAACTACACTTTTTTTTTTTGTTAAAGAAACTAGTTCTGCAAACTCGAAACAAACCCAAATTGTTTCATTTAAAAGAGACTGATATTCCTGCTCACCTTCGTCAGAAGTTTCTTAGGGTTCGGTGGGGCAGCTGGATTTGGTCTTCTCATATTCCTGCTCGACGCTCTATCACTGTTTGGAAGGCAATCTTTAATCGGCTCGGTGTCTTCGACGTGATCCGCAGGCGGGGGTTCATTGGTCCTTCATTTTGCTACTTTTGCTTCGAGCATTCTGAGTCGGTCGATCATATTCTCACAGACTGCCACTTTGCGCGTCACATTTGGAGTTGGATCGAGGACTCTTTTGACATCCAGCTCCCTCTCTAAGGTGGTTTCAATAATTTTTGTGTTTTTACTTTTGACTGTCGTTTTAGTGCGCAGGTACTCTTCTTATGGAAAGCGGCTTTTATCTCGGCGGTTTGGACGATCTGGCACCTCAGGTGCGATTTCATCCTTAATGGAGTCCTACCTACCACCACGAAGGCCCTTATCTTCATTCGTTCTCTCATTCTCGAGTCCTCTGTCCTTGATCACGGCACGATGGCGAACACTGTTTCCGACCTGGTGTGTTTGAGGAAACTAGGTGTGCGTGGAAGGCCCGCGCCTCCGCCCACCCTCTCCCCTGTGACCTAGTTACTCCACTCACCTGGCTGGATTAAGGTGAATACGGATGACAATACTTTGGGCTATCCTGGTGATTGCATGGCGGCAGGCATCTTCCGCACTTGCCGGGGCTTTGTTAAGGGAGGTTTTTCGAGATCGCTTGGCCAGGGTTTTTCCTTTGAGGCAGAGTTAGAGTCCGCGATTATTGCGGCCGAGGAGGCTGATCAGAGAGGATGGAGACGGATTTGGCTAGAATCCGACTCAACGTATGTGGTGGAGCTCTTTGTTAAGCGTAGCCTTGAGGTTCCTTGGCGCTTTCTAGCTCATTGGCGTCGGATTCTATTTCTCACTACCTCGATCGAGTTCATGGTCTCGCATGTTTATCGAGAAGGCAATCACGCTGCTGATGCGCTCTCCAAGTCCGATTCTCCGCGTTACGGCTGGTTCACTTCACCTCCGGCGTTCCTCTTAGAGCTGGTGAACGATGATATATTTGGCAAAACGGTGTACCATTCATCACGATCTTGATTTCAGCCCCTCGGTTGGCAGCTTAGTCTTGGTTCGGCATAGGACCTTGGTATTGCTGCTTTTTAGATCACGTCTTGCTTGTTGTAGCTTATTTTTACCCTCAGCCAGCTTGTGGCTCTTAGCGTTTTTTATCGTTTTGATCTGTTCCTTCTACTACTGGCGTGGGGAGGGACCTGCAGAATGAACCCACGGACGTCCTAGGAGAAAGGTACTCTTTCCTCCACGAGGGTTTCTCCCACAAGGGTGGGTTTACTTCGAGATATTTTAATGAGGCCCGAACAGATGCCTTTAGTTAAGGAATGGATGTCGTGATCTACTTCTGTATGAACGGTTTTCTTCTTTTTAATAATATTTTCAAACTTTATTAAAAAAAAAAAAAGAGAGACTGGTGATGGTGAAAATTAGTTCTATTCTTGAAATTTGAAGAAAATATATTTAAGATTTCACAACTCAGTTTTGGGTATAGTGCCCAAATAATTATGTATTGCAACGTGAGATACAATTCTGAGAAGCAATGAATTCGAAATTCTATAAGATTTTCATATTTTTACCCTTACAAGACTAGAAATAAAGAGAGATAGTGACAACACTAAACCAACCTTAACTTTAATCAAGAACACTTGAACAATAGTCAAACATGAAATTTAAAAAAATGGCACTAAATCAAATGTATCAATTTTATCATAATTAATATTTCTACACATGAAAACAACAAAAAAACAACATATTCAAATAACAAAACAACACAGATCTTTGAGTCTAGAAAATCACATTCAAACAACAAGAAAAATATGATTATCCAATATTTGCAACAACATGAACTACAAAATCACACTCAAATAACAACAAAAATATGATCATCCAGGTTTTGCAATAACATGAACTACACCATCATGTCTGGACAATTACGCTTGTCATGGCTACTCCGATGCAACACTACTAGCCCGAGTACTCTAAGACATGCCTTCCTCTTTCTCTGACCGTAGGCGTTTAACTTTAGTTCGTACAGACTCAGGGTCGCATTCGAACATCTCATCCTGACTTCGGCCTTTACTCAATCGATTCATCATACATTCCTCTTCATCATTGTTATCAATGTTATCAATCTCATATATCAAATCTTGGAGCTTTTCCATCAGAAATTTGCTTCATGCCTCGGTCAACAATGAGTCATCTACAAGCGCTCATGCAATTAACATCAATGCCCCACATCTACCTTAGACATAATTAATTTAAGCAAAATTTGGTGGCGTATATTAAATAGGATTACTCTTGGCATTCTTCGTTCGCCTTTGTTTAACTTACTTTTTGGGTACTAGCATTATTTAGTCCACCCTCATCCAACGTAGCATATGCCGGCCTTTGTTTAACTTACTTTTTGGGTACTAGCATTATTTAGTCCACCCTCATCCAACATAGCATATGCCGACGAGGATACCCTTCCAATTCAAGATTTTTACAACTACAAGTTACAATATCCCCAGATACATCATATGTCAAATGTCGTATATGTTGAGTAGTCATTTCGATATCTAACCGTCGAACCTCATATATTTGACAATCATTGGAATTTGAGGTCATTTTGCGTAATATATATTACAATTTTTCAAAACCCTACTAAAACAATAAAAACATCATCTTTGTATAGATCTCGGGCATTTGTCTTTACATTGCGAATGAGGTGTTGATCCTCGGCTTTTCATTTTGATCAACGTGATAAGCCATCAACTCTTCATGCCTCGGATGTGCAAGAGTCCTGCTAAAGCGAGTTAAGAAGGCATCCAATGAGCATTTTCTATTCACACATGTTTTAAAAAATGAGTGATTACTCTCAACACGCTGACTGTTAGACATACCAGCGGCCCTTTTGATAGCGGACCCTTTTGATAGGCAGAAACCCAACGATCTCGAATATCAACAATATCAACCACCATTCATTACCACTCAATTGTGACTTGCTCTCAAACTCATCAGGAGTCTCTTAGTAATTAATAATACAAAATAAATAATGATAGTGCATATTATGAAAAACAGGATTGAGCTTCTCCATATGCCAAATACAATATCGATGCATACTATTCAATAACACCTAATCCACATCAAGCGATATAGCAGCATCCTGATTAGTAATAATGAATGACTTCAGGATGTGGTTATTTCGTCACTGCCTCTATAATTGTAGAGAACAACAAAACAAAAGATTTTGTCTTCTCGTCACCGAGTATTCAACAACCAAATAAAGTCCTCTGCCTATGATGATTGATATCAATAAAAGATGCGAACAACATTCCATACTTATTTGTGTTGTATATGGTGTCAAATACAATGGCACTACCAAACATTACATATGAATTTATTGATTTACTATTAGCATAGAAACATCGAACGAAAACACCCTTATTATCTGTCTCATAAACATAGTAAAAGTTTCCATTTCTCTCCTTCTCCATATCAAGTTGGTGAAGTAATATCTTTGCACCATGTCTACTCATTTTATTTTTATGCATTGTTTCTTTGTTTATAATATCATTTTCTAAACACCCAATCAAAGAAGGCCCCCCAGAATCAATCTCAAATAATCTACTTGTTTCTTTGTTTATAATATCATTTTCTAAACACCCAATCAAAGAAGGCCCCCAGAATCAATCTCAAATAATCTACTTGTTGGCATGTTGGAATGTTTGCTTCTGAGAACTCTTTAGTAAGTGACCTTTTAGTAGATGATACACGTTGATGAGATCTAAGAAAGTGAGCCTTCCTAGGAGTAGTGAGTACATGATTATATTTCTCTACGAAATATTTCACCTCCCAAACTTCATTGACTTTACAAACACTCATTCGAGCATCACAGCCACATCGTGTCTCCTTTCCTTTCCATTTTGTAGTTTTGTCCACCGTGCTTATTCCAGTGCAATTCATTTGTCTTCCCTTCCTTAGAACAAGTTAGCATCTTCCACACAACTTCATCTATTTTTCTTATTTATTTTTGCTTTTATAGCGTGATTTAAAACCTTCTTTTTAGCACACTTATTATAGTATTCTCGAGTCTCTTCCCACGACTAAAATTGTTAACCTAATTTAGGCAAGATTGCAAATTCTACTTGCGGAATAAAACCCATGCTTGTGTTTAAATTAATAATCCTGATCAGCTGAAGAAATTACAATAAAGTTATATATCAATAATTCCAAACACACACGCTACTATGAAGCCTGCAAACTATAACTTTCAACTAAAAACCTAATTCACTAACCAAAAATTGTATCATATTCAACATCAAATCTACACTAGGGACAAACTTAGAAGACTAGCAAATATCAAATTAAACATCTCATATTTTCATGATTAATAACTGCATTAATGGTTAATAGAAATCTCAAGATAAGGGCAACTTAAACTATTTATAGCACATCAAAAACATAAATTCAAAGAAAAACTAAGTACTCGCAGAAAAAGAGGGCCAAATTAATTAATTAAATAAAAATAATAATAATAGCTCCTGGTCCCCATCTAATGAAGAAATGCAAAAACAAAAACGAGGTAATTTAACCTACACAAACCCCAAATTAATTTAACAAAAATTTTTAGCACCAAGCTGTTTTCACAAAAAAATATCCATGTAACAACTGCACACAAAACTCAATAAAAGAAGACTTTATATATATATCATTGCAAACTACATAAATCTAGTCAAACAAAACCCCAGAAAAAAACAAACAGAGAGAGTCCAAAACTGAACCTTTCGAATTATTCGCCCCTGATTGTTGAATTCAAAATCGAGGCTTTGGAATTATTAGCCACTCACGGTGAAATTTAAAATTGAACCTTTGGAACCCTAGGGTGAAAGTTTTTGGTTTAATTGTCCACCCATAATGTTAGCGTCGTCATTGCTTATAGATGGTTGCCAGTTGTTTGTGTATAAATTAGAGTGCAAGAAATCGAGCAGCAAGCAAATGCTTATGGTCTGTGCTAAAATTGAAGAGAGAGAAAGAGGGTTGGGCAGAAACAGATGAGAAATGAGAAAGATGAGAGAGAGAGAGGCCACTGATTTTATTTTGACCACATTTTAAAGCTGATTTGTCTCCCTTTTGTAGCCACGTGGGTGCCACGAAGATGGCTGGTTCCACTTATGGAACCACCAGCTGCTTTTGTTGTGGAATGGATTGATAGGGAGAAGATAAGTGGCGATCTGGAAGTCAACGCGCAAGGAACGGGTCAAGTTATGCCATTGGGTCAATCCGGGACGGTTAATGGGCTGGAACCGATGGATGGTGGGCTCATCAATTAAAAGAAAAGTAAAGAGAAGGCCCAAACACATGCAGATATTTATTAGGTTCCATTTTGTCATCTAGCAATATTAGCATTTGGTTGTAACAAAATGTGGTCCCAACACCCCTATTAAAACGGGAAGATGCATAATGAAAAGGCAGAAAATGCAACTATTACAATTCTCTCTAAGCAATTCCTCTAAATTTCTCTCTCTTCCATCCCTCTATCCTTTTCTTCCTTCCCAAGTTGGACAACATATTCAGAAAGCCACAATTAATATCTGAAATTACATATTAATATACTAAATCCAGCTACCAATTTACAACCCACTCAAAATTAAATCAAACTATAACAATTTTACAGCAAAACCGTATCTTTATTTATATATATATATAGTTTATTTATATATATATATAGGATTGTTTTCAAATGAGAATACCGTCATTATATGTGAACCTAAGGATAGATCTAATATTGCACAGTGCAATTATATATCCAGGTTCATTGTGCTTTTTACACAGTACTGTAGTGCTAAAATTAGTCTAGTTTTTTTAATTTTTATATATATATATATATATATATATATATATATATATTATAATATTATATAATATTACGTTTTAAAACATGCAATATGTATTTTAAATTGTAGATCTTGAGAATGTGATTAATTTGATATATATTTCATTCAAAACGAATAAAATTCGAAAAAGTTATGGTTTGTTGAAAATTTGAGTTTCATTTCAAATTTTTGAATTTGCAGTTTATAGACGAATTTGCGATGCTTTTTTATAAAATCGTAGTGTTTTTTTTCTTAATCTATTACCATTTTTAATTAATTAATGCATTTTTTTACATTATTACCATGCTGACATATCTAATGATCGAGATGAGTCCCTAGGTTCATATATAATGACGGGTTCTCATTTGAACCCAACCCTATATATATATAGAGAGAGAGAGAGGGAGAGAGGGTGAGTTCCAATTAGAACTCTCACTTATTTGCGAACCTGCGAATTAAGATTTTAATATATATTAGTAGTACTTTTACTATATAATTTTTAGTGCTTTTAATTAAATATGAAAAATACAAAAACATTATTTATCAATTTAATTAGATACCAGGCATACAACTGGACTCAGATTCTAGTAGTTCTCATTAAATCATATCCATAGATAGATGGAAATGAAGGTTCTCAACAAATAAAATGAAATATATACATAGACAAAGTCTGTGCACACAGTCTTCGTCGTGAAAGTGAAATTAGCCCCTTTCAATTTGTAAAGTCTCTTTGATCACCGAGAATTTGCCAAGTGAGTTCTTACATTACCCATTTTTTCTTTAATATATACTATAACTGAGGGGAGGGTGAAAATCGAACATAAATCTTAGTCCAAATTTTAAAATATTGATTATTCGGTTTTCCTTAATTAGCGAAAATCAGAGTAACACGTGAATTCACTATGTTTTTGGCTTTTTCTTAAATTTACAAGGTTCTCTGCAGACTACTCGTCGTACCTGTCTGGCGATAGACACACCTCTAATGAATGCCACGTGTCGGCAATAAAAAGAATATTATTAATTAGAATATCAATATTAATTTGATATTGTCTACAATACCCTTTTATATGTTTAATTATTTAAATAATTGAAGAAATATTTTTTTTAATTTCAAAATATTCAAAAAGTTAATTAAACACTAAACACCCACCAAATCACAAATATATTCTAAAAAAAAAACCTAATTAATCATAAACCCATTGAATTTTAAAGCCCCAAATGATCCAATCGTCAAACAATCCTAAACCCCAAATCATAAACTTATAAAACTAAATTAAGCTTAAACCTAATTAATCCCAAAACCTGAAATCATAATTAAGCCTAAGTTCCGATTACTTAAAATCCTAAAATTGTCAAGAACCCTAATCCCCAGTGAGAAAATCATAATTCTCAATCTTTTTTAAAACCCTAAATCATAGAACCATTACCCAATCCACCCGTAATTCAGTTCATCCGTGAAACCTATTCACAATTTCAGTATTTTTTTCGGAGCCCCGTATCTCCGTTCAGGCCCCTGCTCGACGCCGACAATCACCGTCGGACAACACATTCCTCCACCGTTTTCCACCGCCCCCCTCCGCCGTCTGGTATCGCAACTATCAACATCCTGGCATCCCGCTCCTCCCGTCCGATAACTTGAAAGCAGACGACATTAATCGCCGCATCAATTTGAATTCTCACCGAAATTTGTTCTAAAGGTTAGTTTTTTCTCAAGTATAAAATCATGCAGTTTTTTTGTAATAATTGTTTTCGGTTTGCAAGTTAATTTTTCTTGCGATAAACTATCATTAATTCATTATACTGTTATGTGTATTTTTTAAATCTAGTTTATATTTACATAAGCAGGTGAAATATTGGATTTTTGATTAGATTTTATTTTGCCTAACTATCCAATTGTTGTAGTTTAGAGCTTAGTGGATTTTCTCTTATCTTTCCGCATACCTGGGACTTTTTGTAAAGCTCAATACATATTAATGTCAACTTTTGTTGTTTTATTTTTTGGCTGAAAATTGATTTTCCACTTCGATGTTGAGTGAAATGCCATGAAGTGAGTTTTCTCGTTCGGGGTTGAAAATTTTGTATTGTTTGGCATCTTACTGTTGTCTTAAACACCCGAAACTGGCTTGAATCTATCATCTTTGACAAATCCTTTTTCCATGTTTTAAGCTTTTCTCCCTGACAGATGATTTGTATGTTGCATCAGTTTTAGTGGTACACTCATTTGGTATCGTAGTTTTATTGCTACGTTTTTTGTAGAACGTATTTCAGGAAACCCTTTGTGGAAGGTGTGTTCACTAGACAATGTGAATAGAATACATATTTCAGAATGCGTATTATCTTGAATGTGTATTGCAAATAGAATGATTCAAAATTAGATTCACATTGGATGATTATAATTCTAAGAATCTCCACAATGCTTTTTTAGTGAATACACATTAAAACTGCAACTGGATGTGTGTAGTAATAATAATAATAATAATAATAATAATAATAATAATAATAATAATAACAATAATTATAATTATAATAATAATAATAATAATAATAATAATAATAATAAAAATAATAATAATCATGTGTAGGAATCGGTATTTGAAATGGATAACTCACGCGATGAGGAGGGATTTTCTTCGGGTGATGCTCAAACTGCTATCAACGAGGAACATCGAACACAAACACCCCCGGACGAGGCACAACAGTTAGGGGTATGGTTTTTGGCACCGGCGAGGAGGCTGATTTATTTTACACTAACTATGGCAGGCAAATGGGTTTTGATGTTAGAAAATGCCATTCATCAATCAAAAGGGGTGTTTTGAAAAACAAAATATGGGAGTGTGTTTGTGCGGGGCTAAGGAAGGAAAGAATTCCTAGAGCATAAACGTCTTCGAAAGGAGAAGCTAAAACAAGAAATGTAATTGTCCTGCTAGACTCCGCATTGCACACGACGTTGCAACTGGCTTGTACAAGGTTACAGATTTCCAACCTGCTCACAACCACGCTCTAGAAACGCCAGAAACAGCATACCGTCTCAAGTGCAACAGGCATGTGATGTTAATTGCACTTTATATTTATAAATATATATATATTATATATATATTAATATTATATAATATATATATATATATATATGCACAGGCATAACGCTGTCTCCGTTCGTGAAAGTGTTGGTTTTGATTTAATTTTCCATTTTACATACTACCAAAAGAGACTATTATCGTTCTCATATTCGTCGCATACGAGAACACATTCAAATAAAAAGATAGTTGAAAGTACCAAGATACAATCCGCATACATGAGTTAAATAAAAAAAATAAAAATAAAAATAAAAATAGAAATAATAATAATAGTAATAATAATAATAATAATAATAATAATAATAATAATAATAATAATAATAATAATAGTTATAGCAATAGTAATAGTAATAGCAATGTTGATGATTTTAATAACTTATTTTAATTTAGTGCAAAGAATGTTATTATCATTTTATTCTCATATTTGTTTTATATTTATTTCTTCTAATCAATGCAAGTCTGAATCCAGGTCGCATATAATTCAAAAAATGGATTTCAATGGTGTTGTAAATGCACATGTAATCAGTCGTAGTGATCTGGGGAAGATCCAGTATGTATTTGACCAGCTGGATGATCACAGTAGATCATTATTCGAGACATCCTATATCTGAAGAAGAAAACAATCGCTCCTCAACTAATTCACCAATTATCTATCCGAGGAGTGACCGGTGGTGAGACTGATGAGGTGTGGTTTGATTTTAGAGGGACACGTGCTCGATTCGGTTTGCAAGAGTTCACTCTTATCAATGGTTTGGATGCTGGCCCCTTGGGAGAGGAGAGCATAAAGAAAGGTGACAAATCAAATTTTTGACAAAATATTTCTCCAGATGCAAGGGAAATATCAATCGAAAAATACTATTGACAGCTTTCGATAATTGCAAGGATCAAGAAGATAAACTCAAGCTTGGTCTACTCGTCTGCTTGGTCTGGGTTCTGTTAGGGGATGAAGAAACGACATGACTGAACGTCTGGTTATTTCACATAGCCGATGACATCGACAGGTTTAATAGATATCCCTAGGGGAGGAAGTCGTTTTTATGTACCATTAGAAATTTTAGGAGAAAATTGCATAAAGGGAAGAAAAAGGAGGAAGAGAAATCTGATAACTCAACGAAGAGAGTTGCTTTACGATTGAAGGGGTTTCCACTTGCTATAATGGTGAGCTATTTTAGTTAAATTTTTATTTTGACCTATTTTACCTTAAAAATGTATTGTTAATTATTTGATTATTTCTGTTGTTTTATTCAGATTTGGGCTTTCGAAGCGATTTCGGATCTCAGTGAGAGTTTTGCCAAATGTTGTGGTGAAGCAGTCCCTAGAATGATCAAGTGGTCCGTCCAC
This sequence comes from Phtheirospermum japonicum, assembly GCA_014905375.1. Taxonomy (NCBI): domain Eukaryota; kingdom Viridiplantae; phylum Streptophyta; class Magnoliopsida; order Lamiales; family Orobanchaceae; genus Phtheirospermum; species Phtheirospermum japonicum. The sequence goes on along the minus strand of BMAC01000033.1, from coordinate 552,254 downwards.
GACTATGTATTGGCAAAAGATGTTCACATCCGTTTAGAGACAGGAAAGGTAACAAAATGTATTTACATATTGTTCTTGAGTATTAATCTTTTGCAGCACACAAGTATTCAAACAAAGCTCATCATGTGCAGTTGAGTGTAAAACGCACATTGGAGCTGACAACAACAGAAAAATCTGCTCCATTCTGGCAGGGAATGGCTAAGTTTGATGATGAAGTGGAGTCCGATTTTGGCGACGGCAACGGTGACGATGAGCCAGGGTGCAAGAGAGCTAATCGTACTGCCATTCCTGAATGTGAGTTCTGTGCATTTGGAGGTGATAGTGGGATTAACGAAATCCCATACTGTTGCATGGGTAGGTTGATGGACCGAAGGTTGGGTATTTTTAAACAAGCGGTTATGGAGATGGTGCAGCCTAAGTTGGATGTAATTGACAAGAAGCTTGATTATTTGATAAAAATGATGGAGGGAAAAAAACAGAGCCATCATGTTGACCAAGAAGATGTCATCGAAGAAAAATTTGAAGATGATAAATGTCGGGACTCGAAAGAAGCTGTTACAGGTATTTTTTGGAATCGCTGGGCCGTGTTAATATGTTTTCTGAAAAAACCTGTCCATAGATCTACTATGCAATTCGACTAACTTTCATTCAAAATGCAGATGACGGTTGTCGCTAGTCGTGCGGCACGAGTGTTTTAGAAATTCAAAGAACTTTTGTTAATGAACCCGGCGTTGGTGGCGTCAGATAAACGGCGAATGATCAAGTAGTGGGTGATTTACTACTCTTGTATTTCTATATATTTCAGTAGTTGTAATAAATAAATATTTATTGTTTATTAATTTATCTCAGCAATGCGCCAAGTCGATCTTATCAATATTGAGTTGTTCCCTCGGGGTGGAACAAAAAGGCGAACAGACTCGCAATGCTCTCCTATTCTAAATCTAAAAAAAGGTGTAAAATTAAGAGCATTACATTGTTTGACCCTAAGAGGAAGGTTGATGACCTTCATCGCTGGCTAGCGAAGGCCACGAAAAGGTGAATATATGTTTGAAGAAGCTGCTTTTTGAACTTCATATACTCAGTACATGTATGGTATAGGCATTCCATAATATAAATTATTATATTTAATTTTCCACGCTAAAAATAGATGTGACCGTAGCTTGTAAAAATTGATTTGTATGTTATGAGCTCATTTTAACCATTTGATCTTATTGAATTAAATTATTAAATCACTTGTTTATTTGTCAGCGATTTGATACCGTTAGCAACGTGTGACGTCTCTAGGAAATTTTTCGACGACATCTTGATGGACAGGTAGTTCATGGATGATGTAAGTTAATATTGTGACATGCTATATAATATTATGAAGTATTCTTCTATTCCTTTTAATGATGACCTTTTCTTAGCATGTCGATACTGCACTATTCCACATGCGAGAGCGAGCAGCAGAGTACATCCACCTTTTCAATCAGTCATCCTGCGTTCTGGATTCCGTATTTGTGAACCAAGTGATTGTAGCTTACCGTTGAATACCAAATCAAGGTAAAGGGAAGAAATGAACAACATGTCTGATCTAGAAGCGCTCGTCAAAGACCCCGGTAATGATATCATAGGCTCGTTGTTAGGCCGGTATGTTGAGGGGCAATTACTGTTGCACGGTAAACCGTGGAAAGGGTGCCAATTCTTGTATGCGCCCCATTGTGTGGATAAACATTGGTTTGCAATGAGGGTTGATTTGGAAGAGCGATGTATTGAAATATATAACAGTATGCCTAGCCACATTAGGCATGGAATTATGATGCAGGTCATAGTGACCCTTACTATTTTTATCCCTTTGTTGATGTGTGTGCTAGTAGACGAGAGTTAGGATCCTGCCAAACTTACGCACGAGAAGCGAACATGCCCTATGAAAGAGAATGTGTTAGTGTTTCGAAAATATTTTGTTTGAATTATTTAATAATATTGTTGGTTGATAATGTAAACATATTTCGTATTAGGTTTGACTGTGGTATGTTTATGTTGAAGTATATTGAGTTTTTACTCGCCGGTAAAGATGTTAGCCTTGTTCAACAAAAGTACATGAAAGACTGGAGAAAGAAGCTAGCAATAGAGTGCTTTGGTCGTCATTTCGATCCTTGAGTTCGTTATTTGTATTTTCTTTTTTAATATGTATTTAGATTTTTAAAGACATGCTGCGTATTACTTGTTTCTGAAATATTTGGCGGTAGGGATGATCATTTGGGTTCTTCTATCAATTTTATTTGTTTTTGCATACTTGAAGATTCTGGCGTTTGCTCCGTTTATATATTTTATTGGCCTAATGTTATGGTGCTTGTAAGGAATTGTTGCGATTAAGTTATAATTATTTATATTCACAACATGTAGCCGTTGTCCCAAAACGACGGTGCACTCATAATGCTTCATTATAGCATAATGACCACCAAGACGACTATGCAGCCGTTGTTCCATCTGGTTGGTAGGATGGAAATCGACAAAAAATTGTCTTGCTTTATTAGTAATTCGCATCTACATGATTTAAATGCAAATATATATGTGGATCAATTTGACATTACATTATATCAGAAGTGGTCACATGCCATGAACCTATACAATGATTAGCATAATCTAAATTAAAATAGGGAAAAATGCACCATAATTACCACGCAAATTTCCAAGACCATTTATCTCAAAACAGACAACATTCCGAACACACTAAAGTAGAACTACTTTTTAAGTCATATATTTAAAAATGACGATTCTCAAGTGCTAACAAATAATAAAGTAAATGAAGTAATGGCTTGGAAATTTAAATCAAAGCGCTATTCAAACTTCATCAAAATTTCTACAAGGGAGCTGCCATATTCGATGCACGACTTTACATAACGTTGAAGAGCTACAAGATCATCTAACCGTATTTCGTATTGGACTTGATTAGGTTCCTTTCCAAAGTACTTAGGTGTTAGATCCCCAGTTCGATGTTGTGAGGCATACCTTGCTAGTTTTGCATATATTGTGCTATACTGAAGTGAAATTCTCTGGACGGGTGGTGTGACGACTTCATTCGAGTTAATCAGAATCCTGAATTGGATCGGCTCCCTATGGTACAATATGAATACATAAATATGAATGGTGAACACTTTTTTAATTGATATTTATGCTATCAACGTACCCACGAGGAGCTTCGTTTACCTCGGTGTATATCACTGTTGCCAGCCTTTCGCGCGCCTCTTTCGACTCTTGCTGCAATTTTCTAACCGATTAATATCGATAATCTGGTGGGATGAAATCTTATTATAACTTTCGCATACAATTAAAAAATAATGCTAATCTCTGTCAGAACACGATTAAGTTCTCCAGGAAATACCATTTGCAAACATACATATAAATCGCAGTCGTGGCTGAGATATTAGAGAGACATTAAATTAAATATACAAAATTCTTGTAATCAATACTCGACATCGAAACATTACACATTCAGTTGTTGTGGGATTGTGTTGTCAGTACACCAATCAAAAGATTTTGTAATATCTTCATGAACAAACGCCCCACCTTCCCATATTTGTGCAAGAGTCTCCGACCGACTCACCTGAATGAACGCACCACATATATTAGTTCCAAAAAAAATGGTTAGTGTGAATCATGAGGAAATAGAAAGAACATTACCATGATCTTTGCTAGTTCCATCCTACGTGTATTTTGGGAATGATCCTTAAGCGTGTCGGCAATCGTCACCTTCTTTGCAAAGAATTGTACGATGCACAAGAAACAATATTGACCATCACACAGTGGAATCGTGATACTCCTGCATTTGCTCTTAGAACCCTTAAATATGCCTGGGACCCCGAAGATATATTTTTGTATGGAAGTGTCTTCATACTGTCCCAAACATAGGTTCTGCAATATAATACAACAATGTCATCGTAATTTATTTTCGAAAGCAACTACTTTACCCAATAAATAAACCTTACGCTGAAAGACGCTGGGAACACCCAATCCCCGTTTGCAAATTCCATGTTATGCCTATCGTGCCATATTGAATCGCAGCAAAATCTATTACCTACAACCACCTCAAATAATATAAAGCGTATATTACTATTTTAATCGCCACATAAAGTGGAGTTATAGGTTAGTTCATATTTACCCCCGTCTTGAACCACGATGGATATTTTATGGTTCTCATATCGGTACTAGTCAAGCACCACTCTTTATATTTAATCATCATATCCCTAGAACGGAAATAAAATATTATAAAAAGCGTGATTTTACAATGACAACTGGGTATATAAATAAACATTGAAGATAAATATTATAAAGAATAATACTTACTCTGCATTCAATTTTTCGTCGAACACATGTGCCACTACTCCTTCATCGTGATCCAAATATTCGCGGATGGAATCGAAGATATCCACTACTGCTCTTACAAGCGGAACAATTAATTATTTTTGAACTTTAACGAGGGGAATTTCATTAAATAACTACGATGTTAAAATAATAATATAAAAAATGCACAAAATATATGAACCACTGAATTAATAAACATCATTATGCACCTTTCGCCCGATTGTGCGAAGGATTTTGGTGTGTTGTAGGCAAAGGAATGTCAAAAGTGTCTTCAAAAAATTTTTTAGGTTGAAAATATTCCATAATCGGTATACTCCGATGGGGGTTTCGGGGAGAAGGTGAAGGGCTATCATCAATGTCTCCATGCAATATGTATTTTTTAAAATACTCAGCTTTTGGCGTAGTCTTATCGAAGTGGTCGCGAGATGGTAAAGGACAATCATCGTTGTCTTTTTTATAACACTCATTTTTTGGTGTGTTCCTTTCGACGTGGTTGGGAGTAGGAGAAGGAACATCAATGTTATCCGCGCCTAACTTTTTCGAGATTTTATCCGGTTTTTCCATCTTGTTCAGCATCTTGCTCATAATGCCGATAGCAGTTAAGACGCTCTTATTTAACACCGTCAGTTGCTCCATTATACCCACGCCCAGCTGTTTATTTCATTTAGATTTGGTTCTGAACCTTGCTGTGACATGCAAGATTGTGAGTTTGTGATTAGGATTTATGTAAAATATATATGCTTGTAATTAATATATACATGGCAGATGGTACGTACAAAATCATTGTCATTTCTTATTTCATGAAATGACAATAGGGCCCTCGTCACTTCCGTTTGGGACCATTGCTCAATTGTCCAGATTTGTGGACATAATTCCTTGCCCATCGTTGGCAATTCTACTGCCAAATGGTTGAGATAAACAATCTGCCACAAAAAAAGGAGCAAGAAAAAATAATGGTTACATCGTCAATGATAAATATGAGCCATGTATGTCGTCGCGAAGAATGCATGGTGCACACACACACGTTAAAAAGAACAACCAATCGACTAATGTTGGTTACCTACAAAAGAAGAATACATCCTGCAATGTACGTAGTTTGTTTATTTTTTGCATTCGTTATGACGGTAATTAGTCTATCCAATATCATATCCGACCAGTTGTAGGTTTGCACGTACGTCTAATCAAAAATGTAATCTAACCATTCTAATTCCAAAATTCGTTGGCTTTAGGAAATAAAACGGCTACAAAAATCGACATTAAATATAAAACTAGAAAGTCGGGCCCTTGAAAACTCGGAACTCTCTTTAACAATTGCGTGCATCCAATTGTTTCACCTTTGTTGTCCATAAATAATATGTTCCGTAGGTCTAGCCCTCCATCTATTTTCGCTGGTGTATTTCCTCCTTCACATGATAGACCGAATACAGCCTGCACTGTCTTCGCATTAAATTTTATAGACGTCCCATTCACTGTAAGTGTCCTTGAGTTAGTGTCAAAAATTGTCACTAGGGAACTGACTAACTTACGGTCCAGTTAGGTTATCTTCATGCGAGGAAAGGACCCAAACCCTACGAAGTTTATTTGAACACGTTGCTCGACTGACAATTTCTGATGTATATCGTACAAAATCTTCAGTATCATACGATGTTGGAAAATATGGTTGTCCTGTCTGTCACCACCCTTTACCCCATCCGATTTAGATGGCGGTGAAATGCTATACATTTTTCGTGTGGCAGCTGTTCCAAATTGTCATTTCACACTACCTGTATCGATCGGTGGAGGTCATTTTCTACTGCCAGGGGTTTTTTCCGAATTCATCCCTGTAGATATACATATGAAAATGAAGAACACGTAACTAATATGCAAGATTTTTTCATGAAAACACCCATAAATATAATTTGAATAAATTGTAAATTTAGAATATTAATTTCATATACTAATTTACACGAGGGTTGTAATTTGAGAACAAGCGAATAGAAACAATATTATCTGAAACATAAACTTATAACATAACTTCCCAAAAACTGACAAATTCACGTAATTTATATAACTATAAAGACGAAGGCGAGAGGTACCTTGATGTGAAATCGGCTGCTCGATATTTTTTTCGTGATATAGAGCGTTCTGAGTTATAGTCCCGTCGTGTTTGTTGGCAGTTTTTTGGTTCCGCAAAGATGAGGGAGCGTATGCAGAATTTTAGGTTCGGCTGTGGGTTATGGTAACTTCCCCATAATAATCCACATAATAAAATATCTAATTTGACATGCTTAGATAATTATTATAGTATCTTGTCCATATTAAGGGGATATAATATTTTATGATTTTCTCAAAAAAGAAGTAAACGTACGAAGGGGACTATCTACTTTTGTAAAGATCAAAGCCCAGGCCACACGCCAAATCCATCAAGCAGAGCAATTCGAGGCCCAATCGAGCCCAGTCGTGATTCCCCGGACCAGGGGCTGATTCTGAATGGAATAAATGAGGAGCACATGTTTAAGTTGCCATAATTCTTCTTAGAAAGGTGATGAGGGATAGATGGCATTCTTCAATAAAGGATGCTGCTAATGGGAGGCAATAAAACGGAAACATTAATCCTTGTTATTACATTGAATTGGTTTTGTTTCATGTCGTATTACTAATTGCCTATTTGATCGGCTATGTAATTTCTAATTTTCATTAACGAGTATTACTGGTGTTTAAAATTGGTTTCTTTTTCCTATCGATTCTAATCCTTTATTTTAATTATACCTTTTGTTTTTACTTTTCTTTTTGGATCTGGAATATACCCTGACATGAATGTAGATTATTAGATCAATATTGATGTGTATATACCAAAAAATTACTGTTTTATTAAATGTATCTTGGAATCAATGTAAATCAATGGAGAAAATTGGTTTTCGTAGGTCAGCAATGTGAATCAAGGGAACGAGTTTTGAAATTAATTAATAATAATAGATAGATGTTGCGCCGCGAATGTGATTTTTCTCTAGATCTTTATTATTTTTATTTTTTGTATCACATTAACGAAAACTAAAAGGAAAAAAATACGGGCAATATTATTTTTTAATTTTTATAATAAAATTTTTAATTATTTCGGGAAGAAAAACAAAAAAGACCAAAAACATAAATAAGCATGCAAATAATCATTCAACCACTTATCATTCATTGGTATGATTTTTTAGTGATTTGAAATATTCCTTAGGGAAGTCTTCATTAATTACTAAATCCTTTTTTTTTAATTGTATATTCTCTTTCTATGTATTAATTTTTATATTATCTTAATTCATCACTATATTGGTATATTAACATTCAATCAGCCACTTCAAGCAATTACTTGGGCAAGCAGTAATTGAAAATACTCTACAAACAATCAGCTAGCAATTATCAGTTATAATCTACCATCTATCAGGCATCGCAGCTCTCAGCTGTTTGAATCAGGTCAACCGATAAGGGCCTAGCTGATTAAAGTTGCTGATTGATGGTCAATTTACCAACATAGACATCGTTAATAATGTGGATTAATATACAAAAAAAAAGGAAAAATGCAAAAAAAATTAAAAATCATAATAATGAATTACAAATGATTGAAGAATTATTTCAAATAAATAAATATACTAATAAATAAAGTGGAATTTACTAAATAAGGTAGGAGCCTATCCAATTGACGGGCTTCGACTTGTACCTTTCTGTGTACAGGAACCTATTAGGTAGAATATGCTTTCACGAGCTTATTCTTGGTTCTTACCAAGCGGCCTAGAAGAGTTTAATGTGATGGATTCAGCTACAAGCACTTTTAATAGCTTCAACCAGTTGAAATCAATGACTCGTATGATGCACGTGCTGCATGAGAAGTAATATCATCACTTATCATTATTTATTTTTTCTTTCTTTGGTGGTTTGTTATAAGATTTAATTGAAATCAAGAAATTTGGCTTTTGATTTTTTGTTTTGTGAGTAGTTCTTTTTAGTATTTTCGAATTTAGTATGCAATATATTTAGTCATGTTCATCATTGTAGCTTTATTTTATATTAATTTTCTTATGTTAATAATAATGTTATATAAAAAGCGTATAGATTTTCTAGAACTATATCTTATGTCTTTAATGTTTATACTTCTGTAATAAAAGTAATATTTTGAATTCGTCAAATTATGAAAAAAAATCTTTGAATGTATTAACATATATTAGAACAATATTGAATAATTGCGTGTGAACAATAGAAATCATTTGAAATTAAAAATGTAAGGATTAAAAAAAAATACTTATACGGGCTCCGCGCAGGCCCTAGCCAATCTAATTAAAGATCAAAGTCTGGGCCCACGTCTTGTCCATCAAGCAGTGCAGTTCGTAGCCCAGTTGGGCCCAATAGTGATTTTACGGACCAGGGGTTGATTCCAATAGGCCCAAGGAATGTTGACAATTTTAAGGAGTGAGATTTGTTATTAGTGAGCCGATGTGGACAATGTTGAACAAACACCACTCTTTATCCTTCAGCTGCTGTTACCATGATTAAATAGAGCAATTCCAAATTTCATCTCTCCCTTATATTACAAGATTATTCTTATTATAAAACCGTGATCTCAGAATCCAGCCCAAGATGCAAGTACATGCAAACAATCTCGGGTCAAAATCTCTATCGGTGCACAGATCTACTGCCTTAAAAAATTTGATATTCAACCCATAATCGGTATTGGTAGTCTAATAAAAATTCTAGATCCTTTATAGCCTTGGTCAGTTGCGGAGAATAATCACAATGTTTTTCATTTGCAGCCCCTTAATGCAATTACATGCCAAAATTATGAAAAATAGTAGACTTTCAATATAAAAACGGGTTAATAGTTATTAATATAACTTTTTGCTTATTTTCTTCCGGCAGAACACTCAGAAAAAAATGAGGTAGATAATAACATCATAAAAGCTGAAACTTCATTGATAACACCATACAGAAATTAAATAATAATAATAAAAAAAGGACAACATTACTTCAACTTATATTACATAGGTTTCTTTTCCTTCTCTTCAAACTCCTTCAATCTCTCCTCGACGAAATCCTTTTTGAGACGAACAATATCCGCCTCCAACTCTTCAACAATTCCTGGACTGTGCTCAGAGTAGCTGTTGTCTGGGCTCGACATTGAAGATGATAAGAAAACTTAATGGAGAAATTCAAAGAAGAAGGAAAGCAAGGCTTTAGAATGTGATAGCAGCCTTAAATAGTGCTTTAAGGGCGGATGTGAAAAGTCATTGGTGCTGCAGCCCAAAAGACACGTATGTGTTGTGTGAGACTAATCAATTAATTGTCATGGACTTGAAAAGATGCAGCAGAATATTTTTGTGTGATTTGGTTTACTAGTTGAAGACAGGTATTGATTACTTGAAATGATTAGTTTTTTTAAATTTTTTATTTTACTTAGTATTGCTTTAATACTCATATTTCTGCACCAATGCCCAATAATGTATGCAATTGAGCAGCTTATTTTCGTATTTTGATATTTCGTGTGAAGTGGTGCCTCGTTTAAATTTCTCTACAACCAGTAATTTGAATGGTGCGGTCATAATACTGAGTTGTTCGTAATACAGAATAAAGAAAATTGCATTGTACATATCATAGGTTAGTCTTGCTAAAAAAATCTTGTTCAATACAAATATAATTTATTCTACTAACTACTTATGCCTTTTTATTCTCATAATTGTATTTCTTTAATATTAAAAAAGCTTTTATTATACTAGTACATAGTAATGAGTAATATTTCTAAACACCAAAAATGATCAAAACAAAAAGTGTAGCTTATTCTTGAAAATGAAATGAATAACAATGTGTTTTGAGTATAGTATAAATGATAATGGCATAATTAACAAATATTAATTAAGGCAAAATTTGGTATTCATGTCAACCTAAGGTGCCTACTAACTGCAGGCCGCCCTTTATTTTGTAAAGTTATCCAACTTTAACGTCCAAAATAGAGAACTGCATTGATTTGACCTTTCCCCTCAACAATCATAACAAATATTATTTTGTGCTACTCCGACGGCTGTAATGATGGAAATGGTGTAAATAAGTGAAATGATTATAAAATTTTATGATCAGATAGCTAATTAGTAATTTCAATTTTTTTCCTTCGGTGTTTCAACACTACCTTAAGTGGTGTTTTATTTTTTCCTTAATTTGTCAGGTTATGTTGATTACAATTTTGAACTATATTTTATATTATTTTTCAAATTTAGCACGACTAATTACTTCAATACATCTATTACTCTAATCTCATCGTCTAAATAAAAAATTTTATCTCTCGGGTGCGTTTAAAATTTTATAGTGCAAGTAGTGAAAATTATAAATAGAATTAAATTGGTAATGCAAACAATAATTATTAAATGTACAATCCTAATAACATATACAAATAAATTAAAAATAGCATTAATACTATTATTTTAAACATGAACATCTGTGTAATTTGGTATTTTTGATCCAGACTTATCAGCTGCATTATGCAGACGCTTTTATTTAGATCAATTAGGTTTTGAACTACCGGTCGTCAACTATCAGCTATGTGATCTCGAATAACTTAGCACTTATCAGCTAGCTTTTCAACTACCAGATAGATTATCACAAGAATTAGTCGTAAGTTATTTATTAAATTCAATATAATGAAAAGGAAACTCATACATAAATGACTCACACGCATGTTGCATGCGAAATTTGATATAAACGATTAAGATCTAACGCAATTGCAATTCTTTAAAACACAAATTGTAGTTTCATAGAATCTCATTGGCATGTGAATATAATCTATGAAATTAACCATATACTATACGAATTGACACAAAATAAATATTTAATATATTTCGAGCACATTCCTTGTTGAGCCTTTTCATCAAATATTTCATATTCATGATATAGCAAGACTACGCATTACTATGCGAGTAAGTAGTTTATTTTATGTATGTGGAATTAAGTATGTAATATATTTAGTCGTATTTAATGGTGTGATTGAATATTTTATATAATAGTTCAACACCCGCATAATGTACCATATTTGGATAATATCAATACTCGTAATATTTTAATTTTTTTTCAGCGGTGAGTCATGAAAGCGGTCGTTCATTAAAAGGAAACCCTAGAGATCACTGACCCGCTACTGTCTTCAAATGTGAGTATATTACACTAAGAAATAAATATCAAAGGCAACGATAATTATATTAAGAAACCATCATAGTTCTGACTTGTGGAATATGTAATATTGTTTTATGGTACAATTCGTTTCCATTTCTTGATATAATCTTTAGCGTAAGACATTAATTTACCCATGTATACGTGTAGTGTGTTTATCAGTGCATTTTATTGACATTACCCTTCAATTAGCCACTTTAAGCAATTAATTCACCAGACAGTAATTGAAAATCAGCTACAAGCTATCAGCTATCAATTATCAGTTATCATCTACCATCCATCAATCATCAGCTCTCAGATGTTTGAATCAGGTCAACTAATAAGGGCCTAATGATTAAAGTTGCTGATTGATGGTCAATTTACCAATATGGACCTCATGCAAAAAATCTAAACTAATATAAATCAAAGATGGAGAAATACAAAAATAAAATAAAATTATATGTATAATTATTTCAAATAAATAATTATAATTATAAATAAAACTTTAATTATGACTAATAAAAAGGTTCTAGTCAAGTATAAAGCAACGTATAAGTTCATAAAAATAATATTTCTTACAACGTAAAGGGATAAAAGCAGATTTTACAAAATAAGGTAGGAGCCTATCCAATTGACGGGCTCCGACTTGTACCTTTCTGTGAACATGAACCTATTAGGTAGAATATGCTTTCACGAGCTTATTCTTGATTCTTACCAAGCGGCCTAGAAGAGCTTAATGTGATGGATTTAGCTACAAGCACTTTAAATATCTTCAACCAATTGAAAATCAATGACTTGTATGATGCACGTGCTGCATTTGAAGTAAGCTCATCATTTATCGTTATTTATTTTTACTTTATTTGGTGTTTTGTTACAAGATTTAAGTGAAATCAAAAAATTTGGCATTTGATCTTTTATTTTAATTTATAGTAAATTCTCAAGTATATATAGAATAATAAATTCCAAAGAACAGTTTTATTTTATTTTACTCATTCTGAAAAATAAAACATCATTACACGAAGATAATAAATAATAAATACATTAGTTTTGAATCCAATCAACCACTCTAGTATTAAAACAATCCATCTCTTTATTTTTTGTAATTTTTGATAGAACAATTCGAATAAAAGTTAGATATTCAAATAGACACAAAAAATTGTGAAAAAAGATTGAATTTATAGACATATTTTAGAATAAAATTAAGTAATTACATGTAAATGTACTAAATTATAAGAAATTATATGTAGAAAAAAATTGATTAGACGGGCTCCGCGCAGGCCCTAGCCAATCCAATTAAAGATCAAAGCTCGAGCCCGCGCCTTGTCCATCAAGTAGTGCAGTTCGTAGCCCAGTTGGGCCCAATAGTGATTCCCCGGACCAGGGGTTAATTCCAATAGGCCCAAGGAATGTTGACAACTTTAAGATGTAATATTGTTTAATGGCAAGCCGATGTGGGACAAAGTTTAACACAGACAATCTGTGCATAACCACAAACCATCATTCGACGATTATAAAAGAAGATTCTTAGTGTAAAATTCCTAATCTCCACTTGATTTATTAACAATAAAAACCTAATCTCCATAAAAATAGATCACGGCCGTTGTCTCATGGTATACAGAAAATGATAGACCCGATAATCTGAATTATTTCTCCATCCAAATTCTCGATAAACCTCATTTTTCAATAGCGTTAAATAATGACAACTGCTTCTCCAATTACTGAAAATACGAGCTCCTATAGTTCAATATTTATTGAAAAGAAGAAATGTTATCATGATATTGAAGCAGATGTGCTCACATCCATGTCAGATGATCACCCAGCGATGAGGTTCTGCAGATGCAGTCTAAGAAAGGTGTCATGTTGATATAATCATGACCGTTTCTTTTTCCAGTTTGATGTCCAATGTTTTCTTCAATATATTGTCGCTATTTCATTTTTTATTTTTTCTTCAATAGTATATTTTGCATGTGTTTGTGTTGTTATTTAATTCTAGGTTAAATTGGGTACAGATTAACAATACACAATGTTGTCCATTGGCATATGATTATTGTTTTTTCCGTAGATCAATAAAGACTGCGAGTACTTTGTTTGAATCCATCCACCTTTGTCACCACTCCAAAGAAGTTGTTTCGTGAAATTGAAGGCTCAAAAAGACGTTCTACAAGAACAATTGAAACAAAAGGATGTGACAGAGAAATTACTTTCCGAGAGGCTTCATTTTAAGGAGGCTGAGCTGCATAGAATGCAAGAGGATCAAACAAGAAGGTTGAAAGACTTGGATAATCAAGCCACATTGAGTGTTGAACTACCGTCGAAGTTTGAAGCTGCCAAGATTATAAACCAAAAATTGGAGAAACAACAAAAACTTATGATCAATATGCTTATTGTGATTGTGATGATTGTTGCATTCACTTTTATGTTTAAGGGTGCGTATGGAATTAGAAGTGTTGGACGTATGCTATTGTAAGGCAGCGTTATCTTGTGTACCAATGTCATATTTATTCCTCTAATATCGATTTTGAATTTATTGAATTAATAAATATAGTTTTTATATTAGACTTATAAAGTTTTTGTAATTAATTTTCATGTGGTAAGATGTGTGACATACGATTTGTTTTAGTTTGAAAAGACGATGCTGGACTTGTTTGCTTCCAGTTACACTAGTCTCATCTATCCCACATCGGATTCCTAGCATATTATTTGGCATCTTAAATTTGTGCCCCCCATGGGCCTATTGGAATTAACCCCTGGTCCGGGGAATACACTAATGGGCCAAGCCAACCTGGCATATGACTGGCTTAGCTTGCTGGACATCGGATCCATGAAATACTCGTGTTGGGGCACGTGCGTTCTCCGCCCAATTTTAACCCATTTTTTAATTAGATATTAATTCTAATGATTTGAAATACTCGCATCACTTTTTTTTTATAATTTTTTTTATATTTTCTCTTTTCTATCCTATCTGTTTTTTAATTGTAATGATCATGCCTTTTTTTTATTATTTTTCTACCCAATCTATAAATGATTTCGATTGATCTTCTTTCGATTTTTATTGATTTAGATATTATCTCGAATATCCCAATGATCTTGAGATGGTATGGCGTATATCGTGAACTTGTGTATGTATTCTAGGAGTGTAGATACATTGTCGAATCAGTAAAAATAGTCAACTATATAAATATTGAGAAAACAACTACATCATGGCATATACGGCAATTTATATCTATTATTATTATTATTATTATTATTATTATTATTATTATTATTATTATTATTATTATTATTATTATTATTATTATTCTCATTATACTATTATTTTCCATCAAATAACGATGTTATTATAGGCAACAAATGAATTTAGCTACTTGTTCATAGTTTTCCAACATTGAATAGTATTGCATTATAATGATATTGTATGTGCTTGTTTTCCATACTTTATTTACTTCGGAAAAAAATCCATGCAGCTTCGGTGTTACGGATATTACATAACCTGAATAATATATTAAATTTTAGATTTTTCCTGAGTAATTTGATATTTTGCTCTTATTATATATTTTTCCTTGGTGAAATTTACAGAGTTTTTTTTTATATGACAAAATAAAAGTTGAAATGATGTGTTCTCAACCCATGGGACAATTTATTACATGCACCTGGCTGCACCCTGTTATACGTGATTATATATGACAGTTTTACATTATGATACGTGATAATTTTACATGATTATATGTGAGGGAATTTTGAGGTTTAGGGTTTATTTTTTCATTCTTTGACTTAGCTTTACATTGTTGGGTTTAGTTTACTATTCTATGGATCAGTTTTCGAGTTTAAGATTTAGTTCTTCATTAATTACGGTACAAACAAGCAGAAATGTTATTTGTTATAATTACAGGAAGATTATTTTTCTCAATGCATAATTCTTATGCACTAAACATAATATTATTTGTTCTCAATAGATTTCACAATAAAATATTTTGAAGTTTTTTTAACATGAGTCATGAAATTAGTTGTAAAGTAAATGAAAATACCATAAGCTTGCCTGGGCTACCCGTGAAATTTGAGTATAAAAATGTATAATGTATAACACCGCGTCACATGTGAATACGTGATATAAAAAATATGAACCTATAAGGTACTGATATTTAAATTGAAAAATGTCGTACATCTAATTTGTAGTATATGAAATACTGCTTTATTATTATTGTTCAAAGAATAACAGAACAACGCATTACTTTATACGGGTGAGTAGTTCCTTCTAGTATTGTGGAATTGAGTATGCAATATATATAGTCATATTCATCAGGGTACCTTTATTTTATATTAATTTTATATAACTCGTATTTTTTATTTTAAATATAAAATTTAGAACTCCAATTAATATTTCAATTTCAGCTTTTATAATAAGTTAAAATTAGTAGAAAGCGTATAGATTTTCTAGAACTAAATCTTACGTCTTTATTGTTTATATTTCTGTAATAAAAGTTATATATTGAATTCGTCAAATTCTCCAAAAATATTTGAATTTATAAACATATATTAGAATAATGTTGAATAATTGCGTGTGAACAGTCAAAATCATTAGAAATTAAAAATGTAAGGATTTTTAAAAAAAAAAATGCTTAGACGAGATCATTAGAAATAAAAAATGGAAGGATAAAAAAATTACTTAGACGGGCTCCGCGCAGGCCCTAGCCAATCCAACTAAAGATCAAAGCACGGGCCGCGCCATGTCCATCAAGCAGTGCAGTTCGTAGCCCAGTTGGGCCCAATAGTGATTCCCCGGACCAGGGGTTGATTCCAATAGGCCCAAGGAATGTTGACAATTTTAACATGTAATACTGATTCTCACCAAGCCGATGTGGGACAAACCTCAACACAAGTGTTCTTTCCATCAATAAACAGAACACAGACAAAACCCATCCTGCACCGATCATACACTAATATTCTTATTTTAGCAACCCTAATCTCAATTTGCATCTCCAGTTGCAAATATATGCATATTAACCTAATCCTACACATGACTACACGTAGATACGCACGACCAGGGGCAAATCGCAAATGCAGACCGCACAACACAGGGGTTTGAATTCCACAACGACAAATTTTAAAAAAATTAAAGTTTATTTCAATTGATCTTTTTTTGTTTTCAGCGAGAGTGTGAGAATCGTTGTTGAGAAAATACCAACTAACAGGTAAAAATCCTCGATAGTTTGACGTTATACCCTTCTCTCTCGAAAATATTGGTAGAAAAATGACTGTTCTTAGTACAACTAGTTTTTTTTTCACCCGTGCGATGCACGGGGCAGAAAGTTAAATATAGAAATTCAAGTTGTGTTAATATTATTTTATTTATTATTTAATATGTGAATAAATAAATAAATATCTACGATAGAGATTGACAGAAATAACTAAAAGATTCACACTTGATAAATTATAGATCGAAACCACACTACGTACATGAACGTTAAGTTCATACGTTCGTGAATACTTCTTTATACACCACATTATTGGTCATGTTCGATCCAGAATCGTCATCACCACAAACTAATATCTTCAATCCCTTTCGATGGGTGACACGCGATACGGCAACATATAACTGACCGTGACTGAAAATGGGATTCTTCAGATAAAGGCCGACGTTCGAGAGCGATTGACCCTGACTCTTATTTATCGTCATGGCATATGAAATCATGAGCGGGAATCGCCTTCTTTGGAATTTGAAAGGTATCCTAACGTCGGAAGGCGTTAGACTCATCCGGGGAAGCAACACTTTTTCTCCCGCCTTTGCACCGGTTAGAATTTTGCATTCAAGGACGTGAGTGGAGAGTCTCGTAACAACCAATCTCGTCCCATTGCACAATCCCATTGAATGGTCTATGTTCCTCAACAACATAACAGGCATACCCACCTTCAGATGCAGCTCGTGATTGGGCACCCCAGAACACTTTATACCATTTAAGAATTCGGGCGTGTGCAAATCACTCAAAAAATCACTCCCACCGTCGGATTTGCAGGCACTGTCCGAACTCAGATAGGTGTACCCCTCGCTCGAGTTCAAAGTGTTCATGTACTCATTGACAGAGTCCACAACATCGAGAGTCGGGGCCAATATGGCCCTATCCTTCAGGAACATCGGGTCATCAATAGAGTCCTTAAACATCGGATATGTATTCTCAACAATAGCCGCAATGGGGTCGCCCGAATATCGGAGGAGGATATCATCAGGAATTTCTATTGCAGCACAACCGTCATTCGGTCCTCCTATATTTCCATCTCCAATGCTGGCAATCCAATCGGAGAACTCCTCCAACTCAGCACGTTCTTGTCCATCACCAATACTCCGGAGCCTCATGTTCTGAGTAAGTCTCAACACAGTGCAGTGCCTCCACATGCTGGACGCATTGATAGCCGCATTGACTATGTCCTGCCGGCTGCCCTTGGGGACAACGGGCAATATCTGACGAAAGTCTCCACCAAACACAACGGTCTTCCCACCAAACGGCCTGTGCCTGTTGGCCGAATCTACATCCTCCATTATATCCTGCAAGCTCTTCTCAACAGCCTCGAAGCAATTCTTGTGCATCATCGGAGCCTTGTCCCATATTATGAGTTTACAACGAATCACCAACTCCACGAGCGGGGTGCCTTTCTTAATATTACAATCCGACCCTTCGTGCGGATTCAGAGGGATACCAAACTGAGAGTGCGCGGTCCTTCCACCAGGMAAAAGCAGAGAAGCTATGCCGCTCGATGCCACATTCAGCACGATATGACCCTCAGACCTCAGCCTAGCGGACAGAGTTCTCCACAGGTACGTTTTTCCCGTACCTCCATAGCCATACACGAAGAACATAGCACCACCATCGGACTCAACCCCACTCATTATCTTGGAGTACACACCCTTCTGCTCACTCTTCATTTTCGAGAGAAGTTCGGCATGCTCAGCGAACAACGCCTTACGATCATAGTTCAAATCATCCTGGATCAATCTACTGCGACCAACACTGCTACCATCGTTCTCCGGAAATGGCATGGAATCATAATCGCGCAGGCTCTTCCCCTGATGTCTCAGTAATATCTCAATCTCTACCAGAGCTAAATCATTTACTTGAGACTCACTCAAATTCAGTTCTGCCAAGTAACAACACACGTTTAGGTCATAGCACACTCAAACACAATAACCATAACTAACAGAGTACATTTAGTGAATTATAATCACGATTCATTATGCTGCACCACGTGCACATACCTGGATTCTGAAAAATCCGACGTTGCCTGTAGAGCACATCCCCCGACAGAAACTGCCAACTCTTGTCCCAAACTTCCTCGGGCCTAGCAAGAGTATCAGCCGACAACAGTGACACAAAAAGATGCCTGAGAGATTGAGCGGAGTCCCACTCACTTGCTTCGGCGATTCCATCAACGTACTCCCTATCATCCTCCAACAAACCACGTGCATAACATGCCTCACGGTACGACGCATGCTGAACACCATCGTGCTTCCTATAGTCTRCATAGCAAGTAKCTCCGYGGACAACAGTAAGCAAGCACCTCAGGTAGTAATTATCCCCACAGCCTGGGGGAACGTAATACAACCTACCAACACACGGAACTTGTTTCCTGGGCCTCCACTTCCTCGCAGACCTGTCCCATACAAACTCGGAGGGTGCATCTGCATACATCAGAAGTCTCGCCTGAGGATATTTCTTATTCGCCTCCATCTATTCAAGGAACATGCTCTCCTTAACTGTTTTTTTATTCAGCACATCCTCAATATCCTCATCCTCTTCATAAACAATGCTCTGTTCGTTCTCCAGATGGAAGCTGAGACGCGTGACCGGAGGGTACTTATACTGCAGTTCGAAACCCAACAATCTCCAGGCCGCCTCACACGAAGAAATATACCTGCAGTCGTAGTACATGTTCACTTTGTCAACGGGTTCGTCAGAATCACCATAGTCAGTTCTCTGATAGAAAGCTGCGGTCACACGATCGTGTCCCTTGTTGACGTACTTGAACAGATACTTGATAGACCTCGATTGGTTGCACCACTCCACATTGATGTGTGCACCATATTTCATCAACAGTCTACGATTATGAGGGACAACATATCTGTTGTCCAGGGGGACACCACCCTTTTCCAGCATTCTCCCATTATCCCTACGCCTGTACCGCGGATAACCCTCATCGTCAATAAACATAGCCTCCACGTACTGCTTTGGGAAATGCTTCGTGCACCGCCCCTCAACCATGCACGGGGAGTTTTTCTTTACAACACCGCACGGTCTGTGCATCATGTGTCTTTTCACGGCTTCATAGTACGTGGGGTCGGAGGCCTCATCGGGTATTTCGGCCGAAATTATCCTATCTATATCCACAGGAGTCGGATACTTGGCTTCTTTCACCAGGAACAACAATATGTGAGCATGCGGCAACCCACGCTTCTGAAACTCTATCGTGTACACAACTGCACGCATTTTAAAGAAAACTAAATACATATTATAATGGACAGTTTAAAGATAAACATGGATATATATTAATAAACAACACGGTAATAGACAAAGGTAATCTTCTACTCACTTGCAACGGCCTTCCCGAATATTTCGTTCTGGCGAAGATCTTCTATCAGCTCGTCCAACTTCGCCTTAAAAATTCTACAGACGATGTCYGGMCTATCCTCGGTTCTAAGATTACGTGCATCTAAGAAACGAACAATCTCTGGCCAACTTGGGTTGCACGTGAACGTTATGAACAAATCCGGATAACCAAACTTGCGGTATATGGCCATCGCATCTTGATAGTTTTGTATCATGAAGCGGGCTCCACCGGTAAAGCTAGATGGCAATATAATACGCTTGCCCCGAGCAGACGGATCAGCATCACCGCGCATGACAGCATCAGCCAAACCCCTGTACATCTCACACCGAAGTTTCTTCTGATTAAATCGAATATACTTTAATCGAGCCGTCTCGACCATGGTGTACGCATCCACGAAAAATTGCTGAAATAATCGTCTGGACGAAAGAATAGTAGAGGGCTCGTCCCCCCTCTCGTGAAGCCTGAATGCAAAGTATTCACGGGCGTTGATATACTTCCTTCCCTTCTCGGTTTTCTTCTTTCTCTCCGTAAACGGGATCCTCTTTGTGTAACCCTCCTCCCCATAAGGTAACAAAAGAGGATACTGCAAGGCCAAATACGATCCATTCAGCTCATTCATCCTGCGCAAGGAACCACTGCGGGATTCAACCACTATGTCCCTATCCCCCAGAGCTGAATCAAACTCACCGACAACCAACACGGCAACTTCATCGCAAGTGGGCAGATTGCATGTACGTTCGTCCCTGTCATTGGTCCTCTTGCCAATGAGACGCACCCGAACATCGGTATGACCGCACTCCTGTATCTTATCCTTCGCCATTCTGAACATCTTCACAAGTTCATTATGGTCGTCTAACATTTGCTTCAGCCCGTCGACAATCTCTTCACGCAGGTTATTAGTCAATCCTGCTTGCCTACGTCACAACACGATTGGCACAAAAGACATTTCATTAAATATAAGCCATGTTGTAAACAATATCAAGACCTTCACAATTAGAAAATTATTATAATTATTATTGACGCAACAAACCTCACTGAATTCATCCGGTGAGAAACCTCGTGTTCCGTATCATACACATAAAGCTGTGCAAACTTAGGGGTTCCACCATTTTCCGGCAATAGACCACCAATCAGGTGGTAGTTCTGACCGTGTAT